>JAUMHM010000005.1:39220512-39245289 GCA_032362435.1 Melikaiella ostensackeni | reverse complement strand
AGGTTAGCCCTGAAGAAGTGAACTGAAATGTTCACGAAACGTCGGCAAGATTCGTAGTTTTGCACACGATTGAAACCTGAAACACCTTCTTTCATTCTAATGAATCATCGTGAAAGCATTAAATCTATTATTAAAAATATGCATTATAAGTTTCTTTTATAATGGAATGACTTAAAATGTCATGAACCACTATTTTTGCACTGTTATTATATTAGAAAGCAATTAAAATAAAAATTTGTTCATTGGAACGTTCAGAATTTGATTGACATTTCCTCTTAGATTTTTAAGCAATTTTTCCAATGGTTGTTAGCTCCGTCACTATAGTAGTCGCTTGATCAAACTTCCTTCTCCTCCTAAACATCCCGTACCCAAATTTATCATAAAAATTTCTTCATCCCCAGTACTGAAACGAGACCAGAACCGAACGAGTTACGCTTACCCCGAAAGGGATTTGGACTAATGGTATAATAATAATAATAATTGTTAGCAAATCATTTCAGAATAAACGCGGAATATTTGGAGCTGTTTCAATATAAAAATGCAATTGCTTATTGTAGTAGAAGGGTGGCACCCAAAACGAAGTAACTCTTGTAAGATTACTCATAAAAAATATCTTTTTATAATAACCTACATACAAAGCAGTGGCGTAACTAGAAACGCGAAGGCACCCTGCAAAATGTTTTAGGAGGCCCCTTAAAAAAAAACAGTTCATGTAATACAAAGTATTGTCTTATTTTTAGAAAAAGGTCGAATTATAAATTCCTTAGTGGTGAAAAAAATTGCCCAATAAATTAAAAAATAAAAGCTTAGGGATCATCCACAAATTAAGTAAGGTACTTTCTGCTCTTGCCCCCTCCCCATGTAAGATGCCGTAAGATTTGCTCCTACCCGCCCCCAAAATATTACTGAAATTTTATAAACTTAGAGAACGAACATAAATATAAATTCTATTAATTAAATAAACGTAGAACCTTAATTAAATTAGTTTTAGTTGAAGAGAAAATTTCAAAATTTCTAAAATAATATTATTAAAGTATTAAAAATGAACCTCAAAGTTTATTTAAACTATTATTCTTTAGCCTATAAATTATCAGAATTCCTATTTGTACTTATCGCAGGCTTCACAGTCTTTCTCTTATTCCCCTCATCTGCCATTTTCTTTATTTTTAACTTAAATGTGAACTGAGTTACTAGAACACAATAAATAAATCCATCTATTTTTGTTTGGAGGTTCATTCTTTTTGGTTGAAAAGTCTACTATTATATTCTTGGTTATTATAATATAATAATATATAATTATATGATCTAGTTTGAAACCTCATCTATTTTGGTAGAAATTTCACTATTTTTGGTCAAAAATGCAAATTTTTGGTGGAAAATTGATCTGTTTCGGTTGAAAATTCAACTATTTTGCTAAATATTTGTCTTTTCAGGTTGAATTAAAGTGGTTTTTATTTAAAATTAAAATCCTTTTCAGTTGAAATGTCAACTATTACCTTTTTCGTTGTAAGCTCATCTCTTTTGGTTGAAAATTCAAGTACCTGGTTGAAAGTTGAAGTACTTTGTTAAAAATTCATTTTTTTGATCGAAGATCCATTATTGTAGTTGGAAGTTCATTTTTTTGGTTAAAAACTTAACTGTTTTGTTGAAAATTCGTCTTTTCTGGATGAATTCAACTGCTTAAGTTATAAAATAAAAATATTATTTTGTTGCAATATCAATTATTATGTTTTTTTTGTTCAGAATTCATATATTTTGCTTGAAAATTCAACTATTTCGTTGTAAGTTGAACTATTTTGTTAAATTTTTTTTTTAAGATTCATCATTTTAGTTGAAAGTGAGTTTCTTTGGTAAAAAATTGAACTATTTCGTTAAAAACTAGTTTTTTGTTGAAATGTTTTCTTTTAGTTGAGAATTCAAGTGCTTAGTTGAAAATTTGCGTATTTTGTTCAAAATTTATCTCTTTCGGTAGAAAGTTAAATTATTTTGTTAAATATTCATCTTTTTTGGTGGAAAATTAATCTACTATTATATTCTGTCTTCTATCTATTATATTTTCGGGCTGAAAATACAACTGTTTTGTAGAAAATTCGTCTTTTTGGCTTAAAAATTCAACATTTTAGATGAAATTTTTCTTCTTTATTAACTAAAACATCTTTCTTGGCTTACACTTCAACACTTTTGTTAAAAAATCGTCTTTTTGATTATAAAATTCATCTCTTTTGCTCGAAACTTCATGTTTTTGGTTAAAAATGCAACTGTTTGATTGGATATTAATCGTTTTAGGTTGAGAATTCAACTATTTTGTTGAAAACTCGTGTTTTTTGGGCGAATTCAACTATTTGGTTGAATATTCATTATTTTGTTAAAAAATTCGACTTTTTTGGTATAAAATTATCCTTCTTTGTTGAAAATTCATCTTTTTAGTTGAAAATCCTTCTATTTGGATGAAAATGCAACTATTTTGTTGAAAATGCGACACTCTTGCTTGAAATTTCAGGGATTCAAAGCGTTTCAAGTAAATTTTCTAACGTCATTAAAAAACTTATAATGCAATAAATGGCGCATTTTTTCAAGAGAAACTTCACTCTTGGACTAACAGATCGAATTTCTGCTGGACTTTCCTTTAAGTTGTATTATCTTTGGATTTACTATTTTTTTTAGTAACAATTTTTCTCACATAACTTAGGGACATTCGGGGATAGAAAGACTAGAATGCAATAGGATAAGGGTGATTTACCTGTATAACGCAAAAGGGATAGAGAAGGGTTTACGTAGACAGGAAGATAAGGATTAAAAAAGATATGCAGAATTTTAGATTTCTATATGGATAGAAAAGGATGGACATGGATGAGCGTTAGGCAAACTTCAATAGAAGACTGGGATTCAAAAAGATAAATGTAATTTATATTGCAGAAGAGATAGGAAAGATTCACGTGGATAGGAAAATAAGGATTAGGAAAGATAAGTAGGATATTAGATTGACAAACGGATAGAAAGCCATAGGTGAGGATAAGCGAGGGATAAACTGGCATAGAAAGACTAGGATTCAAAAGAATAAGGATGCTTTATATTGCAGAAGGCGTAAGAAAAAATTTACGTCGATGGGAAGACAGGGATTGAAAAAGATAAGACGGATTTTAGGCTGTCAAGAGTCTAAAGACTGGGATTCAAAAGAGTAGGAATGATTGAAGATTAAAAATTGAAGAGGAGATATTAAAGAATGCTCCTGGGTAAGTGGAGGATGGTGAAAGATAAATGTTTGTAGGTGGTGGATAGATATGGATAGAAGATTGGCATTCAAAACAGTAGGAATGACTGAAAATTGAAAATTGAAGAGTAGATATTAAAGGATGCTCCTGGGTAAGCGAAGTGAAAGATAGATGTGCGTGAGTGGTGGATAGATATGGATAGAAGATGGGAGTAGGAATGAGTAGGAATAAGGAATAAGAGTAGGAATTATTGAAGATTAGATATTGAAGAGGAGATATTAAAGCATGCTCCTGGATAAGCGGAGGATAGCGAAAGATAGATACTTGTAGGTGATGGATAGATATGGATAGAGTATTGGTATTCAAAAGAGTAGGATTGATTGAAGATTAAAAATTGAAGAGGAGATATTAAAGAATGCTCCTGGATAAGCGGAGGATAGTGAAAAATAGATGTTTGTAGGTGGTGGATAGATATGGATAGAAGATTGGCATTCAAAAGAGTAGGAATGATTGAAGATTAAAAATTGAAGAGGAGATATTAAATGATTCTCCTGGATAAGCGGAGTGAAAGATAGATGTGCGTAAGTGGTGTATAGATATGGATAGAAGATAGGAGTAGGAATGAGTAGAAATAAGGAATAAGAGTAGGAATGATTGAAGTTTAAAAATTGAAGAGGAGATATTAAAGGATGCTCCTGGATAAGCGGAGGATAGTGAAAAATAGATGTTTGTAGGTGGTGGATAGATATAGATAGAAGATTGGCATTCAAAAGAGTAGGAATGATTGAAGATTAAAAATTGAAGAGGAGATATTAAAGGATGCTCCTGGATAAGCGGAGTATAGTGAAAGTTAGATGTGCGTAAGTGGTGGATAGATATGGATAGAAAGATTGGGATTAAAAAGGATAGGAGCCGTCGGCTAAAGATTGAAGATGGATGCCTTTTTTTTCATTATTTTAAACTGTTTCAAAAAGATAGAAGCTCTATCCATTTCTTTCACTTGAAGATAAGTAGCGGTACCCTTATCGCCTGACTCAAACGGTCGTTTCTACTGAAAAATTGAAAAGAGTGTTGAGGGAGCGCAGAAAGGAGAATGGTACATTTGAGAGGAATAATATCGTCAGGTTATCGCTGGGTATTGCTTTTACTATGGGTATACATGAGGTTGGATAGATAGGCGTTGTCGTGTAGGAGAGAACGGGCCTTGCAATGCGGTGGTCGCAATAAACTTTGCGTCGCTCGTGTTGCGGGCGGAGCATAACGCGCCCGCCGCATACGGCCAAGGTGCGGCTTCATCCACAATCTCAACTTCATCCTATACCTATTATGCGAACCAACTCCTCTCCACTGCATTTTTGCCTCAGGGTAAAGCCTGGCTCACAATGAGCCCTCCATATCCTTCTCATCCATAATCATCGCGCCACATGCAAAAAAATTCCACTAAAATCACAATCATCTACCGAAAAGTGCCTTTTTTGATTTCTTCAATTTCTTAGCAAATCGAGAGGAACGAGAGTTTGATCTGATAAGACAAATCTAGGTGCTTGAAGAATGGTACTGTGATACGGGGTAAAGCGGGACATGCTTCTAGATTTTTTTTAATAAGGGTATGTCCAACTACATTACCAATTTGAGGGTGGGAGAGGGGGTCGTGCCCAAAACTACAGTTGGTAAGTGGAGTAGAGAAGGGTCAGCGGAAGTAACGTTATAAACTTAGATAATGTTTAGTACGTTTTCTAACGATAAATTCCAAAAAAATTTGCGAATTTCGGGAAGGATGGCCCAGCAATGGTATAGTTCAGTAATAACATGATGAATTTGAAAATCACTTTCATATTTCAGACTCCACACTCTTTCCTCTATCCCCCTCCTCATCACCTTTTTTAAAGAATTCTTTTTTCTTCCTTTATTTTCAAGAAATTGCCCCACAGTAAATCCCAGACATATTTTTTATCTTAAGCTGTGTAAAAACGTTGCAGGCAGTTGACAACTATAATTATCTGACGTCGGGTAATTTTTATAGTGATGTGGATTCCCAACCACATAGACAATATTACATATAGTTGTCAATTGTTTGCAGCGTTTTTATACAACTTCAGATGAAAAATATCCCTGGGATTTACTGAGCCTTCTTTTCCACTTTTTTCGTTCTTTCGCTAAAATTTCAACTGAATTAATAGAACCCAATAAGGAAATACAACTATTTTTGGTTAAAAGTTTATTTTGTTTGGTTCGGTATTCATCTTGTTTGGTTCTAAGTCCTACTGTTTAGTTGGAAATTTAATTACTTTATTGAAAATGCAACTATTGTGTTTAAAAGTCATCTTTTTTGGCCGAACATTCAACTAGATGATTGCAAGTTGACCTACTTTGTTAAAAATTCACTTTTTTGTTTGAAGCTTCATCTCTTTGGTTCAAATTTAATTTTTTGATCAAAAATTTAACTATTCCGTTTTTGGTTGAAAAATTTGTTTTTTTAGCTTAAAATTCAATTATCTGGTAGAAATTTTTTCTTTATTAAAAATTCAACTGTTTCGTTAAAAATTCATGTATTTGTCCATAATTCGTCTTTTTGATAAAAAATTAATCTTACTGGTTAAAACATAATCTTCTCGGTTGAAGATTTAACTATTTGATTAAATATTGAACCTTTTTGTCGAAAATTAACTTTTTTTGTTGAAGATTCAACAAGATTTAACTTTCTTGTTGAAATTTTATTTTTTCCGGCTTAAAAGTCAACTGTTTTCGAAAACATTCGACTTTTTAGCTTGAAAACTTAACTCTTGTTGAAAGTTCGTCTTTTGGTAGAAAAAAAATTTTCTTGGTAAAAAATTTATCTTTGTATTTTAAAAATTCAACTATTTTGTTGAAAATGCATCTTTGTAGGTCGAAAATTCAATATTTAGTTAAAAATTCTATTATTTTTCTTTGAAAATTCAACTATTTTGTTAAAGTTATCTTTTTTGGTCGAAAATTCATCTATTTTGTTAGAAAATCGTCCTTTCGGTTTAAAAATTTATCCTTCTTGTTAGAAAATTAATCTGCTTCGTTGAAAATTCATCTACATATTTGGTTGAGGATTGAAGTATATTGTTAAAAATTTGTCTTTTTTCTTCAAATCCAACAGGTTGAAAATTCGTTTTTTTTTTGTTGTTGAAAAGTATTTTGTAAGCTCAAAATTTAATTGTTCCATTTTTGTTTTCTTAGTTGAAAATTCATCTTTGTGGGTTAAAATTTCAGCTATATGTTTAAAAATGCCACTATTTTGTTGAAGTTTATTTATTTTGTTAAAAATTCAACTATTTTGTTAAAGTCATCTTTCTTGTTCAAAAATTCATCTGGATTGAAAATTCATCTTCTATGAAAAAAAGTCATCCTTCTTGGTTGAAAATGAACTTTTTTGTTGAAAATTTAACTATTTTTTTTTAAATTTAATTCTTATTCAGAAAGTACAACTTTTTCATTAAGGTCATCTTTCTTGGATAAAAATTCATCTGTTTATTGAAAATTCGTCGTTTTGGATTGGAAATTCATCTTTTATGATGAAAGGACATCCTTCTTGGTTGAAAATGAATTTTTTTTATTGAAAATTCAACTTTATGGGTTGAAAATTCAACTACTTTGTTAAAGTCATCTTTTTTAGTTGAAGATTCAACTGTTTTGTTAATTATTTTGGATTGAAAATTCATCTTTTATGGAGAAAAAGTTATCTTCATCTTTATTCATCAAACTGTTTGGTTAATTTTTTTGTTGTTGCTGAAAATTTGTCCTTTTTGGTTGAAAATTCATCTCCTTTGATACGAAATCTTTTTTGGTCACCTAGGCATATTGGCATATTGGAAAAATCCCACATTCGGTGTATAATTTCTGACCATGTTCGACTTAACCCTACAAATTATGAACTTTTTATAAAAATCATTCTACAGCAAGAACAAAACATCTTATCTTGAATAAAATTTGAGATAATTTTGTTAAGATGATACACTATATGATAGGTGACATAAATTATTGAAAAGTAATGCAAGTAAAGTTTTCTAAGCGTTATATTAATAATATTAATAATTGCAATAATGTAACAATAATTCGATCAGATAGGTACTTTATTCAAATTACAAAACCGGGCTTATATATTTTCTAAGATCATGATAAAAGACTGCTATGATAAGAGTATTTTGGATTGTAGAAGGAGTCTGAGGGGATGAAAAGGTGATTTCGCCTGCGTTTTTTATTATTTATTTTTTCTTATTTATTTCTTATTTCTTATTGCTTATTATTACTTATTGCCAAATGCTTATTATTCATAGGTCATGGAAGGTTTTTATATAGTTCAATAGATTCATTTCATCAACACAAATAAATTTAATAATTAAAATATTGGTGTATTTCAAAAATTGAGAATTTTTTACCTTTTAAATGTTAAAGAAATTGACAAATTTGTCAATATACACATTGCAAATATGTACATATCATAACTTTATTTGGTCATAGAGTGCTTCCAAATACACCAATCAATTCACGTTGTCAAAGTGAATAAATTTGGTATATATTACATTGCTTTATTCCTGATATTAAGAAAAAATTATTTATAAACGAAAAATTAAAACTTCATAAATTCTTAAAGATGAAAATTTTTGTATGGAGATAGCTATAAACGTTTTATTGGTTTATATCACCTAAATACCACCCCATGTTCAAAAAAATTTAAGTTGCAGAGTCTGGTATTTCTGCCAATGATGTGATGAAAATTCTTAAAATGTCGAGTTTTCCAAATTCATTTTTGGCCATTCTGACTACATGTAATCAACGAATTTCAAACTTTTTTGTTAATTTAATTAAAAATTTAATTCGATATTTTCATTATTGTTTCGAAACCATTATTGATTTTTTTCAGTAATCTACAATTATTTTACAAAATTATTTTTACTGAAGGGTTGAAGAATCGATGCATTTAAAAAGGCTAGATTTTAATAATGAATTTTAATAGTCTATCCTTTTTAAAAGTATGTTTTGAAATAATTAAACCTATTAAAATTATTCAAATGTACCTTAAAGAAGCAGGAAAACGTCGGTAAACTTTTCCATTTCCTTTTCTTAAAATGTTGCATTTTCGATACAAAGAAAAACGCTGGCATTTTTATTATTGAATTAATTGTACATCTCTTCAACAAATCGAAAGTCATTTTATTATACATAAATTGAAGGTATTTTAAGGAAGAAAATATAGCTCTGCGGGAGAAAATGTAATTAATAATTATACTCTGAATAATATCAATGTTATGAATGATGATATTATTTACCAGATAAAATAATGTTGTTTATGAAAAAACACTGAAAATGCAAAAATTAATTATTGAATCAACTTTATTTCCCTAAACTTTTCTTCATATCATGTTTTACCAAATGTTTAAACATTATTCGATTTGATTAAAGCATGGTTTACTTTAACAGTGAGAAGATTGTCCACTTCACCATATCGAATTTTTGAACAAGTAAATTAGCTGGCAAATATAGTTTATTTATTCATCAAAAATGTTTGATGTTACAGTAATTTTTACTTTTTTTAGCCATTAAAAAATTTTGTTTTTAGAATTGGTCATGGTGAAATTACAGGGAATTTTATCAACAAGGTAGCGAACCACTATTCATTCAAATCATTCAAATATTTAACCGAAAATAAAACTTGTTAAATGAATAATTTTAGCATGTTTTAAGCTATTTATGATTGAAAATCTTTTCCTTTGCAAACCAGATCATCATTAATAACATTGAGTCTCTTGAAAGTATCATTAAATAATTTTTTTCAAGATCTGTCCTATTTATGAACGAACTTGAATAACTTAACAAATACAATCATTTTTTAACTCTTTAAATAATAAGTTTTTCAAATTATTTTAAATTGCTTAATACATAAAATCTTGTTTCCTTAATTATTTTACGTATTTTATTTGTAACAAAATATCGAAAAAATCTACAAACACGTTTTTACCCAAAAGATATATCTAAACAATTTTTTTCAACAGTTGTTTAAAAAAATCATAAATATTTCATAAGCGAATAATTGAATAAGTTTAGTGTTTGTTCGTATAATTTATTTAAATCATTTTTCCCTTCTTATATTTTTATTATTCCGTCATTGTGCTGTGATTTCTTCGTAATTCCATCCTCATTATTTCGCGTTTCTGCCAACATTCTTTCGAAGGTATTTTTTCCGGCATTCTTTCTTATTTATTTCATCATTTCTTTTTTTGCCGCCATATTTTCTTCAACGTTGTTATTCCGTCACAATTATATTCTAAGTTTCTCATTAGTTTGTCATATTTTTCTCATAATTCCGTCATTCATCATCCGTCGGTCGTGAATCAGTATAAGCCTGTCATCATTTGAGACAAAGCGAACACGTTTTACTTTTGGTTCTTTTAGGTCAAGGAAATAATAAAATCCACAATACCATATAGTATCTTAAGTTACATACTATTTTAATAAATGAATCTTCTAGTACCAAAATTTTAGAAAAAAATAATCAGGATCCTTATCACCTCGTAATTACCTTGCATACTAAATAATCCCTTCCAGGAGGAAATTTACTATTTTGCGCTCAACTACGCCAAACTATTTAGGGTACTGGCTCAGTACTGAAAAAAAACCCTAATGATAAGTATGTAACATACTGGTGCAATACTGGCTAACAACTGGCTCGGTACCAGACCGGTACCAATACTGGTGTATTACCATTTTAGTACTGGCATTGGTCTGGTACTGCGACAGTTGGTGGCCAATAGTGTGCCAGTATATAATATAGCTATCATTAGGAGCCTTTCCAGTACAGGGCCAGTACCCTGAATAGTCTTTCACAGTACAGCGAAGTAGTAAATTACCTCCTGAAAAGTGTTTTACTATGCAAGGTAATTACCTACTGGCCCTATACTGTGCCAGACTATTTAGGATACTGGCCCAGTACTTTAAAAACCACCAATGATAACTGGATTTATACTGGGACCATACTGGCTAGCAAGTGCCTCGGTACCGGATCGGTACCAGTAGCGTTCTGGTACAAAGTCAGTACTGATATAGACCTGGTACCGCGCCATTTGTAGGCCAATAGTGTACCAGTACAGAACATAGTTATATTTTGGTGTCTTTCTATTACTTGACCTGTAGCCTAAATAGTCTGGGACCGTACTGGCTAGCACCTGGCTCTGTATCAGAGCGGTACTAGTATCGGACTGGTACAAAGTCTGCACTGACATTGATCTGGTACCGCACCATTTGTTGCCTTGCAGTGAATCATTACAGAACATAGTTATTATTAGTGTTTTTACCGGTACTGGGCCAGTATCCTAATTACTCTGGGGCAGTACAACGCCAGTAGTAAATTACCTCCTAAAAAGCGTTGTACTATGCAAGGTAATTAACCATTGGGGCTATACTGGGTCCAATTATTTATGATACTGGCCTAGCACTCGAAAAACCACTTATGATAACTACGTTTCATACTGGGACCGTACTGGCTAGCAACTGGCTCTGTATCAGAACGGTACCATTACCGGACTGGTACAAAATCTGTTCTGATGTTGTTCTGGTACCGCACCATTTGTTGGCTTGTAGTGTACCAGTACAGAACACAGTTATCATTAGGGGTTTTGCCGGTACTGCGAACTGTAATTAGACAACAATTTTTCTCTGGGTTACCATTTCACGCCAGCCCTTTTTACCCCTTCCCACCCCAAATTAAAACCACCAAACAAAACAAATAATATATATCAATTTAATTTAGCTGAAAGCAAAAAAGTGTGAGAATTGAATTTACAAAATAATTTGCGTGGGCAGTGGTGTCAAAGTGCGTTTGTTCTTGACAGAGGACGGTTAGGAATGCAGGATACAATGTAAGCCATGGATGGGCCTCGTATCTCTTGTGGTACCACCATTAGGAATTGTTGGAGGCACGCTTGTGTGTACGCACACGTTTGTGCTGGGTGCGTCCGCATATCTGCGACTCGCGACTTCTCGCCGAGAGAGAAACGTACTGCTTTGATGTTAGCCGCCGTTGCGGGGGACAGATATTATCATCGTCTTAGGTCCCCTCTCGTGCCTATCGGGCCCTCCTTGCTCCGTGCGCTGGCGGCCTCAGCCTGGACATGCGACTTTGCGTTTCGTCGGACCCCTTCGAAGGGACCGCTTTCCGATGACAAATCTATTCCTACGTATGCTCGCATGTACCGGAATATAGTATAATTTAAAAGAGAGGACGTGTACAACACTATCGGGTATCGCTCTTAACCCTCTGTAAAAATCCTCTCCTAACGTACACTATTTTATACCGAATTTACGATTTCCGACCTATGTGAAATAATAGACTTCGCATCTTTTATTTCGAAACTTTAAACTCAAGGATTTAAATTCATTTTTTTTAAAACCTCTGCAAACACGACCATATCACCAATCTCGAATTTTTTCAATAACACGGATTTCCCTTCAAAAATGTTCCCCAATAGAAATTTTCAACCCTCTAGTATTAGAATATCGAATCGAAATGATTTCGAAAATTGAAAAAATTATGCAACTCTAATTTAAATTATTTATGTTTTCATGTTTTGAGATAAATTACATCAGAGAGAGCTAGTCCTGATTTCTCCTACTTAACGACTAGAAAGTCATTCAGCTAAGAAAATTATGAGCAGCTCTGTAGCGATGATGGCGGTCTTTCCTCTTTTTCAGACACTCGTTAACGCATAACTTATGGGCATGATAGCGCGATACCAATGAGTTGAAAATCCAGAAGCTGACAGAGAACTCGCAATACGAAGATGTTATCTGACGCGATTCATCATTTGTAACGAGAAACTTATCTGGCTACTGAGGCTTTTTGGAATTATTTCTTGTTCATTGTCTAGCTTCAGAGGTTTCAAAATTCACGTAATCTGACCTAGAAGAAGGAATTCTCATGTTGTAACTCATATGTGAGCTCAAATCTTATCTCTTAATGACAACAGGGAAAAAATTCTCAAGGAAACGAAAATATTTCCGTAATTGGTATACAAAGTTGATGTGTGTGACGAAGATTAGAAACATAATGAGAGGGGAAAATGTTCTGATTAGAGTATTAACTCGTGTTATATTGTCAGCTTTATAGGAATATTGACTTTTCCTTCAAAAAATTGGACTCTGCTGAAAAAACCTGTCTTTAAAACAAAGATTTTTTGTTTTCCTTCCTGAAGGGCTGCAGGTATCCTTACTCAGCCTACAAAGATATTGATCACTTTGCAAAAAACCTTAATTTTTCAGTAGGATCATTGAATCCTGCTGCAGAGATCCTACCACCTTTTTAAAAAAATATTGACCTTCCCACAAGGTCCTACCTACCAAACTTCCATCATGCAGAAAACCTTTATCTTCCTATAAAAATCTTAATGCTTCCTGCAGGAATCTTGACCCTCTTGAAAAAATATTAACGCCTTTGCAGTAATCTCGAGTTCCTCCTACAGAAATATTAGCTTCTCCTGTGGGGATCTTTAAACCTCGGAAAAAATTCCGAATCTTCCTACCTTGTTGAAAATGTTTGGAATTTTACAAAATTTTTACAATACAATAGTTCGAGAAAGAGTCACTTTAGGAATCCCAGATTGCTTCATAGGAATATTGACTCTCCCTGCATAAAACCTGGACTCTACTAAAAAATTCTGATTTAAAAGGAAGATTTTTCCGAGGATTTTTCATTTTCCTCCCTGAAGGACTCGCTGCAGGAATCCTAACTCTGCCTACAAAGATATTGATCACTTTGCAAGAAACCTAAATTCTTCAGTAGGAATATTGAATCCTGCTGCAGAGATCCTACCATCTGCTCAAAAAAATATTGACTTTCTACAAGGTCCTACCTTCCAACCTCCCATCCGGCAGAAATCCTTAATCTTCTCATAAAAATCTTAATGCTTCCTGCAGGAATCTTGACCCTCTTGAAAAAATGTTAACGCCTCTGCAGTAATCTTGAGTTCCTGCTAGAGAAATATTGGCTTCTCCTGTAGGGATCTTATGGTATTGTTATTGAAATCACAATACCTATACTGTAAAATTACAAACATTACAGTACAGGGGCTCTATGCGATATTGTAAAATTGCAATTCGTTTGAGGTAGGATTGCAATACATGTGAGGTAATATTACAACACTAGCATTTGGAAACTGCAATGCAATATATTGGAAGTTTATTTCTGATACATGTATTGGAAATTTCAAGCATACAATTTTTTCAGTGTACTAAATGGAATCTTGAGCATCTTAATGAAATAATAATGTCTTCTGCAGAAATACGAGTATTATCATTTCCTGCAGGAAACCTGGTTCCCCCTGCAAACATAGTGTCCATAAATAGTTGATCCATGATCCTTCTATATGTAAATATTGATTCTTAAAAAATTTTAATATGACTGTAGCAATCTTGCATCTCCTACAGAAATTCAAAATCTGTCTGTAGATAGCTTATCTCCTTCGGCAGAAATCTTGACTCTCTTGAAAAAATGTTAACCTCTCTGCAGTATTCTCGAGTTATCTTGCAGGAATACCAGTTCCACCTACAGAAATATTAGCTTCTGTAAGGATTTTGAAAGCTCGGAAAAAAATTTCGAATTGTCCTTCCGAATGGAATCTTGAGCTGCTTGTAAAAATATTAGTTTTTCTTGCAGAAATATTAATTCTTCTTGCAGAAATATTGTCTTTTCCTGAAGGAAACTTGGTTCTTCCTACAAAAATATTGTCCAAAAATAATTGATCCATGATCCACCTATCTCCGAATATTTATTCTGCAAAGATCTTAAGATGAGTGCAACAATTTTGCATCTCCTGCAGAAATTCAAAATCTGCATATAGAAATCTCAACTCCTCCTGCAGGAATCTTGATTCTTTTTAAAAAATGTTAACGCCTCTGCAGTAATCTCAAGTTTTCATACAGGATTACCACTCATACTAGTTCCTCTTGCAGAAATATCTTCCTACGAAAATTCTAATGCTCCTGCAGAAATTTGATCCTCACCACTAATCCTCGAGCGCGAATATTGATTCAAACCACAGATACCTTTCACACAACTGCAGCAATCTCGAATTCTCCTGCAGTAAAATTGAATCTTTTTAATGAAATTTTGACTCCTCTTGCAGAAATCTTGTCTTGTACAGAAATCTTGATATTCACCCCAGCGGTTCTGACTCCTACAAATTATTTTGCCGGAATACTAAATCCTCTTATGGGAACATTGATTTATCCTGCAGAAATCTCAGAATTCTTGAATTTTCAAGGGAATTAGTTGGAATTAATATATAAATGTATGGAAGTTCAAACAAATGTATTTGAATATTCATACACGTAAGTACTTGAACTTTCAAGTAAATTAGTTGGACTTAAGGTAAAAATGTATGAAATTTGAGTAATTTGCAATACGTTTGCTTGAGAATTCTTACAATTTTCTGTTTGAATTTTCAATGAAACGTGTTGTAAAATCCAGTCAACTTGGGAGATCCACTTATCTGCCGTCTTATAGCTTGTACTGTTTTCCTTAGATGAGGTTTTGTCGCTTTTCTGCTCGTTATCTCAAAATCTCGTCCCGGGACCTACCTGCCGATTCGCCAGAAGGCCCCACGTCGTTAATCGAGTCTCGTTATCTCACCCTGAGTTTTCTTACTCTTGAGAACCTAGCACCACGGGATCGCTTCTGACAATATTTGTCACGGTTCGTATTTCTATTTACACACACCTAAACAACTATCGAGAGCGACGACAGCTCAGCGAGTGAGTAAAACACACATGGAAATGGAAGGAAGGTGTCAATGAGAAATGAATATTATTCACTTCCGGATGGGTGAAAAAATGCACGTTTATTTAAACTTTAAAGACATTAATTGTATTAGTTGTCACAACTGTTTCATCACTTGATGAGTTGATTTTATTACTTAGTAGGGGTGTTCAAAAAAGAAAAGAAGTCCAAATCTCAACTTGCATTTTCGTTTTTTTTTGTTCCTTTTGGGTTAAAAATAAGGCACGTGGAAGGCAAAATAAATCGGATAATATTTAGAGATAGCTCTAAACGAATTTTTCTGTTTTTAGAGAAAAATCTATTTATCTCGAAAACGGCAGATTATAACGAAAAATTATGCAGAATATGAAAGATGCGGCTCGCTGAAATGAGCATTTTTTTATGAAGAAGCATTAATCATCTATTGCACTTACTATGATGTCTCTAATACACATTTAAATATTTTTAGATGCTTGAAAGGAAGTACATATAAACATGTAAAATTTCCATTTTTGAAAAATTGATTTATATCAAATTTTTTTTATGAAGAGAAAAATAATTTAAACGAACATATATTAAAGACCTCTCAGGAACTGAAATAGATGATTAACGCTTCTTTATAACAATTTTCTTTGCATATCTCATTAAATATGCATAATTAAATTGAAAACATCAACAAAAAGTACTCATTTTAATGAGCCGCATCTTTTATATTTCGCATAATTTTGCATTATATTCTGCCGTTTTCGAGATAAATAGATTTTTATCTAAAAACAGACAAAATTGTTATGAGCTACCACTAAACGTTAACCTGTTTATTTCTCCTTCCACGTGGTTCATTTTAAATCCAAAGGGAACAAAAGAATTGAAAGTGCAAGCTGGAATGCGGACATCCTTTATTTTCTAAAACCCCTTTTACTCAGTTTATTAAAATAATAGTGTTAGTATAGTTACATATTTTATTCATATCAAACTCTCATTTGAGGGTTCAAAATTAATGTTAATATTTTGAAAAAGTGTTCTAACATTATTAACTAGAATAATATTTTGCTGAACGAGAATCAAATTTATGTTAAGAAATTTATTTTCAACAATGATCTCTTTCTGTTGGAATCAAATATTTATTTTTGAAGCTAAAATCTGCTTGCACAGATTATTGCAATCACTTTCCATAAAAGTATTAAACGTTATACCTAAAAGTATTTTACTAAATAATATTATTATTACAATAGTATTTTTAAATATTTAAAAACAATTTCAATATAAAATATTGAAATTGTTAACGTGCTTACAGTTTTGTGACTAAGAGTTATCACAAATTATTATATTTTATGAAATATAATGAAAAGTTTATGTCTTTGAACAGTGTCCGTAACAATTCAGATGATTAAGGGAAATCCGAAATTGAGAAAATCGCAAATTTAAATTATTTTGCCACAAAAATTGTTTATAACAATCAACACTTTTAATTTTTTATAGAATTGTCTTGAATGATGTCAGGTTATATAGAATAGAAACAAATTGTATCTTTAAAAAAGTACTTAACGCATATTTTCGTAAATAAACAATTGAATGGTGTCATGGCATAAACATTAAGTGTCACTTCTTTCGAAAGACGTTTTATTGTCTTAAAAATTCTCTAAAATTCTACCGCACGTTGTGGTAAAAAAATTCTTTTCAATTGTTTAAACAATTTTTGTTTCAACAATTTATTCAAAAATGCAAGATACGATAAAACAAATAACATGTGTTTTCTTTACTAGTAACTAGTTCTACTAGTGACTATGTGTTTTGCCATATTTGTATCGACTCAATTGGTGATGTAGTATAAATAAACAATTACGTGGCATAGAATTTATATTCATACTATATACAAAAAACTGGATCGAGCAAAAAACTGTCCAATACATGGATTTTATGTAATTCTTTCCGCGGAATTGAATGGCTCTATTAGTTGTTCCTAATCTCACATATTTAAACAAATTGTTTAAATAAAAATTGTTTAAACAATTGGAAAGTAATATTTTTTAACACAACATGCGGTGGAATTTTGGAGAATTTTTAAGCCAATAAAACGTATTTTGAAAAAAGTGACAATTACATGGTTAATTTTTTATGCCATGACACCATTCAATCGTTTATTTATGAAAATATGCGTTGAGTACTTTTTTGAAGTTACAATCCGTTTCCATTCCATACAACTTGACCTCATTCAAGATACCTCTGAGAATTAAAAATAATGATTTTTATAAACAATGTTTGAGGAAAAATAATTCGAATTCGCGGTTTTCTCAAATTTAGATTTCTCTTAATAACCCGAATTGTTACAGATGCTATTCAAAGTGATGAACTTTTCATTATATTTCATAAAATATAATAATCGTGGTGACTCGTAGTCAAAAAACTCGGAAACTGTAAAAAAATTAACAATTCCAATATTTCATCTTAAAACTGTTTTTAAAAATGGTAAAATGTTTAATACTTTTATAAAAAGTAATTGCATGTAAAACAAAATGGAAGTCAATTAGTTGAAATATAGGTGGGTATTCATTTAGCGATTTTCACAATTTTTGCTAAACTGAATGGTATACTTTTTTTTACTTCAGGACTTAGGATTAGGTAGACTGCGTAGCTATGTGAGTGTGAAAGTCATAGTTGTAGATGTAGAAGCAGCAGTAGCACAGGCAAGGTCTCTTGCTGTGAGTGCGGTTCCATCGATAATCCGGAAGTCCTTTCTATTTTCCGAAAAAGAAAATAATTTTTTAAAAATTTAAGTGCAACTTTTTGCTCATTGACACTACGTACACCATTTTCAGAAGCCAAAAATGTGTAATTTGCTTCAAGAATTATCTCCGTACGTTCTTTAGTTTCGGAGATTACACATCACTACTCTTTTGTAATTAACTTAATAACAAATGATTATTTCTGACTTTGAATTTCACCACTGTGCACAGAAAGAATAAAAGAAATTCATATATTTTTCAGAGTTTTTGTAATTTATTTTCAGGGAGTAACAGTCATTAAGTATTCTCAAATAATGGTAAGATAATGGTACTTTTTAACCTTTCACTCATCAGGAAATAATTGCTAATCAACTGAAAAATTCAAATCTCTGCATTAGTATAGGGAAAACCTTATTCTTCAACATGTGTTTTGTCCCATATTTTTAGAATTTTCATCTGCTGAGATTTGTATTATAATCTGTACAAAAATTAAAGTCTCTAAACTTTTTGGGCAGATATAGTAGTTGCAATTAGAGAATTTTAAATCAAAAATTAGAATCGTACTAGGACACTTTCAATTCAAAATTCAACTTTGAATGCTTCTGTTTGAATTCGAAAGACTCAACATTTTAATTTCAAATTAAAAAACGATACAATTTTTCATATTTCCAAAGTATCACTTTGGAATTTTTGAAAAATTTTCATCGCTTCCAGTTGCATTTATTCTCGAGTTGTTATTACTTGATATTTAGTATTGTACACTCAGAAAAAACATTTTCTTGCACGAAAAAACTGTTTTCTTGGATATAAATAAAAATTTGGTCGAGTTTAACAAATTTTTTATGATTCAACCAAATATTTGATTGAACTAACCAAATCGTTTGATTGAATCAACCAAATACTCAATCTACCAAAATATATGGTCAAAACAACCAAAAAACTTGGTTGGATCAACTAAATATTTTGCTGTCTACATAATAACCATATTCTATGGCTGAACCAACAAAAATTTGGTTCATTTAACCAAATCGTTTTCTGAGTGCACACTGAGAAAAATTTTAGTGCAACAAAATGTTGTGTTTTTTGGCTCAAAAAAACTTGTGTTGATTTTACAAACTGTTTTGTTAGTTTAACAAAACGTTTTGCTATGCTAACAAAAATTTTGTTGTACGAAGAGCAACAAAATTATTTTGTTTTCCAAACCAAACACTTTTCTCATTGTGTCCACTTACGAATTCTTTCAATTTCAGTCAGTTAAATTTCAAATGTTAAATGTTAAATGTTAATGTAGAATGTTGAATCCTGCTACTTTTTGATTATTCGAATTGTAGGACCTACAGGTTGAAATTTTAAACATTTTCAAATTTAAATTGTTCGACCCGTAATAATCTCAACCTGAAATTGTGAAATTTTTACACCCATCTAATTTTAAACTCTGTAATTTACAACATTTTACTTAAAAAAAAAAATTACGAGGTGTCATTGTATAAACAAAAAAATTGTTCGAATTTAAGTCTCCATTTAGGAAAATTAAATTAAGATTTAATAAAGTGCTTGATTGGAATTTATTTATTTTTGAATTTTGAATACCAGTGTAGTGTTTAAAAAAGTCCATTTGGAAATACTGAATTTCAAAAGTTTGCAGTTGAAAATTGTTACATTTTTTAAATGCTTCCGATTATTATTGTTTATTTTGGCAGTCAAAATTTGTATTCTTAATGCTGGCTGTTTGGAAGTTGCTCAATTTAGAAAGATTCCTTCATTCCCAATGGTTCAATTTGAAATAGTACAGTTTTAAAAATTCAATTTAAAAGTTTTTCATTTACAAAATTTTTATTTGAAACTTCCAAAATTTCAATGTTTTTCTAAATTAAAACAGTTTACGTAATATATAATTGTATAATATTATATATATATATATATATATATATAATATAATATAATAATAATAAGTTATATATAAATTTTTCCACTGCATATTTTTCAATTCCTGAGTAATGATATTTAAAATTCTACTATTCTTTTTAAAGTTGAAATTTTATATACCTATTAGATATTTCATTTTAAATTACTCAAATTGCAGATAAAGTACTATATGCTTAATTCTTTAATATTGAGGGTTCTAATTTAAAAGTGTTAAATTTCAAGGGCATTAAATTAAAAAATGTTTAATTTAGCCAATCTTTTTCAATCTGAAATTGTTCTATTTTTAATGTCTCTATTTAAAAAGACTTCATTTTACACATGTGTCCACTTGGACACATGGAATCGTTTAAGGCTTCACGTTCGATCACTCAAGTTAAGCAACGCTATGGTCGGCTGTAATCGGATGGAAGTCGTCTCAATAAAAGGGGTGTACTTATATCAGCTTTCAAGCTGCTTTTACTTTCCAACTAATACTAATTCTAATTTGAAATCATTAATAATTTTAATTTTGTTATTTTGAATTCAGTAAAATCAGTTCAGTAAGAATTTACTTGATTCCACTGAAATGTACAAAATTCGCCTTGAATTCACCTTGATACCTACAGGATAAGAAAATGACATTACAATTTCTCAATTTTATTTCAGGAGAAAAGATTCAAGTGAATAATAATTTTGGTTAATCAATCAAGTGATCTCTAAAATTATGCATCACTATATATTTTCCAATATTGGCAGTCAATCAAGAAAATTGAATAAGGTACGTTATGGCTTTTGAAATAAATCAATTCGATGCGTATAGTAGTCAGTAAAGTTCAGTCAGAGATAAACTGAAAAGCTTCAAACGCAATAAATGTACACAGTCTCCTCGTAAATTATTACAAGTCAATTCTCTCCAGCCAGACATTCCCCGGAACAGCGAGCCTTGTAATTACAAGGCACTCCACTTGTAATGCTATTAATTATTTGATTGAGAAACTGGTGAACTTTCTTGTGATTTGTGGAATTGTGCGAAAATTTCTCGTTGTAGGTTTGTCAAAAAACATTTTAGTGTGTGGCTTTATGTCATACCGCATTATGCAATACCTTATATATTCTTGGCTTAATAAATTGTGATATACTCGAGCATATACTCCTAAATAATGATTTGTTTTTTGCAGAAACTTTTTAGTTATAATAGAAATCGATATGTAGAGTCGACCAAGAACCGAATCTCAACAGAACGGATGCAAAGTCTGGCTTTATGTCTCTGTTTAGTAAATTTGATTTTTTTTTAAACATAAACTCATACAAAGTCATGTAAGAGTTTATGTTTTTTTTAAAAATTTGTTAAAAAAATAAATTGATAGCTATTCTATTTTAGTCTTCATAGGTGTGTCATTTTGGACAATAGAAAGAAGCTTCGTATCTTCCCTGTCGATAGCGACACTTCATATTTGCCTTTGTAATATTCTTCCAGGTTCATGGTCGTCTGTTTGCCGAACTTTATTTCCGTCAGTTTCCGTTTCCTGCGCTATCGCTGTCCGGTAAACATGGCGGCACCTCTGATCAAGTCCCTGAATATGCGGTTTCCTCAAGACCATATTAGAATGTGTCACGAAAGAATGAGACGTACGTCACAACCTGTAGTCGTAGTGACACTTCAAACAGAAAAAGACTATGTAATTCGAAACGAACTTTTTTCCTTCGGATTCGAGAATATTCCATTCAATTTAAATAACCCATCTAAAATTAAAAGGAGACAGATGCTGAAAGTATGTTTAATGAATTCTAAAACAGAAGTGCACCTTTTATTCCTCCTAACTGAAAATTAGTTCCACTGCTCCAACAGTCATAATTGCGGGTAGAATTAATTTAATCCCACATCCAGGTGCTATAAAACCTTTAGTCACACAAATGCATGAAATTAATTCTATTAAGAGTTTCTCGTGCGAGACAAAAGCTGATGTGCTTCTGCGGTTGGCCGCCATTTTATTTTCCGAGAAGTCTGTGGTAGAAGAAGCCGCAGGTCTAACGTGATAAAAAAGACAACCGTCACATTAAGATTCGATGCGATTGTCCATTCTAAACACTTTCGTAGAAACCCAATTCGTTTCATTAGATAAATTAATCACTCAAGAGTTCAGTGATTTCAGAGAAGTTCCCTCAAAAGCTTCCACGATCAATCGACATCTTTATTCTCCACGCTTTATTCAAAATGAATGGTTATACCACCGAAGGTTCGTATTCAATCCTTCAGCTCAATCTGCAGCCAATCTAAATTGTCGGTCACTGAAAAGGCTAATTTCGTTATCCAAATCTCCGGCTTGGATTTTTTTCCTTCGGTGTGATGCGGGAATAAAATCCCTTCTCTGCAGTACAAAGAGAAGAAAGCGCGACGGAAGCAGAGGAGATCCAGACGAAAGTCGTAACGCGCCCAGGGCGAATCACGAAGATGCCTTAAACGCTAAGCTCCTCGAGATTCCCATACGGCTCGGTTCATTATGCGAAATACCGTGGTCACGTCTTCTCCCAGGTTGGCGGGGGTGGTTGGAGGCGTAGGTCTCGCAAGCAATGGCGGATTCCTCTTGTCCGGTTGCGCAACCCACGCGCACTTATTCTTCGTCATCTCCTCGTCTTCGTCCTCCTCCCTTGTTCTCCACGTCTTCCTCGCTATCATCATCGTCCTCATCATCATCATCGCCATCATCCTCTCTGTGGCATCTTCTTCGATATTCCAAAGCCTCCTTTATCAACCGCCAAAGAAACTCCAAAGACCTACCCAAAGAACCTGGAACCCACCCATGTCACGGGGTTCGCATCCCCGCACCCCATCGGGACATCTTCCGTGAACCAGCGCCTGGATTCCTCTTGAATTCTCTCTCTCATCTCGCCGTCTAGTACCAACTCGAGGGAGGTAGAGGAGGCGATCATCCAGCTACGGACCATCCAATCACAGTACATTGGGATCTTTGTAGGCGGAGTTCAACTCCTAACGATGGCTCACGGGAGGATCCCAGGTGGGGGGAACGCTGAACCCGGCACGTGGTGGGGGCCTGACAGCGACTACTGTGCATTTCCCACGTGCCCTGGGAACCCTTGCGGCAGTAAGGCGGCCCCCGCACTTCTCTTCCAGGCTCTTCACCATATCGCTCCTCTCTCTTCGACTCACGCCCTCTCACTTCTTCTTCAAGTTTCGACCTGCTCGAGAGACTCGTGAGAAAGATAATGGGATTGAGTGGGAGAGACGAGGATGCCACTAGATCTCGCTTGGTGAATGAAGAGCGTATCTTCCAAGAGCTTCTTCAAACTCTGCTACTGAATTCTTAACCTGGAAACAGAAAATATTCGAGATTGTTAACGGGGAACTAGCGAAAAATGTTGATTTCAGGTAGAGGAATGTTCGTCTGATGAGGAAGATTGTTCATTAATAGAGTTGCATCATGATTACCTTTATTAAAGTTTCGCTATCGCACAAGGAAATTGTGGAGGAACCATGAATTGATGTGTTCAGGAATTCTGTTTTCTCGTTTACAAGATTTAATTCCTTCCTTTAATTTCTCCTTTATATCCCCTGCAGAAAAATATTCATCTTCTACAAAAATGTTGCTCCTCCTGCAGAAATTGTTTGACCCTTCGTTAAAATCGTGACCTCGTCTGCAGAAATCTAAATCTTCCTGCAAAACATCTAATTTTCTTGGTGGAATACCAAATCTTGCCGCTGAAATCTTGACTTCTGGGAAACTTGACTTTTTTTGCAATAATCTTGACTCTGTCTGTAGCAATCCTGATTTTTTATTTAGAAAGCTAGATCTCTGTGCAGAAATTAGACATCTTCCTGCAGAACAGAAATTCTAGAACAGAAATTGTTAACCCTATACTACAGGAATATTGGTACCTCCTCCAGGAATCTTGACTCATCCAAGAGGAATTCCAGCTAAAAATGTTTACCACTCAGCAAAAATTTCAACTCCGGTAGGAATCCATGGAAATTTTTACTTCCGGTTTAGGAATGCCGGCTTATTGAGTAGAAATCATGATTATATACTGCAGAAATATCGTCACTCCTTGAAGGAATTCTGATCTTTTCTGCAAGAATCCAAAATTGCGATAGGAATCATGACTCTTTCTGCAGAAATCTTTGATTTTCTTGCAGAAATGTTCATTTATGATGTCGGTATTTACAATTTCCCTGCAGAAATATTCATTTGTATGCATCAATCCTGATTCCTGCACAAGAAATCTTTATGTTTCTGCAAGAATCCGAAAGGATTTCCGACTCCCTAATTCTATATTTACTCGTAAAAGCATAAGTTCTCATTCTTTTTCATGAGTCTTGATTCCCCATACAATAATCTGGTCTCTTCCTGCAGAATTCTATTCACAAATATTTTGCATCCTCGCCTGCAAAATTTACTTGGTGCACTACTGATGCAATAATCTTGATTTCTCCTGTAAGAATGCTGAACCCTTTAACAGCAATCCTAATTCCTGTCGTCTCCTAATTATATAAAATGCATCACCAAAAAAACCATGAGTTTCAGGTGTGGCGAAAAATTCCAAAGACTTAAGCCTCTAAGGTTCTTTAGACTGGTGGCAGAGTGGTGGCAGAGCTCACAGAGCCCTTTGCAGCGAGTGCTACCTCCGCAGCCGGCTTTGACTCGAAGCGAGAGTAGTGGTGGCTACCGCCCCCACGGGGGGTTGGAGAACCCCTAACATAGGTGTCCCCCTGAACACCAAGTCCCCCTAAATGCAGAACTCACACAAGCAAAGGGTCCGGATCTTCGCGTAGAGAAAAGAGGGATGCTCTTGTCTGATGGGTAGGAAGGCGGTCCTTAGCGAGGAGTAGGGATGGAACCCGGTAGAGGAGAGGGACTGGGTCTTGCTCCCATCCCGTGGCTGGGCCCTAAGCGGGAGCTCAAGAAGCTGCGTCTCGAAGGATTTGTGAGTAACCGCGCTGCTATTCGGCGACCGGTGAGACAAGGACAGACTCGGTCGGGATAAAAACCGCTACTACTTCTTCTTTACTACCACTACTACGATCACCCAGCAGCCTCGGCACCGCGCTGTACGGAAGGTTACAGGAGAACACCAGGCCCGAGTTCGGTAGGGAGGTCCCGGTCCTCCAACCAGAAGAAGCGGAGACCTTTAGCGTTACACTACG
>JAUMHM010000005.1:39200346-39220412 GCA_032362435.1 Melikaiella ostensackeni | reverse complement strand
GACCTACCGTCTTCGGTCTACTATTCGGGCTACCAAGTACCAACCAACCGACCAACCGGAGGTTCAGTCGACGCCGCGCACCCAAACGGTCCAGACCTGTTTGTCAGCCTTTGGCTTCACGCAGCTTCCACGTCCTTACTCACTACTCGTGCTTCGACCATCCTGGATTAACTCACCAAGTCCCTCCGGTCTTATTTATTCACTTCGTGTGGTTCTATCAGTTTCCAAACACCTCTCCAAAAGTGTCTTCGACTTTCTACTACTCCAGGACTCACTGGACCCTGTTTAAATACGTAAGTTTTTATTACTAAATAATAACTCTATCTCATGAATAACAATCTTTGGTAAACAGACATTGTTTAAGTGAGAATGTAGATTTTGATCGATTTCTTAATCATAGCTCCTAATCTAATCTGGTAAAAAAATTTGTAATAGTTAGTGGGAATTGATTCTGGTAAACAATTCCAAGAGTGATTTTTAAATATTCTGTGCAATTAAAGGGAAAGAATTGAGTGATTAGAAGATAAAGGGTACACCACCATTTTAGTTCGATATCAAATGGAAGGGTGGAAGCAGTCGGGGCCCTTCTGGCATCAGAATCGACGAGCGGAGAGGGGAGGGTGTGGTCCAGGCCCAGAAACTCAGTAGCGACTGGTCTAAAACCGGTAGCACCGTTTTAGCACAGGGCGGTGCACGGTAGCCACTGCTCACTTTGGTTGGCTAAGAGCGACCGCTGAGAGGAACTGCTCCCTTCTTATCCGTGAACCAGTGCACGCACGGTAGCCGTTCTTTGGTTGGCTGCTCCCTTCTTATCCGTCTTATTCAAACGACCCAAGGGACGACTCCCGATACTCCGACCAACACCATCGGTTGGTTCCCTCTTTCAATCAGAAAAGGAATAAAGAAATTCGCCATCCCACGAGTGGGGAGTATCGAAATCATGCATCAGTATCAGTCTCGATGTTTCGGGACCGACAGGAAATTTTTTTATGACGCGATTTTAAGCTTATCGGTTTTAAAATATCTTCTGATGTATATTTTATGGACAAATCTTTCTCAAGATTTTCTCTGAGGGGACTATTCAAAATTAGAAAAAAAGACTGAAGAAGGTCTTTAGAAGACCAATGCTTATTCTTGGTACCAGTTCAGTCAAGGCAAATTAGGGGTAGACCCTAATTTTCTAGCCAATTCTCCAATCAGGGAATTCCCAAATGATGAGAAGATTATTGTCGAGTAGGGTCTGCTTTAATCAAGTGATAGTTAAATTTGACGAAGGGTCTAAATATTTAATTTGATCGTGGATTTCTTTTTGACAAGTGATTTGTCAATTTGGACAAGTCACAAGAAAAAGATATTTTTAAAATGTATAACTTTTTAATAATAATTGTTTTTGAAAGTGGAATCACTGCATAAAAATTAATGGATATTTTCAGATCACATGAACTTTCCTAGTGTAATTTTCGCAATAGTTTCACGGTCGGTATCTTACTATCTTTTATGCATCATTTCAATTTGCGCACCATTGTTAAAGTGCGTAGCATATTCTTGAATATCAGTTAAGCATAATCTTATTGCGCAACATTCTTCTCGAGTAAGATTTGCAATGTCAAGAACGCGGAGAAACTAAGAAGAGCATTTGCATTAGAAATCATAGGTCATGCATGAAAGTGGGGTTAAATGTTGTACATAAGGAATTAAATGGTAAAGAAATTTGTAAAAAATAATTTAAAAAAGGGAAAAAAGTTAGAATAAAGAAAGGATCTTTTTCAATAAAAAGGGGTACGGTTAAGTTAAAGGAAGGCAGATACGTAGAAAAAAGTAGGTCTATCAGCGTTTATTAGGTCTATCGAGATAAAGAGACTTATCTCTACAGGAAAAGGTGGTCTTTGGAAACATCTGGCTCTTCACAGACCATAAACGGGAATATGGAAGAAAGAGAACTTATTTTAGAAAAAGGGACACACTGCAAACAAGAGAATTTAAAAAAGGGCAACGTATATAAACAAATGAGAGAAAGTGGAAAGAAAATACTGTTTAAAGGAAATGGGAAGGAAAATAAAAAATAAAAAGGGAATATTAGAAAGAGGGAATTGGGGCGAGCGAAAAGTGAAGTGTGAACTAAGGGGGAAATGAAAGGTGGGAGAGTAGAGAAGTAGAGAGTGTAGCAAAACAGAACTGCAGGAGCGTGCGTAGCACGGGGGCCCAATTAGACCCCACCGCCGTCGGCTTGCTAACCAACCGGGCTACGCCCCGGCACGCTTATTACTCATTCGGACACGCCACTTTATTCGAGTATGCGCTTACCCGACGGTAGCTCGGACTTCGTCCATGCACAATGGCCGCGATCGACCCCAGGGTCCTTTTTATTGCTGTATTCTCCACGCATCCGGCAACCCACTTTGCGCTTCGCTTTCTACCACGAAAACGGCATTCCGATTTCCTCTCTAATCGTGGCGTTCTGATCAAACATCTGGATTTATGCAGATTTTTCCAGACCCGATCCCTGTTTTCTGCGTTCTTCAGGGCAAAACAAAAAAGATAGGGATGTGTTTTCTGCGACGAAAATTAGGCGAGAAATTCTTTCACACCGTTAGCGAATTCTTTAGGATTGTATTTTTTTGTTTGAGGAGGGAAGGGGAGGTAGTATTATTGAAGTGACTTCTTGAGCTGTTACTTGGATGTGAAGGGAATTCCTCATTTTTCAAGAGACGTTTAGAATTTAATAGAGTATTGAAGAAAATTAAAATTCCGGATATATGAGCTATTCCTATTTATGATAACTAAGTATCGTATAATATTATGGTGCATTTAGAAGTAATTTTCTTTTCCCACGAATTTGTCTTTATTCATTTCGGACAATTTAGAAGTATTCTTAATGGAATCTATTACTCTAGAATACACGCATGCATTACAATGTTATGAATTATGATAATAATCTCTACTGTTTCATAAGCACTTGCGGTACACATGTTGACCTCACGTTAATGATTTATGCACTGTGCAAGGTATTACGTGTGAAAATATGCATTTTAATTATGGCGTTCATAGATCACTTTCATTTTTAGAAGTATTTCAATGAAGTCCTAGTAATTGAAATATGAACTGAAGTGAATAAATAAGTTATATTACAAGTTTGAAAAAACAGAAGAAAGTTTATTATATATAAGCAATATATTTTAAATAATTGTATCATTGGATTAAACGTAGAATCTACAAGTAATATATTTTTTAACTTCATTCTTTTCAAGATTTAACTTACAATTTTTGAAATTTAAAAAAAGGATGATATAATTATTCATCAAATGAGTGTCTCATTAAATAACATTGTGAAATCTACAACAAAATGTGTAAAATTGCAGATTGGATCTATATTTTTATTCGTTGGTAAAACTAAACAAAGAGTTTGAATTATTCAACGAAACTTGTCTTTTCAAAAATTACTGATTAAAAACATCAGTTTAGTTGCGGTATAAATTGAAAAAATTGAGTTTTTAGTCGATTGTTCATATATTTTACAGTAATTAATCTTACATTTTTCCCATTAAATGATGTTTTGAGGATAAATTTAGTTTTATACATAAATTATTTCTAAAAATAGTAAATTTCGAAACTCTTTTCCTTACGTTTTTAATTTAGTATGTGTTTTATGTTTTCCTTATTCTATAACAAGAATTACACCACATAATGTTTTGTTATTCGATACCGCAGTTAAAAATAAAAATGTTATAACCGCACTGGAAGTTTACGGAATTCTTAAAAAGTGATTATATTTTATTCTTACACAATACTCAACTCGCATTTCTCAAATGTTTCATTATTTTAAAAAAAAATTAGATTATGCCCCAGTTATTAAAGAACGAAAATAAAAATTCATGCACTAAACAGAATTTAGAACCACTTGTATATTTTATATTGTTTTATACTATATTTTCAAATACTTTTAGTGCTTTAATATTGTTATTTTAAATATTGTAAAACCTTGACCCAGTATTATTGAATAATTAACTTAGGAATTTAAAATTGCAAACACTGAAGCCTTTCAAACTGTTATATTCATATCGCTTATCCTTCTGGCATATTTTTTTATATCGTCAATCATTCCATGAAAATTTGAAGTAGAAATTCCTAATGTTTCTCAGGCATTGCAAAATTATTCCTCAAATTTGGTGAAGGTTTACTCTACAATAATTTTTCATCGGTTTTTATAATATTTTGTTTAGAATTTTAAGTGCAATTTAGAAAATCATTTGTGATATAGGATTTTTTCTCGAATTCTCAAATGTACCTTATGGTATTTCTTATAAGAAATACATTATGAAATATTCTCTTTCATTTTAAGTGATATTAAACATTAATATTCCTGACCTATCATAAGTAATGGGATTTTTTGAGGAATACCATATAAAGAATGCAATTTTATGTAGAATATGAAATTGATAAAACAGTTCAAATGACAAAGATTTTACATAATTGATTCTATACAATTTTAAATCTGAATTTTAATGCGAAATTCCGTCTGAAGATTGAAATATTCCATAGGGTACTATTTGAAATACATTTCGTATATGTAATACTTTCTGAAGTATATGGAATCTGACATATTATGGGGGATACCTTTGGAATAGAAAGTTTTATGTGTAATACCATATAAAATATAGGAAGTCAGGAATTCTTGTGGTTTATCTTATTTCTGGTAAAAAAATGGTAATTAAGAATGTGATGTTCAATGTTGCATCTATAATATGAAAGTTCATTTGTGCTACAATATGAAATATAGAATTGAATGAGGAATACTATTGGAATAATGAATTTTATGCATGATACCAACCAAATGATGGGTTTTTATGTATGGTACATTCTGAATTATGAGGTTTAATTAAAAATACTATTTGGAATATGCAAGATTGAAAGTTAGTCAAGAATCCATCCTAAATTTGAAATCACATAGTACCAGTTGAAATATGGATTTCCATACTAAATTCCATCTGAAACACTAATTTTTATGAAAAAACTGTGTATGAAGTGTCGTCTTTCTATAAACTTATTCCCATTACTATAAAGTTTTGAATATGCAACTGCAGAGTACCATTTGCAATATTGAATTTAATTAATTAATATTTTGACCAGTAATCTGCTCACGAACATCAAAATATTAATTAATTAATTACCCTGGTCGACAAAATAACATCAATATTGAATTTAATTTTTGGTATTATTTAAAATATGCTATTTCATGTGAATTTCCATTTCAATATAGATATTGTAAGGGTGATGCTACTTGAATTATGGGATTTTAAGTATGATACCATTTGGATTAAAGGATTACATGAAGGATGATATCTGAACTATTTTATTTAATAGAGAATGCTATAAGAATATTGAATTTATTTTTGAACAGTGAATACCACTTTAAATCTGAAATTTCATGCAAAGTTGTCTAAAATATGTTGGGTATCATTCGATGTATGCAGTTTTAGGTAGAATGCGATTTTAAAATTAATGTTTTATAGATTCCATCTATAATAAAAGATTGTGATGAATACCTTGGGATATAAGAGATTTCATGTTAAATGTACCACCATCTGAATTATGCAATTTTATTGGTAGCTTTTGAGATGTTGAAATTTCAAGTATAGAATGTCATATCATAAATATTAAATCCATACTTTTACATCCAATTTTTCAGTATGCACCTATGAGAATACTTCTCTCAAAATGCTTATCTTGAATGTGAAAAGAAATATGAATTACAAAGGTTAACTGGATAGACAGGGACATATTATATGGGTTTATTTAGGAACAAGTGGTTTTTGGGAGTAAGTGGAAGTATATAGAACAAAAAGGGGAATATGGATGACATAGGAGGTACACTAGGTAGCCATTATGATATTGGTACCATTGGTACCAGGTTGCGGTACCATACGAGATTCATACTTTCATCTGAAAAAATTAAGATTTATGTCGGCTACCACCCGAAAATTGTAGTCTAATCTGGGCTCCTTTCTGACCCTAGAATTCCGACCCCTACAAGCCTTTTTCCATCGCACCTTTCCACTTGAACACCAAACTGTCCATTTCCTTTTGAAGCCTTTTGATCTCTCATGCTCATCACTGACGTAGACCTCTTTGCTCATTCAGTCGACCACGTTGTCCAAATGCCCATATTAATCGATCCTACTCGTGAATACGTAAACACCATAAAACATAGCCAATTCGATCTTGTCCACAGGTAGCTTGCCGAGTGATCAAAGTGCGATCCATCGTCCGCAAGACGAAGGCAGTGTGATCTCACTCTCGGGAGCCAGCAGCCAACCAGTCGACCAGTCAGCCGCGAGACAAGAAGCGAGGGAGGAGAGGACACTCTGAGGCAGTGTGCGAGGGCCCAAGAAAGAGTTAGAGTGACTCGGAGAGCCAAAAGAGAGACTGAGAGAGAAAAGAGAGACAGACTTGTGAGCCAGTGGAGGGAGACTCGTGAGGCGATAGACAGAGAGTATAGTCAACCAACGAAGGAGCGGTGGGAATTTATAAGGATGTTCGCGATAATGCCGATGGAGACAGAGGGGCACGGCAGGGAGTTCGGCCGGCGGCAGAAGATGCGAGCCAAGTGCACCGTCGAGTTCGTGTGCAAGTACTGCCAGCGACGCTTTACCAAGCCCTACAACCTGATGATCCACGAGCGCAGTCACAAGGACGACGTGACCTTCTCCTGCGAGGTCTGCGGCAAGTCCTTCAAGCGGCAGGACAACCTCAAACAACACAGGTACTGTCAACTACTATCGAGATAGCACAACTTTCCAAGAAAATCCTAGATTGAGGATATTCTTGCGGCGGCGTTGCCAGGTCCCTGGGCCCACCGCCTGTTCTAGTCTAAAAATAGTTTATTAGATCATGTATACTAGTCTTTTTTGCACAAAGGAGTTTCATTTTCTGTAAATAAGAGTTTGGTACCGGTTCTTGCACGCCGTCGCATGAAGTTCTGATCTGCTCGGTTATGATGGTTTGAGAGTGATAAAGTAGGAAAGAGTGCATAAAAGAGTTAAGAGTGGATATTATATGAAAGAGTGGATAACCAGTAGAAGATTGGATAATCGGTTGGATAGTTGTGTCATTTAGTAGACTTAAATTTGAGTTGATAAGAGGGAATAATAATTTGGTGATTTTGTCAATTTTTAATTAAACTGGATTAATTTAGACTCCATTTTTTGGTAAGGAGTGGATAGTGGTTTAAGATTGGGTAATGGATCGATTTTCCCTAATTGAAGGTTGCGGACCAGTGGTGCAAATAGGGAACTTACCAATGCTTTTTTTTCATGTCAATTTTAATGCATTTCTTAGAAGTGATGAGAAGAAGAGGTAAATTAAGAAATGAAAAATTTCGCAGTACTAAGAATGTTAATTCTAACTCTTTTGCAAAATAAAAAAAATCAATCAATATCTTGAGGTTGAACGGTTCCAGTATTAATTTTTTATTTAATTCACACAATATAATTGTTAAAAATTGTTTCAGATTTTTCATTAGTGTTAATATAGTAGAAAAAACACTTTTCAAGAATTCTGTACTTTGTGTATACTAAATAAAAAAAATTAATTCTCGCGATTTTCTTAAAATGATAATTTTTTGCATGAATTGGCTCCACCTACCCTCCAGATTTGAATCGATTTATTAAAAAGATTCAAGCACACTATATGATGGACCCAAAACATAATTTTTTGCTGTTCCGTGTTTTGATTTATTTTTTTCTGCAAACAAATGACAAAATTAGAAAATTCAGCAATAATTTTTATTCTGAGAAGACTTGCTGAAATGAACTCGCTGTGAATCAGATAAAGTTATAGTTAGAGTGTCGAAACGGTGAAATTGTTAACAATTATTATTTTATAAACATTTATATTTAAAAAATTTATTTTTTGTTTTTGTCACAGTCATATCTTTTTAATTATATCTATTAACAATTTCTCTGCATAAACGTCAGAATTGGACATTTTTGCAGACAAAAATAATTGTTGCGTGAAATATTTCTAGCATAAAAAAACTCTACAAAAATAAACAATTGATCATTTACATATCAATTTATTTATCGTTGAATAATTCTGGTAAAAAATCTTCTTTTTATGTTCAAAAGTAAAAAATGGCTATACCTGAAAAGAAAAAAATCAGTCACTGATTCAGTTAATTAGTATTTAAATAAATTCTAGACAAACTTCTGTTTAATTTCACTTTTAGGTCATGTATTTAACTAATGAATTAGTGAAATTATTTTCACCATGTTTTGGTAACCTTTTTTACGGAAAATTAATCAAGTTCGACTAACATTTAGTAAAATTTAACTAACTGAAATGTAGAGAGTTATAAGCGCCGAAAACTAATCAAATTAAAAATAATCAAATAATAAATAATTTCTACTATATAATCTACTTCAAAGTATATAATTCAATGCAAAATCAAAAAAAAACCTTCTTCACATAGACAATTGTAATTAATAATTAACCAAGTTCAAAACTTGAATGATTAAAGAATCCTAATACAAGTATAGAAAACTGCTTTATTCATTTTGAATAGACATGGTCCTAATTTCGATTCATTTATATTAATTAGCACTAATTTTTATTAGTTTGCAATAATTTGCATCGATTTGCATCAATTTAAACTATTTCAAATTAATTTGCATTAATTTGTACGACTCTGTATCAATTAGACCCTACTATCCACTCTTCACTGGTCCTCCCATTTTACCCTGCAGTTTTCTAAAATCTAAAGAATTTTTTTCTTAAAATACAGAATATCATTTTCGAATAGATCCTAAAATACTTCACGCAGAAAAGAGGAGTTCTTAGTTGCATTAATAGGATGGAGTTCCGCTATTGGATTTTTTGTTGGATTTAATGATGTTCTTGATAAATGATGATACTTCTCTTGGATTCACTTTTCTTTCATGATTAATTTGACTTGCGAACAAAAACACTTTTTTACTCTATAATTTAAATATCAATGTTTGATCCTTCAAGTCGAAGAATAAAATATGTTCATAATAATTTATCATATGCAATCTTTGGAATTTTTTTGTTTTTAATTTTTCGAGGATCTTCAGCTTTCAGTTGATAATAAATTTTAAAAATTCCGAAATTTTTTGTTTGAATGCATAATCGTTTGAATTATCAAAGATTTCCTCTGTTTATAAAGCTGGAAAAGTTTCTTGCAGTGAAGAACTTTTTTTTCTGGGTAAAAATAAGAACTACTTTAAACAGTCAAGACTCACACGAAGCGACTAATGATCATGTGAAGTAAAATATAAATGACAGTGCGGCAGGTAAAAATGAATTGAATTAATTTCAATTTTAATTTTGTCGACGCACACATAAAACTCCCGTTTACAATGACAATTGATTAAACGTAAAACAGCAGCAAGATCGATAGACCTGGTATAGGAACCGGTTGAACAACTCTGATCTTTTTTTTCTCCTTATTTTTTTTTTGTAAATTGAAATTAGCTCTCCTGCATTGTGAAGAATTATTTCCTGTCGACAAAAGCAGTATAAAGGCTAGCCGCGGTCCCAAAATTTAAATAGAGAGGAAAGCTGACACTGTCCAGTCTGAAACATCTTTTTTCATTCGTGTAAACTTCGCAACTTCTCGCCATCATCCATCACTTTTTTTTTATTCGATACAATCTTTACTAGCCTTTCTTATACTTTCGAAATTGAGGACACGAGATACTATTTTTTCATTTGTCTTTTTCAACTCCATTTTCCACGCTTTCAAAATTACTTCTTCTATGACTTATACAACTGAAAACTTGTACCACAAATAATTATAGAAACGCGTTTATTAGTGGAGAGTTGGGTATTATTATAAATCAAAGATCCTTTTAAGAATCGATAGATCGAATCAAAAATCTTCTTATACCGGTTCAATACGCGTGACGTTATGTGAACGTAAAACCTGTCGGTTGCCACTGAATCGGGAAAATTTATTATAAAATCGAGTACTTGCTGCACATTCGAAGTTGCCTACTGGTAGCAAACAGAAATCATCTCGAGTTTTCAAGGTAAACACCATCGTACAAATAATCGATCTTGTATCCATGATAAACTTTGATAAACTTTGATAACCCTTTTATCTATTTTTTGATCATCAATCTTCGTGTGAGTCTTTTGATCGAATGAGCTTATAACGAATTAACATAATTTAGATATTAAGGGTGTCTGCCAGTAGGCTTGTGATTCCATGCAATGAAAATCTATATACAATTATTTCTCGATCATTTTCATAATTCTCTACAAAAGTTCAATCCAAGTGTTATCTTTATTTGCTTTATTCTACTGAGTAATATAAATTTTTACAATATGAGTTTTATAGTATGGATTCGCACGCCTACCAATCGAAGGAGTACATACAGTATGAATTGCACATACATGAACATTGCACAATTAATTACTTCTTAATGGAAAATAACGGTCTCTTCTGGAATGATCAGCATGGGAACTTCATAACATGACTACATTTAAGACTTTGTGAGAATCCTTTCCTTCGCGTCGCGCGAACCTTTACGAACCAATGTTCATTTCACTTTCAACACAGTCTCGAATTTCACCTCATAAACGTATTCCAAAATCCATTCAAAAATAAAAGACATATATTTCAAAAAGAGAAACACTAAGAGAGATCCGTGATTTTCTTTCTTGACATGAGTCAGAGTCACCTTAAATTTTTTTCATCTCCGAAAATTACTTTTCACCATCTACTCTAAGTATCCTCATTTAATTGAATCTCTTCATTATTCTACTAAATCGACTACCTCAGATTTTAATAGCCAACAAAAAGTACTTTCTTCCTAAATTAATCTAACAGTCTATAAAAATTTCAATAACCTCTTCAAAAGAAAATTTCCCTTATCTTTGATTTCTCAGATAACTATTTTTTAAAACAATTTAAGGTGACTCTCTGAATCTCAATCTTTTGAAAATCTTCAATTTTGGATTCGCGACTAGAAATAATTTTTAACAAAGAATTAATCTTCGATGGTGGCTACTAATGGATACATTGTATGTAATGGCGGTGGTCTTGTTTTCTGTTCTGTTGTAGATGTGGGTGGCGGTGAGCGGGAGCTCTGAACCTCCTGCCTTCACGCACACAAAAAATGCACTCTTCTCTGATCTCCCTAATTTTCCCGCAAGTCAAACTAAGAAAAAGAGTCAAAGTAGAAAAACGAGTCAAATTAAGAAAAAGAAGTCAAAGAAAAAATTGAAGAAAAGTTTAATTTTAAATCTAATTTTTGCGATACCGCCACCTCGATTCCGCCCATACACCTCCCAGCATGCCCCTCTGCACTTTATACTAACACGCACTCTCATTATATGAATGGAAAAAAAAGATTGAAAGAGAAAGTGAAACTGTTTCCCCAAAATGAGCACAGACAGCACACATCCTCACCTTCCGATTTCGACGATCTCTGTTCCAGGAGCATACACTCCGTTCCCTACAAGGGCTCCAACGGCTACTCAAATGGCTATTCGAATGGCTACTCTAGGTACTAGAAGCCATCCAGCCATCCCAACAACTCCGTAGATTTGTTTTTCAATATGTAGATTTTTAAATATCCTAAACCCTTTTCCCTTATCCCCAAATCCTTAATCCTTTATCCCCCTTTTCCCTACAATCCCTTTAGTCAGAGGCGCAAAAATGCAAGGAACTAAAAAACAAATCTTTCTCGAAAGAGTTCGTTCCAAATTAAGCGCTCTTGCTAGTCCAGCAGTCCTTCATTTGTTTGTGATCCTTTTCTTTGAATCATCCTTACTTTTTGAGTCATAAATATTTTTTTAGTCATCCATACATATACTTATCCTATTTTTTCCCTATCATTCCTAATTTTTATCCTTCTTCTTCACCCATCCTCCGCTTCGTACCAGTTTTATCTAATGCCGAACCCTCCACGAGTCCCGGAAGTCGATGCAGTGAGGTTCGACCTTCAAAGAGTCCTGCAGCATCCAAGAGCTGAGTTCACCGAAAACGCGTTACGAGCAGACATCTGGAGGATAAAAGAAAAGACTGAAGGCGCTTTTCCAAAAAAGACATTTTCTCTTTATAAAACTGGGAATTAGTTCCCTTTTTGGAGAACTCGGTCCTGAAAGACTTATCATCAAGATTCGTCACTTGTTGCTTTTTTGTAAATTAAATTTTTCCAAGATGTAAACGTAACGATTGCGATGTCGTCTAGAGAATTGGAAAGGATAAACTACAAACTCGTTTTTTAAATTTTTCTCAAGCAGCTGTATTATTGAATGTGTTCTGGGTTTCTTTTTTGTTGCCACCTTTGATAGGTACCAGCTTTAGATCCTTTTGTAACATAATTTATCTTTGATACCACCTGCCTTCTGATATCCATTACTCAGATGATCACCTGAACCACCAGAAACAGCTATTTCTGAATATAAATCGATGTCCCGAAACCTGGTGTCATCAGAACTTTACCTTGAAAGAAGCTGTAACCTATTTCCTTACTAAAGTACTCATTTGTTTGGTATTCTACTGGTACCAGAGCAACATTTCATCATTTAAAGAATCTGGTTCATCTCGACCCGGATGATTTTCGATAGAATTAAAATGTGTCTGAAAACTTAGTACCATATAAATCTGAGATAAGGGAAGATAAAATGAAATTCCTAACTATCAACAAATTATCTGGATTTGTTCTTATACCTGAGACCAGAGCCAATATCATCATCTGAAGAGAGTGGACAGCCTGGACAACCTGAAATACCTGTAGATGAAGCTATTGATCTCGTCACGATAAACTGAATTTGTGGTACAACCCAATTTCACTAATCTAAAATTTGGTAACATTAAAACTTGGGATCAAGGAAATTACCAGTTATTTCTCCAAAATCAGAACAAGCTTCCCGGAATTCTTGTATTTATCAACTTAAATCATCACCAGAACAAGCGAAACATTTGGACCAACTGTACCACCTGTAATTGTTTCTGAAATTCATCTCTTCATGAACTAAATTCGAGCCCTATTTCAAATTTGAGCAGCATCGTTACCATCTATCGTTAAACAGAGCAGCAACCCAATTTATAGCTATCAGCATATCTTTGTTATAATTCTTCTAGTCGGAATTCCAAATCATCATGTAGATGAGTCAGAACATCTGCAATTAAACCCGCATTAAAATTCAAAAATTTGGTTTCATCAGAATCTAATACCAATAAGATGTAACTTTATTCTTAAGAATCAGAACGATCTTCCGGAATTATTGATACCCAGCATTCGAAATTATTATCTGGACCACCAGGATCATGTGTGTTTGAATCCGAATTTACATACAAAATCATTTGGATCATCTGTAGCTGAATCCGAACGTCCATCACTTTGGTATCATCGTCACCATCCTTAAAGAAGGAGCAACCCAATTTCTGATTCTCAAAAAAGATCAGTCCTGACTTCCAACTATCCAGTACTGAAAAATGCCATCTGGACCAGCCAGACCATCTCTAATTAAGTTCCAATTTGCATCCTTAAATATGGTACCATCAAATATGAGATCAACAGCAATATAAATCGACTTTTTAGAATGAGAACAGTCTACCCTGAGCTCATCTGGTACCAATCACTCAAACAAATAATTTGGACACCTAGAACGTCTCTTTCAAGTATAGACCACCTACTTCAACTCCATTCAAACCTGAAAATCTCTTCCTCAACAAAATTCTAGATCTTCCTTCTACTAAAAAGGGATGGTAACAGAAGGCTTGGTACTCCTCGAGGCTGATGTCCTAAATTCGACTACATAATAACGGCCTCTTCGAGACGGTGAAGAAGCTACCGAAGTATAGTGAAGTTGGCTACTGTGGACCACGCCCAGGCCCCGGGCGACATCATCTTCTGGACCCAACCATCTATCGGAAGCTGGGGCTACCTAAAGTGAAAACAACCGAGAAAAGAGACGCTGATGGAGGAAACGAAACTGCGAATCATTTTCTCCCTCACTCTTCGGTACCAGCTGACCTTGGACACCGGGAAAGTCGATGTCGAGACAAATACGTCAAAAGCTGAGCATGTCTCATGGCTTTCAATGGATAAACAGCGAGCAGAGTGTCACTTCAATTTCGACCGGTCTCCACAAACTGACGAGCACCAGGATCGGCGTAGACATCGAGCTCGATCAAGCGGAATGGCACAAATAATTAATTGCATTTATAAGCTCGACCAAGAACGACCACGTCCGATCATGTTCGCGGTAGGTCCTCGCCGATTCTCTTGCGACATTTTAGCGATCGTTTCGTCGACCCACCCGCCCTCTCTGACCTCCACGATTCGAAAACCCCTCTAAGGCGCCAATATCTGGATACAGTTTTTTAATTTAATTTTTTTATTATTTATTTTTTTTTTGAGCTGAAATTAGCACTGGAGCTGAAGAACCAAATTAATGTTGTCGGCCCTTCCACTGTCACGAGGAAAGTGAACAAAATTCGAAGTGAAGAACCGGTTCTCTTTTTACTTTTCACCCTTTCTGTAAACGATATAGTTCTTGATAGGAAATATCCAATAGAAACGGTTAAGAAATAGTGTATTATTTATTCCTGATCTTACGTCGATTTTTCTTCATGCTTTTATTAGTATCGAGAAATCAAAATTTAGGACTTTTTTAAAATTGTATTCTATTTAAGAAATTTTGTAGTGCTAAAACACAGAATCGTATGAACTGTAGCAAATTTAAAATTAAAATGTAAAATTTCATCTATAAGTGTAAAAGAGTCAAATATGTAATGTCTTTCCTACAAAAATGCCAAAATCAGACTTTTCATTAAATTATCGAATATATTGTCAACTATTTTGAAATTGGAAATGTTTCAATTTGGCTAACAAAGGCACAAGTCTTTGAAGAAGGAGCAGCTATGGCGTCTCGAGATTATCGAGACAAAAGCTTTTAAGTTTGCTTGCCTTGCTCGTAACGCGCTTTCAGCCTGATTTGCAACTAAAAAAATGTGATCAAAAATTGTAGGATATATTTTTCGTCTAATGCGAAAAATATGTAAGTCGCTTTCTTTTCTGAGAAATCTTGAACTTCCAAAAAAATGAGACTGCAGTCGCGCTTTGTAAATAGCTTAACGTATTACTGTGTTTTTAATATTATTATTGATAATAATAATTATTATTATATTATAAATATTACGAACATTAAGAATATTATATTATTATATTATTTTTATTATTATTATTTTATAAAGTAATAGGGATTAGTCATTTTAGCACTCGATAGGCCGCTCGATCATACTGAGTTGTACCCTATTGTACCTAGTACTAGGAGTGATAATAATTTTATTAATTACAATTGTATATCTATTTTCGCGTAAGTGCCACGTTAGCATTACCACGAGCCAATTAGAAATTCAGGATGAGCGCACGTGCTGTGTGATGATGTTTCGTTGTTCTTTAAAAAAGAAGAAACGAATGTCCGCGTGTGTTTTTCATACGTCGTTGTGTATTGCGGTTGCGTCCACTACCGACCTGTCAATAAATTTACCCAGTCGTACAAGAAATTGAAGGTAGTTTTATTTTTACCTACAATATTTATTGTTTTGCTTTTACATTCCCTTTATTGTCAAATACTATTATTTGTTTATTCTTATCGTATCTGAAAAGTCTTATAAAACTTAAAATCAGTTTTGGATTATCTTTTAGAGTATTTTCATCTGAAATAGGCTTTTTTCATTTTTAGAAAATATTAAAGAATAGCCATGAAAAATTAGGGATGATCTATACTAACTATTTAAGAAATGTTAATTTTATTATTATTTCTCTTAAATTTATTTCTATTCAAGTTAATAGTGCTAACTTGTAATATGCTAATCAGTTTTTTATTTGTGAAATGGCAATTTAGAAAGAAATCAAGTCTTTATGAGAAGATCGTTTCAGTCTAGTTTGATTAAGATTTATGTAATTATTATGCATACATTTATATCTAAAAATAAATACATTTGCAAAGTATATCAGAAATGATTGAAAATGTATTTTTGACTTGGTGAAATTCTTGCTATTTGTTTTGCAATAACTTATAATTTATGTAACTATCTTGTAATCACAAAATGAATTTTTATTTAATGATTTTATGAAATTAAATTTTAACTTTCCACTTTTGAAATTTGTAGTTCGAAGATTAAATTATTTACCATAAACTTGTTAGTAAAAATAAGGATATTTATTTTTCAAGATTGAAGCCATAATCAGTCCAGTTATTTAAGGTAAGTAGTTCATTGTGAATTTTCATTATAGTTCAAAATTAATAAATATTCATTTCTGATTAAGTATTATTCAAGTTTATATATATTTTCCTGCAAGTTACAATTGAACAGAAAATTAATATGCTTATATAAGTACTTTGTTTGACATCAAGGTATTTCGAATAATAGATAGAATATTTCTCCAAATTTAAACAATCTTACCTTCCTTTGCGAAGACATTTTTTAATAAATTTCAAGTCGATGATTGGACTCAAGTTTTTTTAAAATGAAAAATAGTCGAAAAAGATTAAGTAAGGAAATAATTATGAGCGGAAATTTAAATTTTGAATATGAATAATAATATACCATATATATAATAAATATAATAATAAATATATAATAATATAATAATAATAATGAATAAAATATGAAACTCTCTAGTCTCATTAATATATTTAAATTGACACTTTGTTGGAATTTTTCTCGCTTATGTACCTAATCTAACCTACAACATTTTTTGTTTGACAAACGACCCTTGAAAAATCAATTTAATCCATTTATTTATTCTTTAATGTAAAATATGTTCTGAAAAGTTTTTGTAAAAAGAAATTAGGTTTGAATCCCAAGGCAGAGAAACTGAATGTTTCATTTATCTCCTATGGATGTGTATTGTATAATACAGTCATCCACAATAATATAAGTATCAATATATTCGTACTTCATCCTAAAAGAAGAAAAAAAGATAGAAATAAGAAAGAAAACAAATTACTTCATAAAAATAAATGGGTAACACGGACGAAAATTTAATATCACAATTAAGGAATTTTATGTATTAAATAAAAAATACAATAAATGTAAGATGTAGAGAATGGATGGATGATACTATGGGATAGCATTTTCGTGAGTGCATCTGAATTGTGCGATACTGGGGTTGTAGGAAAAAAGACTGGAGATGCTTGGTGGAATGATGAAATCCCCGTAACTATTGAAGAGGAAAAGCAAGCATACTCGAGAAAGCTGGATATTATAGGTCTTAGCAATGAGGAGAGGACCGAAGTAGAAAATGATTAAAGGGATAAAAATAGAAAAGCCAAAATACAAGTCGAAGGAAGCAAGGATAAAATAAAAGCGGAAGAACATACAAAAAATGCAAAATGATTTTGAAGGATATAAGAAATTGTTCTGGAAATGGGTCAAGAAGATAAGGAAAGGAAGTAATAGCACTGACTTAGTCGGAATTAGGAATGCTGATGGTGAAATGGTATGGGATAAGAAAAAAAGTGAAAGAGTGAAAGAGAGTGATTTTTTCAAGAATTTGTATGGAGGTCAAGCTATGAAGCAAAAGAACTGTGACACAGAAGAGGATACATTAGAAAATCCCGTTGTTTGTGGCGAAAGAAGAGTTGAGATCCGCGACATTATATACGTAATTAAGAAACTGAAGAATAGTAAGGCTACTGGTGTGGATGGTATCACTGCTGAAATGCTTAAGGGCGGTGGCGGATATTTGTTTGCGTGGCTGAGCGAATTTAGGAATATGTGTGCTAAGAACGGTGAAGTTCCAAATGATTGGAGAAAGGCTATTATCGTTCCACTCTACAAGGGATAGGGTGATCAAGGTGACCGTGCTAATTTTAGAGCGACTAGTCTACTAAGCACCGTAGACAAAATATTTATCAAAATGCTTATTGGTAAGGTCATGGGAATAACGAAAGAAAGGATCTGGAAAGTCCAATGTGGATTTATGCCAGGGAGATCATGTGCGGATCAGATATTTAGCTTGAGATAGATCAAAAAAAAAAAAATGAGAGTAGATAAAAAAGTCTTCTGTGCAATTATTGATCTGGAAAAAGCTTGCGTTAAGGGGGATATAACTAAACTTTGGGAAGTCCTGAAAGAGTATTGAGTGAATGGTTGGCTTCTAAAAGCAATAAAAGCAATATGTAACAGTAGTCAAGCAAGTGCAAGAGTAAATGGACTACTGAGCGAGTGGTCTGATTTAAGCAAGGTGTTAGGCAAGGCTGCGTTATGTCCTCCTGGATGTTCAATATATACATGAACAAATGTCTGAGAATCACTCTATTGCAAAAAGAGTGTCAGACAAAGATATTTTTGTTTTTATACACACTTCTCCTAACAAGAGGTTAGTACCCCACATTTAATTAGCCTGAAATTTTTTTCCAGATAAACGATCAATTTCGAGAAAATGAGTTTGAAAATTTCGAGCAGATGTTTACCGCGTCGGCTGAGCCGGCAGCCCAGTGGTAACGTTCTCCGCTTGTACTCGTATTTGTCAGGCTGCGGATTCAATTCATTTTATTATTAATTATTGCATTTTTAAAATAAATGTTATCAAAATTATAGAAAAATAACGAATTAAAAAATTTTTCAAATGAAAAATTCTTTTTTTTCCAAGTTTCATCATCTTTTTTTTTCGAAAATTCTATTTTTTGTGAAAACATAATCTTTTAATGATGATTCAACAATTACAGTATCAATACTGCCTTTTTCAACGACAGAAAAATTGCATTTGGAGTCCAAATTATAATTTTTAGTAGTGATACATCGCATGGAAATTCACTTGAATTCCAGAGAGTACGAAATGGTAAGAAGTGCACTCCTTTGGTTCAACCATGTGATGCCTACTTTTATAGGCAAGTCAAAAATTTGATCAAGCGCCTTCAAAATTGTGCCTATTTATTAGAGCATGGGTGTAAGATCGATTCTCCAGAGGATCGTATCAAAATTCAATCCATTGTTCAGGATTATGAGATTTTTTTATAAGTTAATCAAGTTTGTTTTCGAAAGATGACCTGAAAAAAACTTGAGAGATAATTACTGTAATTAAAAATATGTACTGTTATTGTTGAAAAACATAAAAAAATTAACAGCTTATCACAAAAAATAGAATTTTCGAAAAAAAAAATGACAAAACTTGAAGAAAAAAGAATTTTTAATTTTAAAAATTGTGAATTTGGTATTTTCCATAAATTTGATAATACTTATTTGAAAAATTCAATAACTAACAATAAAAGGAATTGAGCCCGCAGCCTGACAGATACCTCCGCTTGAAATTTTCAAGCTCATTTTTCTCGAAATTGGCCGTTTATATGAATAAGAGATTTTCGCTAATTGAATAAGGGGTACTGAATTCTCGTTAGACGAAGCGGGTATAAAAACAAAAATATCAACGTCAGACCCTCTCCTTGATAGGCGCAGAAGGTGTTGATTTGGGAACATTGAAAGTGCATGGACTGGCGTTTGCAGATGATAAGATTGTTACGGCAGAATTAGTCGATGATTTGCAAAGAATGTTGAGCAGACTGAATACCAGCATGGAGAGTATGGTTCTTAAGATTAACGTGAATAAATAAAAAATTATTTTGTTTGATAGAAGGGGTGACAAAGCAGTAGGCAACATTGCACAGAAAAAACTGGGGGTTCGCTAAAGTTGCGACTTAAATAAAAGCTGGTATCTTTTAGAACTTGTACTCCAATAGAAACCTGTGAAGACCCAAAAGGGTTCCTTTGGAGAACGCTTGAACAATGATAAATATATTTGTCCTTGGGAGGTCAAACTGAAATCTCCTTTAGAACAAATTCATCATTTTGGGTCCCTTTTCAGCAAGAGAGGTTCCTTTTTGTTGCAGCTCTCTTGAAATCAAAAATGGTTTCTAATAGAAACCCTAGTTTTTTCTGTGCGCCTTAAACGAAGAGAGAATATAGAACAAGTTGATGAGTTTGTGTATCTTGAGAGTTTATTTACTGCAACCCTGCAGATTGGAACCAATCTTTGTTTAATGTCTCTCTCTTAAAATTTCCTAAAGATCGAAATAAAATCTAT
>JAUMHM010000005.1:39176675-39190440 GCA_032362435.1 Melikaiella ostensackeni | reverse complement strand
GGGTAGTCAAAAAGTCTATTTTTGAATTGTGAACTTTTTGGGTGTTCTTTTTTAGTACACAAAAAATTTTCATGAGACAGTAGAGTTTATTTCGATCTTTAAGAAGTTTTAAAAGAGAGACATTAAGCAAGGATTGGTTCCAATCTGCAGGGTTGTCCATGAATAATTAAGATTTCTTTTAATTGACATTTTAATGATTAACTCAATTTACTAAAAGATATCTATTTTACTTAAGTACCATATTTCTAATAAAATTTTGATTACATTAGCAATTCTTAGAAAAGTATTATTGGTTTGGATTATCATCTTTTTCTTTTGAAAAATGGAATGATCTGAATAGATTCGTTCTAAATCAACCCATTCACTTTGATCTTGGCACTATGATTTATTGTTCCTTTCATTTCACATGTGTTATGTATACATCAATTTTAAAATTTTTTTAGGTTTTTTGAATAGAAAAGATTTTTTCACAAAATATATTTGCCCTAAGATTTTACATATAATTTGCATTGTTTTTACTGATTAGAATGTTAACCCGGTACTTATCAAAAACAAGGTTGCCAATAGGTTTTTATATACATTCAGGGAAACTATACCCTCGTTACCTCCAAAAAAAGGTTTTCTGAGGAAGATACTATATTGATAATATATGCATATCTTATGTACCATTGTGTACAATATTGTAACATTTATTTTCTAATATTTATAACCTTTATTTTTTCAGATGCTTATATGTTTCCTGTGTATCTATTTTAGCTTATCTTATTTAGAATTTGCATTGGTTTTAATAATTAGAATGTTAACCCGATACTTATCAAAAAATAAGGTTGCCAATGGGTTTTTGCACACATTCACGAAAACTATACCCTCGTTAACTCCAAAAAAAGGTTTCTGAGGAAGATGCCATATTGATAATATGTGCATATATATTGTGTACAATTGTGTACAATATTTTAATCTTTGTGTTCTATAATTATAAATTTTAATTTTACATATACTCATGTGTTTGTGTCTCTAGTTTAGATTATCTTACACTTAATCTAACTAGTTTTATTGAACATTCTGTAAATATAAAAATAATGTTTTTTGGTACTTAAAGAAACCAAATTATTCTTCAGAACTTGGTTTTTCTAAAAATCCTGTTCATCAAAAAAAGGCTAAACAATCTGAATAAATTCCATGAAAAATTTCATCAATATACTCTATATTCCAGTCTATCAAATATTCATGTTAATAGAGTTAAAATATCTTCTTGGTAATTATTAATTTTGCCATGAAAATGTACACTGAATTAGAACTGTAATAATTAAATTCACTTTTCAAATTTTTGGTATTACAGATTGGACTAATTTATAAATCTCGAATTTGAGAGAAAGAAATTTTCAGAATGCATTCCATTAAGTCTTTTGACGATTTCCCAAAAGTGTTTTTACATGTGTTTGGTTTAGAATCGGGTTTAGACGATTCATATTCTCTTGCCCAAACGAAGGGTCGAAATCATAAATTTCGTATTTTATTACTCTCAAATATGCTTCGAAAAAAACGTCAGTGTCTGCTTTTTCTCTGTATAGTTAGTATAGGACACGGTTCCGAAGAGTGAACAACTTAATGTTGGATTTTATTATCCTTCTTGAAAAGTACAAAAACTAAAAAACAAATTACAGTCTTTTGTGTGCCTGAATGAGCAAAATTTTTTTGACGATTTTATCTAAATATAAAAAGTCGTTTTTCAAAAAAGTGCTAGTGCTCTATGAGTGGATTGAAATTTCATGAAATTATGAAGATAAGTTAGTTCGCCTATACTAATTATAAATTAAAATCAATGGATCAAGACAAAAATTGTCTATCAAATATCCATTTGTTTCCTTTTTTATTTATTTCTTATTTCAGCTAATAATGATTCTTGAATTGAATACTTTTTTCTGTACCTGTTGTTTTTCCTATAAATTATCCCTGATGAGGAAGTCCAAGGTGGCTTCGAAACATGTTGGGTCCTCAGTAGTATAGAAAAGACGAAGAAAGGAAAGAATGTGAGGATGGTTTTGGTTGACTCTTTCTTTTTTCTTTCTCTTTTTTCTTTCTGTTGTGTACATTCATTGTGCATCTGTCTCTAATGAGCCGGAAAAACGGGTAGTCAAAAAGTCTACTTTTAAATTGTGAACTTTTTGGGTGTTCTTTTTTAGTACACACAAAATTTTCATGATAGAGTAGATTTTATTTCGATCTTTAAGAAATTTTAAAAGAGAGACATTAAGCAAGGATTAGTTCCAATCTGCAGGGTTGCCAATGAATAATTAAAATTTCTTTTAATTGAGATTTTAATGATTAACTCAATTCACTAAAAGATATCTATTTTACTCAAGTATTTTTAATAAAATTTTGATTACATTAGCAATTCTTAGAAATGTATTATTGGTTTGGATTGTCACCTTTTTCTTCTTGAAAAATGGAATAATCTGAATAGATTGGTTCTTTATCAACCCATAATAAGGTTAACAGAAGGATATACATAATTTGAGATATAGCATTTGTTTTTCAATTAAAATTAAATTTCATATTTTAATTTTGAAATATTTTACTATCTTATTATTGCCTCTTTGGAATAATTCTAAATCTTGATATTTTGGGCTAAGACTTTCTGTATAGTTTCCTAACATCTATTGACATTCTTCGAACAGATGATTCTTACGAGGGTTTGGAACTGGTTATTCTCTCTCTCTTTAAAAAAAATGGTAATACATTTTTGTTTGTCTAAGTGGCTATATAGACGCGTCAATCGTAGAAATACTATCGTTCAGTGCAGTTCATGTTTCGTGTGAATTTCTTCCCGGTGAAAAATTTTTTTATCATAATTTATAAAAAGAAATTATGCTAAAAAAGTTAATTTATACTTCTATTTTTAAAAATAAAAATAAAATTAACAAAATTTACAAATATTTTTAAAAAATAATTGAAATTTTTGTTCAATTAGTGTTGTTGGTAAAGTGTTCGCCGAACTTTGGATTACAAAATTTTCGATATTATACGCAAAAAGTTATATTTAAAAATTATTTTATCCTTTCTATTTTTTTTTATTTTTATCAATATAATTTTCAGTGTATCACAGGAGTATCACATCAATTTATTCAGTCAGTATAAACGTAGGTTGTATGCATTACAGAAGAAATTATTGATAGAATGCAAGTTTCATGGTTTTTCCAAAAAAGATATTTCATATTTACAATAAAATACGTTTCGACTTCAACAAAAAAGATAAAAAAGTATCTTTAAATGAGAATATCAAGAAATTCAATAAATATATTTAATTATATTTGAATTTGGTTATAAAGAAAAGCTGCCATGCACATATACACAATTAATATATGTTTTATTATCTATAACTATAGTTATCCTATAAATTACCCCTAATGAGGAAGTCTAAATTGGCTTCGAAACATTTTAATCCCCAGTAGTATAAGAAAGACGGAGAAAAGAAAGAGTGAAAAGATGGTTTTGGTTGACTCTTTCTTGTTTCCCCCTCTTTTTTCTTCCTGTTGTGCACATGTATTGTACGTCTGTCTCTAATAAGCCGAGAAAACAGGTAGCCTCAAAGTTTATTTTTGAATTGTGAACATTTTGGGTGTTCTTCTTCAGTACACAATAAATTTTCATAAGAAAATAGATTTTATTTCGATCTTAATAAATAATGAGAAGAGAATTTTCCGCGTGTACTCAAAAATAAATGTGAAATATGCACGCGATTGTTCCAACTGCCCGCTTCGTGGCTACGGAACTGCCGTTAAATGGTGGTTCCAGTGTACTTTTTATGGGGCACATTTTTTCCGTGTATAATTCACATCGAGGATGATCAGTTATCGCGTAGTAAATAGATTAGAAGCAGCCTCTCCTAAAATAGAAACATATAAATGTGTTTGTGTATGTGAGTGGTAAGGTAGCGGGCAGAAGCTTCCCATGGACTCTCACCTCCGCGGGCGGAAAGTAAACTTCTTGGATACAGCATGTGCGCGAATGCTGGGTGCGATCATTTTGGGGTGAAAGGTCAGGAAAAACGTATAGCGATCGCTACTAATAGCTTCACTGCCACGGGCCGCTTTCACTGCGGAAGAGCGAAATGGATCGTTGGGTACTTGGATATATAATAGTTGGATACTTCAGAGTGCGGAACCGATCAGCCATGACCCACGGAACTCAGCTAATCGATACCGATAGGTTCATACTTTCAGAAAAAAATTTCACCATCTCGATGCACTTTCAGTTTTTAAGATTTGATCGAGCGCGTCCTTGAATCACTTACCCTTGAATCAGAAAATTACTTCCGACACGAAAGGAGAGAAAAAATTGAAGAGAATGGAGATAATCGAAGAGACGCGGATGGGTCCTCAAAAATAATCACAGCGCGACAAATTTATTTTAATGAACTTCAGAAAGCTTTTGGGACTTTTCATTATTTTGTTTTACTGTAATTTAAGTTCAAACTACAACGATTTATGGTACATCTACATTTTTTGGACTTATACTTATTTTTGAAAAACGAAATTGTCTTCTTACGTTATTTCTACATTAGAACTTTAAAACTTTTGTTGCTTTTATACTACTTGGTTATATATGTAAATGTAAAAAAATTGGGTGTTTGAAGTTTGGGCCAATGTCCGAAGTTAGGTGATCCTACGGTAATTTAGAAGACTTCACAAAATATATTGATAATTGGAAATCTATAATAGTACTGAAGCTGGGGAGTGAGGTAAATTCAAATTTTTTTAAAACCATCAGGTACTACATAGATGACAATCATAAGAAGAGCATAATGTACTTCATGATACTTCACGAAAATGCAAGCGAATCTCTGGCAATTAAGAAAGCTTCAATGACTAACGGATTTGACGTTCATAGAGATCTATACGAGGATTAATGTACTTCAGAGTATGACACAATTTTTCATACTCATGAAAAAACTTCATGAAGCTGAAGTTGGTCTCCAAAACCTTTTGTAGAGCTTCAGTTCGTCATCAGAGAACTTCATGAAACTGTATTTCATCTTAAAAAGTTAATGTAACTTAATAATATCCTTAATATTTTCACAGACATTCAAACTTTCAAACATTCAAACTTCATAAAATATAACATTTCTTCTGTTGATATCCAAAAAACTTCATAAAGCTTAAACTGATCTTCAAATATCACTATGGAATTCTGATAAACTTAATGAAACGTTGCATAGACTTTGTGAGTCATAATTAGATTCAATGAGTCTTTGAAGTGAACTTCAAAAGATTCCAATAACCACGAAAAAAGTCCATAAATTTAATAAATTTGAATGAACATCAAAAAATTTTCGAAATACTTCACAGAAATGCGTTCAATCTTTATAAAACTTTTCACAGCTTCAGTTTAACATCATTGGACTACATAGAACTTCAGTTGATCTTCAGAGAATTGCATAGAGTTTAATTAAACCTTAGTAATTGTTCGCAGGACATGATATTTCTTCAGAATTTCGTCAAATAACATATATAAAGCTCCAGTTGATCTTTTCAGAACTTCATAACGTTTCATTTCATCTTCAAAAAATGATGCAACTTCGATTGGTCTTCAGGAAACTACATTATGAAGCTTCAGTCGTTCCTTAATGAACTCCACTGAACTTGATTTAATCTTTCAGAAAATGATGTGACTTCAGTTGATCATGAGGGATCTTCGCAGAGCTTCAGTTCCTCATCAAATCCACAAAGAACTTCGATGAACTTGATTTTACCTTTGAAAAATTCGGAGAACTTCTGTTGATTTTCAAAGATTGTCACAGGAGTTCTTAAACTCTTTACAGGACTACAAAATACTCCACTACACTTGAGGGATTTTGAATCAAGTTTTGATAAATGAAGGAAAATTTAATGAAGTTTAATTAACATTGAAATGAACCCCAGTAGATTAAAATAAACTTCAATAATTCAGTATACTGTACAGAAATTCATGAGTCATCCAAAAATGTAAGCAAACTATTTTGGACTATAAATCACTTCAATAAATCTCATGAAACTTCATTTAACTTAAATCAAATGTAAAGAGTTTTTGAAATTTCGATTAGCTTACTTCGTTTTGAAATAACTTCATTCGAAATTCAAATAACATCGTAAAAACTTTTTTGATATGCAATAAACTTCAAAATTTCGAAACATTCCACAAACTTCAAATAAACTTCAGAAATTTAGTTTGCTTTAATAAAGGTCTAAAACATTGTTTTCAGATATCTCCAGAAATCTCTATTTTATTTTCCAGTTAGCACAAACTGATATTGGAAGAGCTTCAAAATGTAGTTTATCTTCAGAGAATCTCATATAGAGCTTGAAAAAGAATTTAAAAATTCCTGCAAGTATATCGAACTTCATGGAACTGCTTTTAATTCACAAGAATTTTTCGCCAAATTTCATTGTTCATTGTGAAAATTCAATAGACTATATGTGAGTTATAAACTTCATAAATCTTCAATTCATTTTTACAGATCTTGATAGAGTTTCAGTTGGCCCTCAAAGAAACTTATATAGCTTCATTTTTCTGCAAGTAACTTCATAGATCTTCACGGAGAACTGAGATCAGTTGATTCTTCAGGATATACACAAGTCTTTAGTCGATATTTAAAGAAATTCATGTTGATATTCAAAAAATTTTATTGAAATTCAGTTGATATTAAAAGAAATGCGACTTCATCTGATCTTCAAGGAATTTTAGCGGCGTTCAAGTGAAAGCTGATGTTCAAAAAAGTTCATCAAATTCTTTTCGGACTTCAGTTAATCTACAGTTAGTTTACATTATTACTCCACTGAGAAGGTTCAAAAATAACTTTATGGTGCTTCAGTCTTCCTGAAGAAAACTTCATGGAGCTTCAGTTGTCCTTCAGTTGATGTTCATAGAACTTCAGTTGACCTACAGTTAATCTTCAAAGAACTTGAGAAAAGTCTATTGATTTTGCTAGATGTTTAGCGAATTCAAATAAACTCTACTTGAACATCTAGGTACTGAACTGGAGAAGATAGACGATGACCGAGCAGAAAATACTTATATTTTTGGGAAACAAAATTGGCTTCTTACGTTATTTCTATATTAGAACTTCAAAGTTTTTGTTTCTTTTGTACTACTTGGTTAAATAAAAGCTAAAAAAACTGGATGTTCGAAGTTTGGGCCAATGTTCGAAGTTACACGATCCTACGGTAGTTTAGAAGACTTCAAAAAACATCTGAATAATTGAAAATCTATAATAGTACTGCAGATGAGAAGCGAAGAATTTTAAAGAATGTAAAAAACTGTGAAGTACTAGATAACAATCACGAGAAGACCATAATGTACTTTATGATACTTCATAAAACTGCGAGTGAATCTCTGGCAATGAAAAAAGCTGCAATGAGACGTTAACGGATTGCAAGTTCTTAGAGATCAATCTGGGGATTGATGTACTTCAAAGCATGACAGAATTCCTCATAATCATCAAAAAACTTCATCAAGCTGAATTTGGTCTCCAAAAGCTTTTGTAGAGCCTTATTTCATCACCAGAGAACTTTATAGAGCTGTGTTTCATCTTAAGATGAAACACAGCTGTTCGTCAAATAACATAAAAGCTTCAGTCGATCTTTTTAGAACTTCATAACGTTTCATTTCACCTTTAAAAAAATGATGTAACTCCTATTGGTCTTGAGAGAGCTTCGTAGAGCTTCAGTTCCTCTTCAGTTCCTCAAAGAACTTCGATGAACTTGATTTTATGTTAAAAATATTCGAAGAACTTCCGCTGATTTTCAAAGATTGTCACAGAGGTTTTTAAACTCTTTAGCGGATTACGAAATACTTCACTAAGCTCGAAGGATTTTGATCCGAGTTTTAACAACTGAAGAAAGCTTCAATAAGGTTCATTTGACAATAAAAGGAATTTCAGTAGATAAAAAGAAACTCTTCTGGGCTAAAAATATCTTCAATAAACCTAATGAAACTTCATTTAACTTGAATAAAATGTGAAGAGTTTTTGAAATTTCAATTAACTTACTTTGTTTTCAAATAGCTTCATTTGAAAAATTATTTTCAAAAATCTTTAGAAATGTTCATTTTATCTTCCAATTAGCATAAGATGACCTTGGAAAAGCTTTATAGAGCTGTGGTTTATCTTCAGAGAATTTCATATAGAGCTTAAAAAAGAATCAGAAAAATTCTTGGAAGTATATCGAATTTTATAGAACTGTTTTAAACTTCCAAAGATTGTATGTTGTTATAAACTTCATAAAGCTTCAATTCATTTTCACAGGGCCTGATAGAACTTCACTTGACATTCAAGAAAATGCTTATATAGCTTTATTTTTTTTCAAGGAACCTCATAGATTTTCAATATAAAGTGAGATCAGGTAATTTTCTGAGATATACACAAGCCTTTAGCCGATATTTATAGAAGTTCATGTTGATATTCGAAAAACTTCATCGAATTTCAATTGATATTCGAAGAAATACGGATTTATCTGATCTTTAAAGAATTTCAGCAGCGTTAAAGTAAACTTATGAAACATCATGGAGGTTCAATTGGTCTTCGAGGCCTTTACTTGAATGTCCAAGAACTTCATATAGCTTCAAATCACCAATTAATAAGTGCACTTATCTTCAGTTTCTCTTTAAGAAACTTCAAATATCTCCAGCTGATATTCAAAGGACTTGATCAAATTCATTATGGTCTTCAGTTGTTCTACAGTTGGCCTACATCAATACTCCATTGAAATAGATCAAAAAACTTCATAGTGCTTCAGTTTCCCTAGAGAGAGTTTCATGGAGCTTCAGTTGTCCTTCAGTCGATCTTTAAATAACTTCAAATATCTCCAGCTTATGTTCAAAGAACTTCATACATATAATTAATTTAGGTCTTCAGTTGATCTTCAGTTGTTCTGCATTGATACTGCATTGAAATAGTTTAAAAAAACTTTATAGTTATTCAATCTACCTAGAGAAAGCTTCATGAAGCTTCACTTATCCTTCAGACGATCTTCAGAGAACTTCAAATATCTCCAGCTTATGTTCGAAAAACTTCATATAATTCATTTTGGTCTTCAGTTGATCGACAGTTGGTCTACATTAATACTCCATTAAAGTGGTTCAAAATAAACTTTATTGTGCTTCAGTCTACCTAGAGAAAATTTCATGGAGCTTCAGTTGTCTTTCAGTTGATCGTTAAAGAACTCAAAATTTCTCCAGCTGATGTTCAAAGAATTTTATCAAACTCATTTTGGTCTTCAGTAAATCTACAGTTGGTATACATTAGTACTCCATTGAAATGGTTAAAAAAACTTCATAGTTCTTCAGTCTTCCTGGAGAAAGTTTCATGGAGCTTCAGTTGTCCTTCAGTCAATCTTCAAAGAACTTTAAATATCTCCAGCTTATGTTCAAAGAACTTCATACATATAATTCATTTTGGTCTTCAGTTGATCTACAGTTGTTCTGCATCGATACTGCATTGAAATAGTTTTAAAAAAACTTTATATTGGTACAGTCTACCTAGAGAAAGCTTCATGGAGCTTCAGTTATCCTTCAGTTGGTCTTCAAAGATCTTAAAATATCTCCAGCTTATGTTCAAAGAACTTCATACATATAATTTATTTCGGTCTTCAGTTGATCTACAGTTGTTCTGCATTAATACTGCATTGAAATAGTTTACAAAAAACTTTAAAGTGGTTCAGTCTACCTAGAGAAAGCTTCATCGAGCTTCAGTTATCCTTCAGTTGATCTTCAAAGAACTTAAAATATCTTCAGCTGATGTTCAAAAAACCTCATCCAATTCATTTTGGTCTTTAGATAATCTACAATTGGTCTACAACTCCATTGTAATGATTCAAAAAAATACTTTATAGTGCTTCAGCCTACCTAGAGGAAGCTTCATGGAGCTTCAGTTGTCCTACAGTTGATGTTCGAGGAACTTCAAATATCTGCAGCTGATGTTCAAAGAACTTCATTCAATTCATTTTGGTTTTCTAGTTGATCTACATTTAGTCTATATTAAAACTCTATGCAAATGGTTTTAAAAAAACACTTTATAGTGCTTTAGTCTACCTAGAGAAAGCTTCATGGAGCTTTAGTTGTCCTTCAGTTGATCTTCAAAGAACATCAAATGTCTTCAGATGATGTTCAAAAAACTTCATTATATGCATTTTGGTCTACAGTTGACCTACAGTTGGCCTACATAATTACTTCATTGAAATAGGTTTAAAAAAACTTTATAGTGCTTCAGTTTACCTAGAGACAGCTTCATAGAGCTTCCGATGCCTTTCACTTGATTTTCAAAAAACTTCAAATATTTCCCGTTAATATTCAAAGAACTTAAGCCAATTCATTTTGGTCTTCAATTGATCTACATTTGGTCTACGTTGAAACTCCATTGAAATAGTTTGAAGAAACTACATAGCGCTTCAGTCTATCTAGAAAAAGCTTTATGGAGCTTCAGTTGTCCTTCAGTTGCTCTTTAAGGAACTTCAAGTATTTCCACCTGATCTTCAAGGAACTTCAGTCAATTCATTTTGCTTCTCAGTTGATGTACATTTGGTCTACATTAAAACTCCATTGAAATGGTTAAAAAAAAATTTTATAGTGCTTCAGTCTACCTAGAAAAAGCTTCATGGAACTTCAGTTATCCTTCAGTTGATCTTCAAAGAACTTAAAACATCTCTTGCTGATGTTCAAAGAACTTCATTCAATCCATTTTGGTTTTCTAGTTGATCTACATTTGGTCTATATTAAAACTCCATGTAAATGGTTTTAAAAAAAGACTTTATAGTGCTTCAGTCTACCTAGAGAAAGCTTCATGGAGCTTCAGTTATCCTTCAGTTGATTTTCAAAGAACATCAAATGTCTTCCGATGATGTTCAAAAAACTTCATCATATGCATTTTGGTCTTCAGTTGACGTACAGTTGGACTACATTATTAATTAATTGAAATAGTTTAGAAAAACTTTATAGTGCTCCAGTCTACCTAGAAAAAGTTTAATAGAGCTTCAGTTATCCTTTGGTTGATCTTCAAAGAACTTCAAATGTTTTAAGCTGATATTCAAAAAACTTCATCAAATTCATTTTGATCTTTAGTTGATCTACAATTGGTCTACATCAATACTCTATTGAAATGGTTTAAAAAAAGACTTTATAGTGCTTTAGTCTACCTAGAGAATGCTTCATGGTGCTTCAGTTGTCCTTCAGTTGATCTTCATAGAACTTCAAATGTCTTCAGCTGATGTTCAAAGAACTTCATCAAATTTATTTTGGTCTTTAGTTGACCTACAGCTGGACTGCATTAATACTTAATTGAAATAGTTAAAAAAAGCTGTATAGTGCTTCAGTCTACCTAGAGAAAGTTTCATGAAGCTTCAGGTGTCATTCACTTGATCTTTAGAAAGCTTCAGGTGACCTTCAATTTATCTTCAAAGAACTTCAGAACATTTTAGTTGATTTTGATAGATCTGCAGCGCATTTAAATAGACTTCACTTGAACTTCTAGGTACTGAACTGGAGATGATAGACGGTGACGGAGGAGAAAATACAGATAATCGCACTGACATGGATGATCATTGATCACGTGGCTGATCAGACCAATCGCTTGTAAATATAGTATGCAGTGGGTGTAAGAGGCGATATTGTTGTAGATACGTGGAGGCGAGAAGAGACCAATATGCATCATGGGTTTCCTAAAGGTTACTACCGCGGCATCATCGCCACATCAAACTACCAGCTAGATTAGTCCCCTTGGGCGAACACGAGGTGTGTTTTGCTCGACTGGTCTCTCACCCAACAGTTCATGATGTAGTAACTCCTACATTGCCGGGCGGTAGGTAGGCTCCTAGGCTCCTAGGCTCCTAGCTAGGTATATTAAATGATCCAGTCTAGGAGACTACCAATACATGAGTTTCTATGCACACAGTCAGCATGAGATCTGTGGGAGCGCCTTTCACCTAATTGTTCGTACAATATGCGAATACCTAGCCACTACGGTTCCCATCGACTTCTGGGGATTTCTGAAAATTCTGCTACTGGCTTCAGTTATATCCATTCCTCTCATTCATAAGGATCAGATTCTGTTATCATTTATAAGATTTTTGAACCTGAAATCAATGAGATTGAAATCATTAGAATTCTTGTATTCGATCAGCAGACCTCATGTCCAAACCTCCAACATAATCGGATTTTTTAAATATATTATAGAAATGAAAGTTGATCTAACTCTTCTAATGGCTTTCATCTCCCATTCGTTGATCCTACAAGATTGATCGATATTATTTTAGTTCGTGATGATCAAAACATGTTCACTAATGCTCAAATCGATCGGTAAGATATTTTTCAAAAGTTGTATGAAACACAGATTCTGAATCCACATACAAAATATCCTATATTCTTATTCGTTGAACTAAAAATATTTCTGAACAGTAGGGACAAATGTCGTGAAATGTTACCCAACTGTAGGATTCCTTTTCTTTATCGCAAAAAAATATAAATAGAAGCCCACTTTAATCAGAAAATTCCATTAAAAGTTATAGGGATAAACGCAAAATAAAAAATCTAGCTTTTTCCAACAGCCAAAACTTGCCCATTGATTGCAACTCGAGCATCAGCAAAATATTAAAATCTGATTTCCTGACCCAATCTGGTAAGGATTTATTAAAAATCTATAGATACTGAATTGGCTCCCTTTTGATATAAATAGTACATCCATGTGACTAGTATAGAGTTTCGCTTACCATTTGTGCAAAGTACAGTTAGTCTCGATATCCGCTTCAATTATAAATTAGACTTATTTCGACCCCAATTAGTGGTGCCTTGAACTTTGTGGAGCCACACGAGTTGTTCATTACACAAGTTTATAACACACGTTTATAATTAAAGAAACTAATTTACGAATGTTTACATAAAAAATCACGTATAGATAAGTACGGAGATATTGTTTAAGGCTACGTTTATTATGCAAATTGATATAAACAGAATTTCCCCCAACATCAGCTCCAATTACAATCTGGAGAACTGGTTCTTATTACGCTATAGAGTTAGGATCAACTCCCAGATCCAGGTGCATGTATTTGAATTTTAGTTATCATCAAAATTTTACCATCAAATTTTAAGAATTATTTTGAAAAACGACTTGAAAAAGGACAAGGCATAAATGTAGGATTGCACGAAAAAATCATAAAATTCATGGTCAAATTATCTTGTTACCTAGATCTTCTGAACCATTACAAAAATTTTCTGTATCATCAAAAAATCATCGAAAATCATGAAAATCGTACAACTGAAGAATTAACTGGTAGGAACAGTTGATATTTCTACATTCTTGAAATCTTTCAACAAAAATCATCAGTAATCGTCAAACATAATGAAAACAGCAAAAAATAGAACAAGAGACAAGAAAGTATAAATTATCATTAAATTATGAAGATCGTGTAAAATAATATGACAAAAGTCATCATAAATCATCAAAATTCATCAACGTTAAGAGACTGCAGATGAAAGTGTTCAGTTAATGTACCTACTTGCAACACCAATTAATGAGATTAACAATGTGAACATGTATCTAAAAAAAATCATAAAAAATGACGAAAATATCATACAAACGAAGAATCAGCAGATGGAAATAGTCAAAATAGCAATTGGGTTCGTGAGGCTTACCGCACTTTTGATACTTTGGAGGAAGACTTCAACTTGTAAAGAAGATGTTTTTTGAGTTGGCATTAGGGTCTAGAATTTTTTCAAATATTCTATTTTATATATATATATA
>JAUMHM010000005.1:39148655-39166173 GCA_032362435.1 Melikaiella ostensackeni | reverse complement strand
TAATAATATATAATATATAATATATTATATTCATAGAGTATAATACGCACACAAATGAATAGGAAACAATTGAATTTAAAAGTTATCAAAAATGATTTTAACCTTTATTTGAAACCAAAATAAAATCGTATGCATATTATAAATATCACATTGTCGGTTCGATGAGAAATTAAAATTTCTTTCATTTGTGCGAATATCGGAAAGTTCACCGCGAACTTCAATATTACAACCGCATAGTGTCTGGGTCGATTTTGTTATCTGAAATAAAAAATTAAATTGATATTATTTATAGGTTTCACTGCAGTCTTGTAAAAATACATTTAAGCATGAAGTATGCGAAAACTGTAGATTTTTTAAATTTCTATAAAGCCGGTAAGAATAAGGCTTAAATAGAGAAGAAGTGAAGAATTTCAGATTTTAACGAAAATGTGAACATTATTCTATTATTTTCAGCACCTGATTCTTCCAATTTGAATCAACTCGCATTAAAATATTTAAAATTACAGAAATTGGAGCTACTTTGGGAACTTTAAATAATTTAAGGAACATTTCAAGAAAATCTATCACTTTATTTCGGATTAGAGCTTCGTGGAAAAATCAGGGTTTAAATAGAATAGAAAAATATTCCGTTTTTCATAAAAATCTGAAATTCTTTAATTCTTCTAAATGCAAGCCTTCTTACCAGGAAGTACATTATTTGCTTCGAAACATGTTGGGTCCCCAACAGTATAAAAAAGACGAAGAAAAGAAAAATTGTGAGGATGGTTCTGGCTGACTCCTTCCTTCTCATTCCTGTTGTGTATATTCATAGTACATCAGAGTCTATTTTTGAATTGTGAACTTTTTGGGTGTTCTTTTTCAGTACTTTTTTTTCAATAGCGCTGCACATATTATTATTATTATTATTATCATTATTATGCCAAATTCGTTTCGGGGTAAGCGTAACTCTTTCGGTTATAGCTTCCTCATGCTACCGGACATCAAGGACTTTATTTGGTATGGGTAAGTAAGGGATGCGTAGGAGAAGGGATAAGTTTTAGATCAATCTAGAAGTCGCGTGTTGTTCATCCAAACGACACACTCATTCCACAACACCACTCCGACACGGTTCGCTGATCAATCACTCTAGCAATCACCCCAGGTGAAAAGCTTCGCGAAGTCATTATACAAATCCATTAAGAAAATCTCTTCTCGCAGGCACATTAGTATCCAAAATCTTTCGTTTCAGGCATCACTCTTCTTCTTATAATAATTGTACTCCATACATCCCTAGCCTTACATACATCTTTTGCTTCCATTACATCCATATATCGCTTCATTCTTTCTTCGGTCCACCACTGGGTACGCTACCACTCACTTTACCTAAATATACTTGATTCATTAAACGTTTTTCACTCATTCTCTCAACATGACCAAATGATCTCATCAACTTGTTCTATCGTCTCTTCGTTTATGGCAATTTTGTGTACTGTTTTCTCACCCCCTTTTTCAAACACGATAATTTTTGTTTTATTTTCGTTAATCTTGAGACTCATACTCTTCATGCTGGTATCCAGTCTGCTCATCATTCTCTGCAAATCGTCGGCTGATTCCGTGTAACAATTTTATCATCTGCAAACACCAGTCCACGTACTTTCACGGTCCCGAGATCAACACCTTCTTCGCCTAAGAGGACCATTCTTCGACACTTGTCCATGTACATATTGAACATCCAGGAGGACATAATTCAGCCTTGCCTAACGCCCTGCTTAATATCAAACCAATCGCTCAATTGTCCATTCACTCTTACACGTGCTTTAGTACTACTAATACTTCGAGTAAAATTATTCTTTCTCCAGGATCGCAAGTCCCTATATCATTTAAAGAGTCCCAAAAGGTATCTTTTACATCCCTCTTGTCACCATCAACTGGAGCGTAGCACGCTCTAATAAATAGCCTTCTGATTCCCACTTTCATTCTAATCCATAGTAATCTAGGCGATACACATTCATACTTTTTGATATGTTGTTTTTCTCTCTCATTCACAATCAGACCGACTCCTTGGGTACCATATGTTTCATTATCTACTCTTGACCAAATTTCGAGTCCATTTTCTATGTTCTTACTTCACATCCCTTCTTCTTTTTTTACGGTACACACAAAATATCTAGCTTTCTTACGCGCATTGTATTCCGCAATTCCTTTTCCTTAATATTATTTACACCTCTAGCATTCCACACACCCAATCTCCATTCATCGCCTGAAACTTTTCCGGGGACATGCCTTCCGTCAACAGAAGTGTCAATCCTATCCAAGGTTACATTATTATTTGTATTATTTATTGTTAAAAATATACACCAAACTACAACTTGATGCGAGAAATTTATTCCGTAGGTGTAAAATCATGTCCAAATTAAGCAGCTAATTCATCATAAGGTGGAGTGTCCATTCATAACGTCAGTCCCACCAAACTTCGGTCATGCAAGGGAAAGTATGAAAACCAAGTCAGAGCCAAAGGAAATGATCGATTTGTGTCTCCTGCACCAGTATCCTGCAGTTTGGTCTCTAAGATGGAAGAAGACCATTAAATCCTCCAAAAATGTGACGAAAAATCTCAACCAAGAATAAAAACTGAACAGGTTCATGAACTTCCCTAAACTTTCGTTTTTTTTTATAGTCTATCTTTAGAAACTTTCACGAATCTCGAAAGCCTTCCACAATTTCGAAAACTCTCAATAAATTTTCAAAACTGTGCATAAATTTTCAAAAGTTTCAGTAACGTTCCATAACTTTTCAAAAAGTTTTCATAAATTCCCATATTTTTCAAAAAATTCCCATGCTTCCGAAGAACCTCCAGCACACTTTGAAAACCTTTGATGAATTTCCGGAAGTTTTCATAAATTTTCAAAACTTGTCATAAATTTCCGCCAGTTTCCATAAATTTCCGAAACTTTACGTAAATTCCACAAACTTCTCGGTAATTTATAAGAAATCTTGTGTTAGAAAAGCACTAAAAAATATTGAAAAATAAGCGCGTAGAAGAAATTGACGCGATTGTCTTTTCAAATTATTTTTTGAATATCGATACGAACCGCCCTCGAGAACGATTTTCGTAAGACTGTTCAAAGTACAGCATACTTGAGGTGTAATGTGATGCCTTTACGTTGCTCATTTTCGTCTCAATGAAGGAACTTTTAAAATTCGTTGTGTAAATTTAAAAATACCTATTCACTTTAAAAACTGAAGCCTCTGAAAAATTCATGTTTGGCAGAAAATAAAATAGTACAAATAAAATACTCATCGTGAATTTTCTTGTTATTTCAATGATCCTGGAATATTTGAATTGCGCGGCACTTGTTCGTTTGCTTCAGAACAAAACCTCAAGAATAATAATAACACCTTCAAACTGAAAAATTCCATGGGGAAAAACGCCAACTACATGTGAAGAATGCTGGAAAAGCACTGAAAATTATTGAAAAATGAGCGCGTAGAAGAAATCGACTTGATTTTCTTTTTAAATTATTTTTTGAATGTCGATACAAACCGCCCTCGAGAACGATTTTCCTCTAATATCTGAGACACTTATGTTTAACATCTTAAATGTTTACATATAACATCTCAAATTATAAGTTTTATGTTATTATCCAATAATATCTCGGATTGTGAATATTAACATCTCAGATTAGAAGAGCTCTTTATATTTTCTGTTATAATTCGATGACCTCTCGGATTCTAAATTTTAACATTTTGCAAATTATGTTAACGTTAGAATCATCTGCTATAAGCTAGTAACATCTTATATATTTAAAAAATAGAGATGTGCGATAATATCTAAATATTATGTGGTTATATCCATATTTTTAGAATCTATTTCTTAATGTCCAGTTTTCTCCGTGTGTTCACATCATTCAAAAAGTAGTCCAGGCATTTGGTATTTTTGCACCATGTTAAAGTCTAGAATGAAATTTTTAAAAATAAAACGCTTCACTGGAAGGTCCTAGTGTGAATTCCGAATTTTCTAGAAACAAATTTGACGGAACCCTGACACAATTTTTGGGGAACGTGTCAAAAATTACATTTACGTAGATTGACGGTTCACATTGCATTCTGAACCAATGATAGAGCTCACAAAAAGAAGTAAATAAAATTCTACGATAACAAAGCAAAAAAGAACCTTCTATCTGCAAATAGATTTGGCAGTACAAATTTTAAATAAACTTCGATTTTTTCAGATTTTTTGCAAAAAAACAAACTTTTCAAAATTCACTCTGTAGCATGGAACCTATTGATTTTACGCAGAAGTTTTTCAGAATAGAGCAAAGGCAGACTCAATTTCCATTAATTTGAAAAAAAAACTTTGACCATTTTCTGCCTATTTTTAGGGGTAAGTGACATGGGTTCGGTTTTTTCAAAATAAGTTCTTTTACAATAAATCTATACAGATGGAACCACAATAAAAATGAAGTTTATGAAAGTTTGCGCAAATGTAAACAAAAAAATATATTCTGGTCCCATTAGTTATAGACTTATGACCTTCAAAAAAACCAGGTTTTTTTCATTTTTTATCCAATAATGTACTAATTGTTTTTTTTAAATAGCTCAATTTCTGTATAAAATAAAAAAAAATGTCCGATACAACACGAGTTATGACCATGGAAAGAGGACCCTTTCTTATAGAGTGAACTCAGCATACCGTGAAGTGAAAGTACGGCAATATTTCAACATTCCTGTGACAAGTGATCATAATTGATTATAAATGTGTTATATGTATTTTCTATCAATAAAAAGCAATTGTTAAATAATTGCCCCAATCGATATTTTTGCATTGCCCGTAAAGTCTACTTTTCCTAAATATGTCTTTGGTAAAACTTATCTACATTTTGAGAATTTGATGCACAATAAGAGGGTAATACGTATAATTTGCAACAATATTTTGAATAACTTTATATTGCTATCAATAATGCATAAGTAGTGTAATAATAATCAATTTACAATAAGTCTCTGAGAGAACTGTTTTACTACGTAAATTCTGCACAGAAAAAAGCTAAGCTCATTTTGAGCTGAATATTGACCCTTAATTGAGACGCAGAATTTTTCAGTTAAAAGCGACTTAAATTGAGTTGTTAAACAAAAAAAAATTACATGAAGTTGACCCGGCAACAGTTGAAGTAAGACTTTTAAAACCAGCACGCAGCAAAAGTAAGCCTAGCTTTTTTCTATGTGAAGAAGTAGAATTTATGATTAATGGTAAAATATTCATAGAAATGAATTTCAAACAATTACGTATGCATTGATAACAAATGACTGCTTATTTATTTTTCATGAATTCTAATCTCTTAATATCATGGAAACTTCGAAATTGTGCAATAATGTATTTATTAACTTCAAATTATAATTAATAATGCATAAACAATGTAATAATAAATAATTAAGACCAATCCTGCATTCACTGTCAAAACACGCTAATTTTACATGATCCGTAACGAATGGGACTAGTATATATTTTCTTTTTTACATTCACGCAGAATTTTATATACTTTAATTTCATTTCTGCTTTTATTTATGTAGATTTTTTTTTCAAATTAATGGAAACTGAGTCTGCTTTTTCTCGTCTGTGAAACACTTTTTCGTAAAGCCAATAGGTTCCATGCTACAGAATGAATTTTAAAAAGTTGGGTATTCTAGCAAAAAATCTTGAAAAATCGGGATTTTTTCAAAATTCGTAGTTCTGAATCTGTTGCAGGTAGAAGGCTCTTTTTTTAATTTTTTGCAGAATTTTGTCTACTTCTTTTGTAAGCACTATTTTCGGCCCAGAATGCAATGGGAACCGTAAGTCCACGTAAATATAATTTTTTGCACATTTCCCAAAAAATTTTTCCGGGTTTCGTCACATTTATTCAGAAAAAATTTGGAATTCACACAAAGGCCCTTCAATGGAGCGTTTTATAAAAAAAAATGCATTTTAGACTTGAAACAACTCTTAGTCAATTTTTGGTACGGATGCTTAGACTAACGATGAAGGGTTGCGTTCCAAAAAGGCACAGAAGCCTTTTTTGCGAAAATGAAATTATTGATTCAAATACTGAGATAAATAAAAATGCACATTGTGACAAAATTGTTTTTTATAGTGTCATGTTTTTAATTTGTTGCTATTTAAGGTATTATCAGAATCAAATAATTTTTCAGGGATTTTTTCAAATTGGGAATTTAGATTCATTAAGGTATTACCTACTGGTCTGTGCAATTAGGAGGAGGTTCACTATTTCAAAAAGTTGAGATAATTAAAACTGAAATCAGCACATTTTGCACGTAAGCCCTATCGCATCCCAAGGTTTCGAAAATGCCACATAGTTTTTCTTAGCGGTTAAACTTTTTTTCGATTTTTTTAAAGCTGAGAAAACATAGGACACAACACAGAGGTTCTGTGAAAATTTCACAAGTTTTTGCTTTTGCTTGTGTCTGTTCTTCGTATGGATAGCTTTTTGTATGAATTTACCCTGATAATACCTTAAAAATTCTTGTTGTGCTTTTTTTGCAAGTTTTTTCAAGTTTTTTGAATTGTTTGCAGTTTTTTGCAACTCAACAGCTAAACAAATCTATTTTGCTCTTGCTTCTTTTAACTGAAAATTTCCGCTTCATTTCCTCTGACCTGGATGACATCTTTCAGTTAAATTTTTCACGCCTTAACAAGTTTCTGTTTCTTTTTCTTTGTAATGAAAATTGAATTTTTAATGACTGTCCTAGTAGGACAGTAGCTAGAAATAATTTTTTGCCATAAATTAAGAATTTGAATTTTCTCGGAAACTAACTCAATTCATATGGCTCTGGAATTGGAATATAGAAAATGCGATTAAAAATTGAAACATTGAAATCCTCATAACATCTCCGATTCTTCGTCTCAAAACCTGGGGTCGTTAGTGGGGTGGTCCATATTTTTTCTCATAATATTAAAATGAGAGAAATTGTGCAATATGTTAAAATCTACCTAACTTTTTTCAATTTTTATTTGAATCGATCGTCTATCTAGGACAGAAATCTGCGTATGATGCTCAAAAAATATTAATTTAAAAAACCTGACATATTCAAATTTGTCGAAATGGCGAAACCTACAATTTGGATAAAAAATGATATTTTATACATTTATTGACAAATGACGGCTATAAACATTCTAAAAGAATCTAATAAATTTATTAGATTCTTTTAAAATGTTTAGAATGTTAGACCGGATTTTAAAACTAACTACACTTTGAGACTTTTTACCTAAACGTTCATAATGTTTCAGTAATTGTTGTAAAGTAGGTGGTGGACCGAAAAATTCAAAATTTTGAAAAAATCCAGGATGGAGATTGATTAAACATTCAAAAATATCTTATTGCCGAAATTTTTGAATGAAATAGCTTCAAACTTGGTTAGAAAAAGCACTTTGGTTTCAAAATGTATTTGATGATACAAAGAATCCGAAGCTTTGAAAAATCCAAGACTTGCTACTGCTACCGGTGCTTGTTTCTGGGTTTTAAAAAAATTATAAAAGGATTCTCGGTCAAATCAATAGAAAAATTGTTACGGTAATACTAAATTTTAGTTAGAACCAGCAGAAATTTAATTCATTTCATTGATTAAGTATTAGTATTAGTTCTACAATGAAGACACCTTAAATGCTGATAAATAATAACACTCCATCTAGTACGACGGCCCCCATCCAAGTATAACCGAGCCAAGCGCTGCTTAACTTCGGCGATCGAAGGAGAAGTCTTAAACAATTCATGTATCCAAGTGGAGACAGTTGTAGGTATTCAAAAAATATATCTTTCTGCAGTTTATATTTAGTCCTAAGCCCTACAGATTTCGAGAAAAATTACCTAAACAATTTAAATCAATTTTAATTTATAAAAATGTCAAAAAAACACATTTATCCCTTTAGTTAATAAATGTCACTCTATTCACTATTTTGTAATTGTAATAAAATAACCTTAGGGACAAAAAGTGCGGAGAAAAAATTTCCGGCATCTTAGATTTTTTCTTTTTTTTTCTCTGAGATTAGCCCATAATTTCTTAAAAAGAAATAAGCTTTTCTACCGATTTCGTCGAAAAATGGAGAATTTAAACATTTATGAAAATATGACTGATGGATTTTTCATGGAGGTTTCGGACGCAGCGAAAAAAGTGAATCACAGTGAAAAAAGTAAATAAAGTGCGAACTGCTGAACGAACTCTGTGGCCTGTTTCAGTCAGTGAAGGTGAACTCACAACTATTGCGTTGTATCTAATTTTACCATTCCTAACTTTCCTGACCAAACATTGCTATTAACTTACTGTTACGGCCATATTATTGCCATGGATTTGACAATTGCCATTGTTATTGTTGCGTCAATCGACAACAAATCGCCTCTTTTTAAAATAAAAAACAGGTAAAAAAAGAGCGCTTTCAAACAAATTACAGAAAAGTATCATATCCCACGTGTTGAAAAAGCGACGATTTAAAACTCGTGTGATACTTCATACTCGTCTTAAATCTCTCACTTTTTCAACTTGTCGCATTATATACTATTAAGCATCCTATATAGATTTCTATTCTAATTTGATGATTAATTGGAATAAAACCTGAAAATTGTATGTAGATTTAAATTTTTAGCAAAATTTCTCCTATTTTAATCTTATAGGAAAGTTCAGGTAATTTTAGAAATGGATAAATCTTGATCGATTCCGCTTTCTGGAGTGCATTCTGTTTTTGGACATTCAAATAAATCCTGCAGGTAACAGCAAACGAATTCCAAAAAAATCGATCAACCTAATTTTGGGCTATTTCTTGAATGTCCAGAATATTTTCTATGTGAGCATATCCACGGAAAATATCATTTATCTGTCACCGTGATTTGATAGGTAAACCTACACTTGAAATACAAATTATATTGCATCAAAATTTACAGAAAAACTCCCTGAAATAGGAACAAAAGCTTACAGTCATTACAGAAACACTTATTGAAAGGTATAACATATAATAGCTAGACCAAATCCCAAAAATATACCTGTATAATATTTGTCACCAATTAAAAATTCAATACTTTGCATGCTCACAACTCTTTTGCGCAATGTTTGAAAATTCTAAGAAAAATCATACAAGTTCAGTAGAGCACAGGCTACTGAAATTTCATGGATTTGACATTGTGCTTCGATTTCTAACTCAGCAAAAAAATCTCAAAGTCGTGTCACCGTTTTTACGATTCAAATGTCCCCTCCAACATATGTAGGTGTGGAAAGTGCGCGCAGATACCCAGTTCAAAAATGCTTCGATTTTTGATTAGATTTAGGCGTCGGACATCATATAATGGAAGAAATGTTTTGCTGAAATTGTGAGCTACTAACATATTCAAATATCAAAAATTTTGAATTCGTCGAAGAAATGTTTTCTCCGTCATCGTGCTCTACTCCAAGACTGCTTGAAGCACACTTTTCTATGCTCACGGAAATTAAAAAGTATGTTGGGCCGAAGAAGTTTGCCATGGATTAAGTCAATATTGCAGTGCGCTCAAAAGTTATGTCCAATTTAGGGCTAAAATGTCCCCTCCAACGCTCAGCAAAATATGATCAAATTTTCAACTCATTTTGCTGTATGTCGGCGGCCAAAAATCGTCTCTGCAAGAAAAATGATGTGCCTTGTACCTTTCTGTATGTATTTAGAACGTGAGAAAAAATGTTTGAGATGTGTGCTTCAAGATTTGATTTGGAACTTTTCTTTTTGAAAAAATGACACTCCTGTGGATATACCAATATATTCATAATACTGATTAATACGAGATTTGTTTACTCTAGAAAAAGGCTACCACAACGTTGACTCCTTGATAATTATGATTCCACTTCTATTTCTCTAGGTCAGGGATTTGTTTAATCTTTGCTAACACCTTATACACTTGTCACGTGAAAGGTGCCAAAGTTTGGCGACAGATTTATAAATCAGTCGATTAAAGGGAATTAGAACACAACAGGTTTCGAAGCAGACTTCGAGACATGAATGCGGCTGATGGAATTATGCCGGATTATCGGAATCCGGATGGTCTACCAGATGAAATCTATATTTTTCAGGTAGGAGATTTCCCATTGATCCTGAGAATATATCTTCTGATCTCGAATCAACCACCAGATTTTGTCAATTCTGATGTCTGACGTGGGTGGCTGTCAAGTTTGATATACTTAACAGAATTTCAGCAGCTGGCCTCGAATTTCTGCAAAAGCTTTGCGTGTACCGTATTACGATGCAAAAATCCAGTAATGTATGCGCATAAATCATCACTTTACATTCGCAATAAAGAAGATATATTAATATTATTTGACCACTGCACCTCGTTGGAACGGAAGAAAGTGAAATATTGTTATTTTCCTAGCATTCAAATCTAGGAAGTGTAATTACAAAACTCATCCTGATACCAAAATATCATGTAGATCTTTACCTTTATTATGACAGATAATGTTTACAGTTTCTTTATATTTTTTCATTTATAATCAGTTTGCGTCCTTCTACAATTCTTTAAAAAATAGATATATACTCCTTACCACCAGTCTCTTTAAAGGCGTGGGTTCGTATCCCACCGCTGCCACCAAAATCTTGTTTCTGCTACGTCTTCGGAATCATTTCTACTGATAAACAAAAATTACTAGCCACAACTAGTCAAATCTTGAAAAGATTGCAATCCACCTATGAAACATGAGTTTTTCACTTGACTACTTAAATCAGATGAGTCCCAGATGTTGCAATTTTCATTTCTATTATAGACTTTCAGAGGACTTTAGGGACTACCGATAATTTCATGGAACACAAAGTAGGAGTCGTCCATAAACTACGTTACCAATCAGGGGGAGAAGGGGTCGTGCCAAAATCTACGGTTGGTAACATGGGGGGGGGGGGGTAGTGAAAGTAACGTTGCGAACTTATATAACGTTTAGTATGTTTCCTGATGACAAATTTTCACAAAGTTTGCAAATTTTACGAAAGATGGCCCTGCAACGATACAGTTCAATAAGGGATCCTATATTAATGACGTAAGAAACAAAAGAATAAATATGAGAGAGATGAAAATATGATCTACGAAAATCTGATAAAGATCACAATATGTCATTTATTCTTTTGTTCCCTAACAACTTGAGAAGTTTGAAAATCACTTTCCTCACCTTTTCCTCGTTTTTTTCGCTTAAATGTGAACTGAATTAATAAGATCCAATAACAAAATCCAATTATTTTTGGTGAAAAGTCGTCTTTTTGATTAAAAATTGAACTACTTGGTTAAAAGTTAAACTTCTTTGTTAAAAATTTATTTTTTCGTCGGAAATTGATCTCTCTGGTTGAAAACTTAACTATTGTGCTCAAAATTTGTTTCATTTTTGGTTGAAAATCAATTCTCTAATCAAAATTCAACTATTACATTTTTAGTTGAAAATTTATCTTTCCTAGTTGAAATTTTTTCTTTTTGGCTCAAAATTTAACTATTTGGTTGAAAATTCGTTTTTTTTTTGGTTGAGAAGGAATTTTTTAAATTAGGAATATAACTATCCTATTTTTCGTTGAAAATTGATCTTTTCTAGTTAAAAATTCATCTATTTGGTTGTAAATTCATGTATTTTTTTCAAAATTCGTCTATTTTGGTTGAATTCAACTATTTTTTATTTTAAATTCAAATCTTGTTTGGTTGCAATATCAACTATTACATGTTTTGTTGAAAATTAATTTTTTTGGTTGAAAAATAAACTACTCGGTTTAAAGTTGAACTACTTTGTAAAAAATTCATTTTTTTATCATTGAAGATTCGTCATTTTAGTTCAAAATTAACTTTTCTGTTAAAAATTCATATTTTTCGTTGAAAATTCAACTATTTGGTTAAAAATTAAACTATTCATTTGAGAATTTAGGTAATTTGCAGACAATTATTTTTTCTGTTAAAACATATTTTTGGGTTGAGAATTCAACTGTTTCGTAGAGAATTCGTTCTTCTGGCTTCAAAATTCATGAATTTTGTTGAAAACGCATTTTGTTGAAAAATCGTGTATTTTGATAGAATATTAATCTCCTTGGGAGGAAGTTTATTTTTTTGGTTGAAAATTCAACTACTTAGTTGAAAGTTGAACTACTCTCTTGATTTTTTTTTAAGATTCGCCTCTTCGGTTGAAATTTATCATTCATAAGTTGAAAATTCAACTATTCAGTACGAAATTTATGTGTTTTGTTGAAAATCGTCTTTTTGGGTAGAAAACTAATATTTTGTTTGTTGAAAATTAATTTTCTTGTTGAAAATTTATCTTTGCCGGTTTGAAAGTCAACTTTTTTCGAAAACATTTGACTTTTCAGCTTGAAAACTTAACTTTTTGGTTAAAAAATTCGTGTTTTTGGGTAGAGAATTAATCTTCTTCATTGAAAATATATCCTTTGGTTGAGGATTGAACTATTTTGTTAAAAAAACATTTTTTTCATTGAATTAAACTGGTTGAAAATTCGTTTTTTATTTTGTTTTTCTTGGAAAGTGATTGTTTAGACTGAAAATTTTACTATTTCACTTTTGGTTGAAAACTTGTGTTTTTATTTGAAAATTCAACTATTTGGTTAAAAATTAAACTATTCAGTCAAAAATTTAAGTCATTGGTAGACAATTATTTTTTCTGTTAAAACATATTTTTAGGCTGAAAAATCAACAGTTTTGTAGAAAACTCGTTTTTCGGCTTCAAAATTCAAGAATTTGGTTGGAAACACACTTTGTTGAAAAATCGTCTTTTTGGTAGAAAATTAATCTTCTTGAAAGGAAGATCATTTTATTGGTCAAAAATTGTAATATTTGGTGAAAAAATCCATCTTTCTTGGTTAAAAATTCAACTAGTCAGTTGAAAGTTGAACTATTCTATTAAAAATTCTTTTTTTTAAAGATTCGCCTCTTTGGTTGAAATTTGTCATTCATAAGTTGAAAGTTCAACTAATTAGTACAAAATTCATGTGTTTTGTTGAAAATCGTCTTTTTGTGTAAAAAAATAATATTTTTGTTGTTGAAAATTTATCTTTTCTGGTTTAAAAGTCAACTGCTTTTTAAAATATTTGACTACCTAGCTTGAAAACTTAATTTTTTGTTAAAAAATTTGTGTCTTTTTGGGTAGATAATCTTCTTTATTGAAAATATGTCTTTTGGTTGAGGATTGAACTATTTCGTTGAAAGATCATTCTCTTCATTGAATTCAACTGGTTGAAAATTCGTTTTCTTTTGTTTCTCTTGAAAAATGATTGTTTAGACTGAAAATTTTACTATTTCACTTTTGGTTGAAAACTTGTGTTTTTTATGTGAAAATTCAACTATTTGATTAAAAATTAAACTATTTAGTGAAAAATTTAAGTCATTGGTAGACAATTATTTTTTCTGTTAAAACATATTTTTAGGCTGAAAATTCAACTGTTTTGTAGATAAGTCGTTTTTTCAGCTTCAAAATTCAAGAATTTGGTTGAAAACGCATTTTGTTGAAAAATCGTCTTTTTTGGTAGAATATTAATCTTCTTGGTAGAAAGTTCATTTTTTTGGTATTTGTTTTTGGGTATATAATTAATCTTCTTTATTGAAAATGTAAATTTTGATTGACGATGAAACTATTTTATTGACAGATCATTTTCTTAATTGAATTCAACTGGTTCAAAATTAGTTGATTTGTTTTTCTTGAAAAGTGATTGTTTAGACGGAAAATTTAAATATTTCACTTTTGGTTGAAAACTTGTGTTTTTTTATTTGACAATTCAAATATTTGGTGAAAAAGTTAATTGTTTTGTTGAAATTCAACTATTTTTTAAAGTCATCTTTTTTTGTCGAAAATTCAGCTGTTTTGTTAAAAAGTTATACTTTGAAATTGAAAATTCATCTTTCATGGTAAAAAAGTCATCTTTCTTGGTTAAAAATCAACTTTTTCTGTTGGAAATTCAATTGTCTTCGAAAAATTTCGTCATTTTGGCTTGAAATTTTAACTATTTGGTAAAGATTTCAACTAGTTTGTGGAAAATTCATCTCTTTTGCTTGAAAGTTCAACTATTTGGTTATTACTGCAACTGTTTGGTTCAAAATTAATTTTTTGGTTGGAAATTCATCTTTTTGAGTTGGAAATTTATCTCTTTTTGGTATTTTGAATTATGAAATGTGATATTTTAATATTCTTAATAAACTCTTAATAAACTAATATTCTTCATAAACGTAGTTTATGGACGGCCCCTTAATAGAACTTGAATTTGTATTCAGCAGTCTTTACAGAACTTCAACTTTCTTCAAAGAAGTTCGAGTATTTATTGACTCTCCTTCTTTTTTTTACCTTTCATCTTCAACCTTCTACTCATCAACGTTTCACATTCTCCAATTCTGCTAACAGAAGGTATACAATTTCGAATCGAAACATTAAGCCGTTAATTTTTTTCTTGAAAAAAGGAACAACCTTCTCTTGTCTTGTATCTTGGTCCAGTTACCATTATCCAAGTTTCAAGGCCGCTGCGGGGACATCGATAAATTCTCAAGTAGTCTCCATATTCGTTAGCTAAAAGAAAGAAAGAAAAAATACAGACGCATCTGTGTGACTCAGAGGTATTTTGGATTGGGATTGTTGGTGGAGTGACTGTTCCTGTTTCTCCTTAAACTGAATTCGTGGCTGCTTATTGGCCCCCGCAGGGGCACCAACCTCGTCCCATTATCCCATGCTAATTCTTGACTATGGCTGTCATTGCCTCAGGGCGAGGACTGACAAGTAACACCTCTCGGCTCGTGTTCCCTTGGCGTAGGAGTGTCTCCTCGTTCCCCCACATATAACCCCACAGAATAAGCATTGCTTTGTCCCCCTCGCGGTTCACCTTATCACTCCTCTTTCTTCTGCACAGCCCTGTAAACCGAAAATCAACTCGTCATGCTTGCTTCATTTTCTCCCGACGGTAAAACAGCCATTTGTTAGGTCGTGTCAAACCGAACGTCGCGGGGTGTCCACCTCGAATGGCATCGATTGGCGATTCATCCGATCGACGCTCATAATAAATATTCGACTAGGGTCCAGTTTTGACCTGTCTATTTTTCTCCTTTATTTTTTCTCTTCTTTTCTTTCCGATTTCATTTGAGGCTTTTGAAAATCTAAGTGATTTTAATCAGTAGTTTTAAAAATGAAGTTATTTGTTATTATTCTTGTAACATTAAGCCAAATTCCTTTCGCGGTAAGCGTAACTCGATTGGTTCTAGCCTCGTTGTACTACCGGGGATCAAGGAATTTATATGGCAAGGGTAACTAAGGGATGAGAAGGAGAAGGGATACACTCTTTCCACAGCTTCACATAGCCATAATACATCACTATTCGCACATAAACACTCAAACAGCTTGATAAACCCATAGGAAGATCCATACTCTTTATCCCAATCACATCTACTATATTAAGCAAAACTCTCCACGAGGGTCCATAAGTATCCAAAATCTTTTGTTTAACACTTGGAAGGTCGCGTCCCTAGAGTTACATGGAAGGTCGCCTTGGATCTGTGAGATCCACTTGAACAAATCGACTTATTTATTAAAAATACCGACAAATTTCTCATATAATGTATATCTCGTCTGTGGTTTCATTTGTATCACAGCCATCAGGACAGACGAATGCACAGTACTGAAGGCACAAGTACTGTCCACACGATTTACATGTATACCTAGTCAGTCGTCTAACCTTCGTTATGAGGCAGGGACGGCAGCGCTTCCTTCCGGACGAGTTGCGATCAGCTGATCTGCGTTCATTGGTGCCAGCTGCTCGAAGGCGTTCTGGTAAAATTTCTTGAATTCTCATACACATGGTTGTTGCTAACTTTGACACCACCGTATGCCTTACTAATTGGCCTTTAATTAGTTTCAACCCAAACTGTCTACAGAATGGCCGATGTGGTATTGCAGCATTACCATTTCCTAAATAAATTATTTAAAAATTGATCCCAGCAATGTTGAGCAATGAAAAAACACCACCACACTCCACCTTCTTGTTCCTCTCTAGACGTTGTATGATGAACATATTTCATCAATCATATCCACGCCTATTTTGTGATGGTTATAGTATGTAATTATTTCAGGTTTTTTTTATCACTTTGTTTGTACTTCTTATTTTGTGAGACATACGAAACCATAGTTCCCTCCTTCCTGAATGCAAATGTGCTGGAAAACTTGTCTCTGTTTTTAATTTTCTTCAATTCTTTAGGAATTTGCCACTTGTTTTTTTTAGTGTTCCTACGTAGTACAGGCGATGTTTTTCCGACAATTCTTGAAGTAGGGATAAATCAGAAAACCAATTGTCCCCAGTTACGTTACGTCCAGAATTGCGAACAGGTGCTATCAGTCGCTTCAATACATCTATGCTGCTATTGCTGACTTGGAAAAGCCCTTCAGATTGTTTGCCAGCATAAATTTCCAGGTGACTTGTGTGGCATATTTTGGAATCAACAACAGCGAAAATGTTGAGGCCGCACTTGGCTGGTTTCGACAGAAATTATTGTATGAAAGAAGATCTGTCTCTAAAGGCCACCAGTTTCTCACCGATAGTGACATCTGTTCCAACAGAGCAACAGGACTGGCAGTTTTTAACAGAATCTTTGAACAAATCACGAATAGGTGCCAAGCGATCAAATTTTCTACGTTGTTGGCGAGTTCGCCGGTCATCAAATCGCAGAGAACAAAGAAAAAATCAGAACCTGCGTACACTCATAGTAGGTTGAAATATTTCTATTCCGAATCCACTAGAGTCCCACAAATCATCAAGATTATTTTTCCCTGCTTTATGCATTGCTGCAATGGACAGCAGCCCAATGAGGGCTTTCATTTCAGTTGCACCGGTCGACTTGGCATCCCTTTCCTAAGAAAAATTGTCGCGCACACTGTCAATGTATTGATGTGTGAAAGTGACAATCATGCCCAACATCTTATCATTGAAAAACAGTTCTAGGTAGTTACGATATTCTCCATATTTCCCACCTTCCCACTTACACCTGGAAGTCTCACCAGCGAATTACGTGAACTGGCTTTCTTCTGGTTGGTGTAAGGAGTTTATTCCAAGATAATGACTTAACAATCTTTTTACCATTCTTCCGGTTGCAGATGTAAAAGGCGCCTTCTTCCCTTCCATCAGAATCCGATTTGGTGTCACTCTGCTCCGAGTTTGAGTCATCTCGAAATTCTATTTGTTCTGCGGCATCCGTGTAATAATCCTCATCATCCAAGTCATACACAAGTTCTCTTGCACTATTTGAAGAAGTGCCTGGCGTGGGTTCATCACCATCACTGTCTGGCGTGAGTTATTCACCATCAAATAAAAGTTCGTGTATTCTTTAAATATCATTTGGATTAGTCGGGTCGAATAAACTTTGATGCCATGTTGTCTCTGCCTGGGAAAAAATATAGCGTAAAAAGTCGCAATGTATCCGTGGGATCATTCATTCTCTCAACATTACCAAACCATTTAATGCTTTCACGATGATTCATTATAGTAAAAAGGAGATGTTTCGGGTTTCAATCGCGTGCAAAACTACGAATC
>JAUMHM010000005.1:39123397-39136381 GCA_032362435.1 Melikaiella ostensackeni | reverse complement strand
AATATTTGAAAAAATTCTAGACCCTAATGCCAACTCAAAAAACATCTTGTTTACAATTTTATATACTTTGGGTCAATGAAAAAACGATGTCTTTCAAAAAACCAGCAAAGATGTCATTTAATAAGTAAATCTTCATTTTTGGAATAATCTTAATAAATTGCAATCCCTTGTACACAACCCATTGTCTTCTCCAAGGTATAAAAATATGTTCCAGTACGGTTGGTATAAAAGCGGCTAAGTAGATTCAAAATTAGGAGATTTTGAGAATCCTATATATTTTGCATTTGAAAAAAATACGCAAATAAAGTACGCACTCTGTGATAAAACGTCAACAGTAAGATGCTCGTGGTGTGGAAAGGCATTTTGCTCAAAACATTTTTTTTATGAGTAACATTTTTGTGACAAATATGAACCTTAAAATATGTCTCACAATATGTATATACTATACGTATTGCAAATGTACAATATATATGGAGCAGTAACGATTTGAAGAACGTTATTGAAAAATTTGAATAAAAAGAAAGTAAAAGAATATTTATCCGCATTGCTCTTTTTCAAAATGTACCTAATAATAGAAAACCATTTGAACTTATTGCAGGTAAATGGAAATTTTTTGAATAATAAATATTGCGTTTGTCCAACCATTACGCGTCTCTTGAATTTTTTATTGAAAGACATACATAACTAGCGAATTAGGGGTAGTTCACACCTTGGTGCTAGTGGTAAGTTTTTCGATCCCAGTTCTGGCATCACGAAATACTCTTCATTCATTTTTTAAAAATGAAATGAAAATTTCAGAAGATTGCACTTCAAAAAATACATAAATGTACTGTAGTTTATAAAATTTCTTTATAGCAATGAAAACTGTTAAGAGTTAACGGGAAATCAATTGTTAATTGCTAATTGTTAATTGATAACAATATCGTATAAATTGTTCATTGTTGATTGAAAATTTTGAATAGTTAACTTTTTGAAGTTGAGAATCTCCAGTAATACTTGTGAAGGCAGATTTACGAAAAAGAACAATAATAAAAACGAAAATGGCTGAGCTTTGCTGTTTTTCATCTAATTTTTTCATAACAATTATGGTCATCATTTTTCGATAAATATTTACATTTATGTCTCATCTCTAGAATCAAATTAAAGTTATATTACTGAAGGGTGCTTTGCGGCTTTCCTTAATCTATTAACTAACTTGAAAAGCGTATTTAAAACAAAGCAATAATTACAGTTAATTATATTACAGCAATAATAATTTTTCTTCCTCATAGAGAAAGCTTTGTGAAGATGGAGATTTTCAAGCTTCAATTTCTGACATATCTTAACATAATTCGATCTCAGAAGTCCGAAAATGAGGTTTTTAAAAAATGACTGCGCGTGCGCGTGTGTGTATCTGTTCTAGATGTGAATTTGTTTACAGTTCGGATTATATCAGGGAAATGAAATTATACGTAGATTTCGAAGAGATACATAGTTTTTTAACAGAAAAGTTTGAGGTTCATTCATTAAATACCGTGAAAATGGCAAAAAATGAATTTGAAAAATTCGAAATCTTAAGAATTTTTATCCAAGCTCTGCAATCTGAATTTTTTCAAATGCGGGGTGGTATTTAGTTCATATAATTTAATAGAATATTTATAGGTATTTGCATTTAAAAATTTTTGTTTTTAAGAATTTTCGAACTTTTTAATTTTTCGTTTATAACTAAAATGTTTTTTAAATGTCAGGAATATAAAGACATAATAAGTACCAAATTTTTTCATTTTGACAACATGAATCGATTAATGTATTTGAAAGTATTCTATGACTAATTGAAGTTATGTAATGTACAGATTTGTACATTTTTCTAACGTTTGTGAGAGAAGTATTTTCTTAATTTTGGGAATATACAAATATTGTAATGATTAAATTTGTTCGTTATGATAAGATGATTTGATTAAAGTATTCAACAGGCCTGTATGACCAATATTTTAAGTATCAAACTTATTCGTGTTGATGAAATAAATCTATTGAACTATATAAATACCTTTTATGGCCTATGAAAAATAAACAATAAACAATAAATAATGATAAGCAATAAGAAATAAGAAATAAATAATAAAAAACGCAGGCGAAATCACCTTTTCGATCCTCTCAGACTCCTTCTTCAATGCAAAACACTCTTATCATAGTAGTTTTTCATCATGTTCATAGAAAATATATCAGCCCGATTCTTCAACAATCCGCTATGAGGAAGCACAGTGTTCATGAAATGATCACAATTGAAGATACGCCATACAATGAACGTGCCCAACAATTCAAATTTTTCCTAAATTCTTTTAAATGTATGTAACTTGTTTTATTTTTTATGAATTTGCACAATTCTCTATTGCACTAGAAACAAATTATAGGAACTTCAGTTTTAAAAATTGTGATTCTAATCTTCCAATTTAAATCATTTTATATTAGTAGTAGAAAATAAGTTATAACGAATGCAAATAGTTGTTGATATATTTTATGTATATTTTGGATTGTATTTAGAACAATTAACATTATTATATTGTACAATTTCTGTTGATGACTAAACTGTAAAGAGGGTAAATATGTTGAGACATTAATTGTCATTTTGCGGGTGGATGAATATTACCGTTGCAAAAGGTGATCGCTGTAAAACGTATTTACAAAATGTAGTTTCTTTATTTAAACTTGTTTTTTCGATGTTCTTAAACTATTTCTGACCTGTTAAAGGGTTTACAGTACATATGATTGTCCACTTTCTTAGTCCATTTCGAAAAACAACATTGAAATCTATTTGAAAATTGCCCACACATTTTTTTTAATTAGGCTTATGTGAATGTCCGCGAGAAAGATAAATAGTTGATCGATAATTGAGATAAGCAAATACATATTTTTTTAAAATTATTATTATAAAAAGCTGAAAATAAAGTCTTTACAGTTGAAGAAAGAAACTTATCTCTTCAGGTTGAAAAATCAGCCTCAAGCAAAATCTGAAAATTACAGGCCGAAAATTTTGACCTCCTCCCCATAGAAATAGGAATTGCTCGAAAACTAAAACTGAACAACATCTCTTTTCTCGCGGACGGTCCCATAGGACATAATATATATTATATACCTTAAATAGAGTTTTTAAATCAATATCGAAGAATTCAATAACATTTAATGATATGTGACTGCTGACTAAGTAAACTGATATTTCGAGTTCGTCCTTGAAAATAATAACCAATTAGCTGTAAATAGTAAAGGTTTATGTACAGAAATGTAGATTATAACTCGTATAATACAAAATGTACCATTTACATGAAGTTATTAATCAAAAGTTCATTAACCATCATAACGTATTCTACGAATCGATTTGCCTAAAATGGGAAAACCAAAAATTAAAAACTATTGGCCATAAATCAACAAAATTATCAAATCCAGAAATTATTTTAGGAATGTTTTTATGAGATATACTTTCGCGAATTGATTAATACCTCAGATGATGCCAGATGAGACAATATACAGAATAATATCAGGACTAAAATTGATGAGCTTAATAAGATGCAGAGTCTCCAATTGTCCCTTGCAATACCATAAATTCACAATACCATAAATAGCTTATGAATATAAATAACATCAATTTAATCAATAGATTATAAATAGGTTCACGGTTTAACAAAGCCAAGTGAAAGCGTACATGCCATTTAAATCTCGACTAACTATACAGAGGAAACTGTTCATGAATCGCATAGTTTCAATTGTAACATTATCTTTATTGTAGTATAATTCACATCTCCACAGAATTTCTGGTGCCAGTTGAAGGTTTAAGAATTTAAAATACAGATACAACATGTGTATTTGATAGCTGAAATGTAACGAAGCGTAAATCACAAATCACGACATGATTTAATCTACTGTATCTCCGTACAAGCTCCTGTCAGCAAATTTTTACATTCTCATCTCAATGAGAAGGTATTGGTTTTATGTGAGAATTGACTTTTGCAGATTTCATTAAATCTCGACGTTTCCGGACTCACTGACTGAGAGAAAATGGATTTTACTTCGGTGTCTTTCTTTTGTTGTCATTATCGTTGTCGTCGTCTGTGAACACGATAACTTTCGAAGGATTTGTCCGATTGAATTGCCCTTTGGCACACTGTTTGAGGTCCTAAATAGAAAGGACGAGTTCATGAACCAGCCAATTTGAATCAAAACTTAAAAACAATTTATCTCGATGACTTTTCTCGATAAAAAGAAAATTATGAGAGTTATAGCATTTACAAAGCTCAAAAAAGAAACAAAAATACAAATTTTAAGCCAAACATTGAACGATATGAAAAAAATCTAAGAAGAAAAAACGTTGCTTTTTGAAAGCCCTACAAGACTGTCATAATTACTTTTTGAATTTTTTTTTTCGAAAATTCAAATTTTGACCCAAATAACGCTAAATAAGAAAAAAGATAAGATATCGAAATTATTGCTTTTACGAAGACCTAAACGCTTTCTCCCGAAAAGTTTTTGGTAGGAGGCATAGTTTCTTTTTAAGTATGAAAAATGATATTGAATATTTTAATTGTAATTTTTGAGCCAAACGACGCGAGATGAGAAAAAAAGTCAAGAGAGTAGAATTTGTGCTTTTAAAAAGTCAAATAAAATTGCCATTAAACATTTCTTTATAGGACCAATCGTAAATCATCAAGATAATTTTTAATCGTCTTTTTAACTATTGATTTGTATATACCATATTATACGGTGAGCGCAGGAAATCGAGCGCGAATATTATGATGAGAATGTATCCCTCAAAGCCGATACAGCCTTAAGTAAATAAATTTGCTTTTTTTATTTTTTTTTATTTCACATCCATATTTCTTTACAGCCTCATCGATAAACTTGAGTTTGATGTAAAACTGAAATAAAAATAAATTTATTGTACTCTGAGAAAATTATTATAATCGTTTTTCTCGTAGCAAGAAAACTTATTATATAATATAATTTATGAGGCATTTTGTGAAAAAGGGAACCGTAAGCCAAATTGCTATTTTGGAAAAATCGAATTTAAAGTTTTTTTTTTAAATATAAGTTAACGAAAAGTAATACAATCCGCACATATCTTTTTGTAAACTTGTGGTAACATGTCCGCTAAATTTTCTGAAAATGGAGTTTATATTTGAAGGCCATGCATGCTTTTGTTTAAAATTTTTTAAAAATCGTTCATGGGCCTTTTTCCATAAATGGAGTAAAATTATTTGAAGGTGCCTCTCTTCTTTGTTTTTTTTGGACCAATAACAATAGTAAAAAATGTAAGTTTCTATCTTGATTTAGTTTTAGTTATTCTCGCTTTTTCAATTTAGCTGCTATTTATAAATTTGTACCCCTCTCAAATTTACAACTTCGAAAAACTTGTTTAAAGCCTATTTTGAAGATTTTTGTATAATTTTTTAATTTTATAATAATATTATAAACAAGTAATAATTGATTTATTGATTGATTGATTTCAATTTTTTTTCGTTTGGAGACATTTGAAATTTTGACATGAAATAGATACCTCCTACGACCTACAGTATATAAATAAGAAAAATCAAGGAATTAAGATCTTTTTTCTTATCTTTTTTCTATCTACCTTTTTCATAGCACAGAAAAAAAAGTGAATTTTTTACGAGTCATTTTCAAAAGGGTAAAGTTGAATTTTTTCGCATTGGAACAAAAGAAGATACAATAAAGTTGACATGGTAACCATACCTAATTGTTGGGCGAATCTTACAACGTGAAAGTAATTTCTATTGCAGGTAAAGATTCCTCTAAAATCGGTGTAAAGATTACACTTTATTTTTTCTGTGAGAGCTATTGCTATGAGATTTACAAATTTCAGCAAAGTGAACTTAAGTGTCAAACTGAAAATAAAACATTTTAACTTGATTTAAAAGACTTTTTAAATATATGACAGAAAATTATAATTCTTATCATTTTGTAAAAGATTTATTTTATTAATTGGATGAATATTATGTGACTTTTTTCTTTTTTAAATAAAGAGGGTTAAATAAAGCGGATAATAAAATGGCCGTGAAGCTAAAAAGGATAAAACGACATAAGTAAAAAAGATCGCGACACATAATAAATTATAACGATCCCTATTTGCAAATTTGAAGATATACCTTTCATACCTCCGAAGTTATAGCATGTTGAAAAATACCCACTTTCATGAATGTTCGTTGAAAAGTATTTTTTTTAATATTCAGATTTCTGCGGCAATTTGTGTTAAAAGTTGTTCTTATTCTTCAATTCTTAATTAAATTCTTAATCTTTATAATAATAGAAGTACATCCAATAATATACAAGTCTGAAAAACTTTAATAATTCCTGAAATATATCCATAAAAATAGAGGGCATCAACTTTTAAACGAAAACTCATTTTTATCGGCATATTTCATGAGTTATTGAAGTTTTACATATTGTAATATCATTTTATGTGCTTTTATTATTATAAGAACAACTTTTAACACAAATTGTAGTAGAAACGCGAGTATTTTTTCAAAAATTACTTTTTAACGAACTTTCATAAAAGTAGCTTTATCTCAACATGCTGTAACCTCGGACGTTTGAGAGGTATAACATTTTATTTTTTTTAGATTAACTTGAAATCAAGTCTGCTTTAATTCACGTTGTGATTATTTTTGTCTACAGTGCACAAAAAATACGCTATTTCAGAAAAACTAAATCTAAATATTTCTACTGACAAATTTTTCAGATAAATATAACTGCCGAAGGCTGTATCTCATGAACTATATGAGATAAGTAATTATTATTTTTTTGGTTTTACGGGAAATTTAAGGTACTTCAATTTTTATTCAGATGAATTTAAAGTACCATGCTTCGAAGTGTAGAAATATTTTAAAAACTGATGAAAACTGCAATTTTTCACACATTTTCCAAAATTTTAATGGGTCCCGGATGTCCAAAGATGTTTAACGTTCAGATACTTTTTCCAGTGCCAATCAACAGAGTTAAAGCTACAAAAGCACCGCTTTGAAGCTATTATTACGATAATATACATAATAACATAAAATTCCGCATAAATCGTTCGAGGCCGATTTTAAAAGAAGTTTTTTTTATTCAATAACAAAAATGGAAATTTTTTTTTTTGAAGAGTACCGGTTTTCGAAAAATATTTGGATTTAATCAAAATACCTTGAATTAATGAAGCAACTATCCAGAAAAGTTGTCTAATAGCTTAGAAATCGTTTAAAGATTTGTTGAATTTGTTAAAAAACAAATAAGTGAGTGAAAATAGTTTCATGGGGATTGGCAGTGATTCGTGAATTGATTTGCACGAAATTTGAGCAATTTATAGACAAAAACCGTTTTTTCATTGAACTCATGAAATATAATAAATAAATTACTATTTTATAAACAAAGTTTATAAACAATTATCCATAGCAGGTAGTTATGTTGAAATAAATACAGTTTTTTCTATTGAATCGGCCAAAAATTATACGAAAATGTCACCAAATTATCAGATAATGAATGAAGTGTAAATAACTGATTTCTAAACTTTTAGGGAGCTTATATGACAATTAACGATATTCATTGTTAACAACAATTGTTTAAGCAAATTTTCATCATCTTAGGCATTTTTAAAGAAAAAAATGGCGTTTCTTTAGGGTATTAGAAGACTGTTATTTAGTAATGGCTCTGTGCTATCGGTCGATAGCAATTGATAATTGTTCTTAAAAAATTATTAACAAATGCATTTTTCGGCTATTTCTAGAGCTAAAAACTTGGTCTTTTCATCGTAACCAACTGTTAATAACTAATTTTTAAACTTTTTTTAAAAACCTCCATAACGATCCACTACTGTTATTGTCACTAATAATTTTATAGAAAAATTCTTGTCCTTTCATATATTTGTAAACAAAAAATTTCGTGTTTCTTGGGGATGTTTAAAATTAACGTAACCGTCAATCACTGACGCTAACTTCACAACCTAATTCGGCACTCACTTGCTCTGAATCCCCGCCTCCTAGTGTTTCTTCTTAAAACAAATGAACATTGGCACCACATGGCACTAACTTCACAGCGTTCATTTTCGTGTTCACGTTGATTTTGTTTTCACTTGCGATCACTTTGATTTAGTAACTCTTACTGTGATTTCACGATTTCGCTTTCTGTATTTCTCGTACTATTACTTGTTCACGTACTCTTAGGAGCGCAAAAAAATCTTATGTTTATTTTGTTATGTTTTGGTTTGCTTTATTTGTTGCGAGCATAGTCATTCTTATGAACTATATTTTATAGGGTAGTTTCTCTTACTGGATGTACCATTGAGTGCAATTTCCACGTTACTTGATTTTTCTTAGGATTGAGGCGTTCTGTAATAAAACAAGGAATTCTCTCGAAATTTCAAATAGGGAATTGAGCAATATACTCAAACATTCGACTCCTAAAACGGTAGAAGTTTTACTGAGTTATATTCAGGAAAAGTATAAACCTTCTGACAGTTTCACAGAGATTATTCGCGTTAACCTTACTCGCTATTTTAAGCCAGCGTTTGCCAAAAAATGGAAGCTATCTTTTGCAGGTAAAGAAAAACAAGAAAGACGGTTTCTTGAGCAAAAGAAAACCTGGTTAAAATCAAACTTTTCAGCATCCAAGGAGGCCTTCTCCTAACATATTCGAAAAACAAAGAGATTCGAAGAATGCTCTGACCAAACCAAGAAAAGAATAATTAAGGAAGTTAAACAATCAGTTTCTTGAGATGAACTTGATTTGTTTCCTAATTTACAGACTTTGGACAACAAGACTGCGATTGAAATTATCAAAAAGGGTATTGAAAAGTGAGACGGTGAATGTTGAATCACCAGTCGAAAGTGGAAAGGCAATTCCATTCACTAGTGACAAGGTTCTTGCACTTTTTTAAAATTTAAAATTGATAAAACACAAGTACGAACTTTTAAAGAATCTCTTAAAAGACAAAAACGCAGATATCCTCCCTTCTTACAAACAGGTTATGAATGCAAAAACCTATTGTTATCCACCAAATACTGCAATACAGATTACTGAAACAGGTGCTACAATTCGATTGCAAGACCTTTTAGATCATACTGCTGCGAGACTGTTAAAAGTTAAAGACGTAAAACCTGAAAGTGTGAAGCATTTAAAATTAATATAAAAATAAGGTGGTGAAGGCACGTCCGGATTTAACCCTTAGAAGCAACTGTTCGAAAATTCTGATGGAAGTCTCTTTTTGATGTCCTTGGTTCATGTTTGTCTTGAATGCTTAACAGATACGTCATCGCCAGTAATTTGGGAAAATCTTCGACCATGTTCGCCAAGAAATTGAGTGCCAATAATGCTTGAGTATGCTAAAGAAACGAAATCAATAATTTTACTTGAATTTGGGAATATTGACAAGCAGATGAAAAGACTGAAACCAAGCAAAGTTGAAATTGATGGTTTCGTTTATTTTGTAGAGCATGAAATGATTGGCGCAATGCTTGATGGCAAAGTATGCCTACATCTCACTGGAACATCATCTGCCGCGAATCGTACTATCTGTCATGCAAAACCAAGTGAGATGAATAATTTAACCCAAGTTCTGAAAAGAGAAGAAAATAAAGAGACCTTTAACTTCGGATTACAAGGCTTGCATTTATGGATTAGGCTAATGGAATGCGTACTGAACATTAGCTATCGGTGGCCAATCAAAACCTGGGCATGTAAAACAGACGTAGACAAAGAAGTTCGCGATACCAGGAAAGAACTAATGAAAAGAGAAATCCGTTAACAACTTGGCCTAATTGTGGATACCCAAAAATAAGGTGCTGGCTCTTTCAATGATGGAAACACAGCCAGAGAGTTCTTCGAAAATTGTGAGACGATTTTCAAAATTACTGACTTCAATGTAGAACTTTTAAAAAAATTTCACCTACTGTTACAAGTTTTAGCATCTGGTAAAGCCATCGATACAAACAAGTTTCGAGAACATTGTCTAAAAACAGCAGACTTGTATGTAGAAAATACAGTTGGTATTTCATTCCTGCATCAATGCATAAAGTTCTAATTCATGGTTCCAAGATAGTTGACTCCCTCGTTTTCCCGATCGGTCAGTCATCAGAAGAGGCACAGGAAACTAAGAATAAAGACTTCAAAAAATGCAGGGAAAACAATACCAGAAAAAGCAGTCGTATTGACACAAATACTGATTTACTGCATTATCTCTCATTCTCCGCTGATCTTTTCATAACTAGTTTCAGAACAGATTTTTTAAAGGCAGAAAGACCATTACTTCCAGAAGCTGTAGCAGTGCTTCTAGAAATTACTTAGTATGTATAACGTGTCTGTCCAGCAGTACGAAATCTTAGGCGGAATTTTATTAGCTCTAATTCGAAAAAAAGCGTTCAAATCGGTTCACAAACCGCGTCTGAATATCAATTTGTCCAGAGACATTTTTTTGTCCCACTGTGCGCCGGTAGTCCAAAACCCTAATTTTTCTATATGTCTACGCCATACGCATTGCATTATTTGTAAAAATATATACTACAATCAAATGATCTGTCTTGAAATTGGCGATGATATTGCCGGCAACAAATTCCGTAAAAATCACTGTCAGTTTATTATTACGATTCCGCTTATTGGACAGAATGTTATTTTTACATTAATAATTTCGTGGCGTCTGCCGCTATAAAGTAACAAAGATATGCACACGAATAGCCGACAGTATATTTTGTTGAATTTCACAGATTCACGTTTATGCAAGAAGCTCCAAGGTTGTTAAGCCTGCGTACCATTTTAGAAACCACAATAAATAAATCATTAGATTTCATGACTCCGAATATGCGTTTGGTGTAAAATATGAGAAAGACTGTTGCTTTAGAGTTTGTCAATTCATCGCTCGACACGCAACATAAAAATTATTATACATTAGTGATACAATCAAGAATACTGTTTAATCATAGATAATTGAGTAACTTTTATTAATCGAGATATGAATCTTCTCATAAGTGGGTTTTTAATCTACCGATAATAATCCTATCGTCGAATGAGTTTTAAAATGTGTGTTATTATGAAATAATTATTAATTGCAATCTACTGACTGGGCACTTCGCCTGGAAATCCATATGGGCATTATCACGGAAGTGACATTTTTTGTGAAAAAAATCAGTTCTTAAAAAAAATGTAGGAGCAAACTAGTGTGGACTGAAAAACAAAAAAATAAATTTTTTCAAATTTCGTGTTTGAATCCTCAGTTTTTTTAAGATTAAAAAAAGTGAACTCATGATTATTTTTTGAATCGGTTAATATTAAGACGCACCGCCGACCCATTAAAGTTTCCCATGTATGTAACAAGACGAAACCCCATATTTATAAATTTTATCTAAAACGTCAAAATGTACAATAAAATTCTCTTCATCATCAAATGAAAAATCTTCAAGGAATACGAATCCGTTATTAATTTTTCATTTGAACCACCCTGTGCTACTTTATGGTGTCCCAAAAACAACCTCATGAAAATGCAGTGAAAATTTTGTGGAAGTTTGGCCTTATCAGTTATTTTTAAATTGATTTTTAATTTTTCAAACATTTTCTAATTGTGTAAAGAAATTATTTGTAGCAGAACATCGCAGAATAATGTTATTTTCTAAATTCTATGATCAAATTACTGAGTTTAAAGAGTGCTTTTTTTCGTTGCAGTTTTTTTTTATCATGTAAAGAATTTAGAATTTTTTAAATGCAACTTTCGACAAAAAACGCAGTTGCGTTTTGCGTACTTGCTAATTTTTCAAGAAGTTCCATTACATTCTTCAAATTTTTACTTTTTTATCACCCGTTGTTTGAAAAAATTTGGTTTGAGTTTTTTTTTATCGCTTACTTGCAAGTGATAAAAATTATTGAAAATTTTGAAATAAAAAACTTTTCATTTTGCTATATAGAGACATTTCATCATTAGATTACAATATTTAATAGTTTTATTTTCTAATGGCAACATAAAAACGAAATGATAAAAACGAGGTACAAGATATTAAGGTATCAAAAAGATTAATAAAAAGCCGAATACTGAATATAATATTCTCTGAAACATATAAAAAAGAATTCGATCTTTCTGTGACTGGAAAAAGAATGTTCTTCCCAGGGTTGAAATAAAAATCAATAAAATGTTTCAAATTACAGAAATAAAATATGATCCATTCAGTCATGTCCTTAGTTTTGCATAGAATCTTATTTCCCACACTCTATCACTTATAAATTCTTCAACCATATATTTTGCTTAACTATCCACTGACATAAACAATAAACTAATCCTTTTTTAATTAAAATATTTTACCCCAATAAAACACCTTCTTCTCTTCCAAACATTCAACACACTGCATAAATAATCAAATTTCCTTAAACTAACAAACAATCATCGATATTTCTCATGCTAAAACTTCTCTCTTATATTTATAATTTAATATCTTCCCTCATCACGAGAATTCATATCTTCGCAAAATATGCAAATTCCTTTGCTATATCATTTTATCCAAAATCCAAGTATGTCATTTAGGGCGTGTTCCGTCCACTTAGTTATCCCCCATTATACAAAGCTTATAACCCGCCCAATCTTCTATAGAATGAAAGATACGGCTATTAATTCAATTTTCAATGAGATACATTTGAAGATACAAAAAATAGGCCTTCTGAGTGATTTTAATATGGCATCCTTCGTCGGGTTTCAACAGGATTCGTTCGGTTTACTGCTAAAATATTCCAAATAACGTCATCGTGAATAATAAACATTTCGAAGTAACGTCTTAATGTTCCGTGGAGATATGGTATTTGGAAGATACGATTTCCGGTAGTTGAGGTGAAATAGATTATCGAGATGATTTGTGAGTGCCAAATTTGTTGAGCTGTTAAGAGCAAAATTGTTTAATATTACTAGGTAAGATTCCCTTTTACTTACCATGACAAAATATTTTTTTTTCTTAAATGCCCCAACAGACACTTTGCCGCGTCCCCATGTCTGGTCCA
>JAUMHM010000005.1:39080129-39091005 GCA_032362435.1 Melikaiella ostensackeni | reverse complement strand
GTGGATTTTTTCTCATTTCTCCAAAAAATCAATTTGACCAGTAATCGATATAAGAACATCAAAATATTAATTAATTACAAAAATAGTTCATTTCTACAAGGTATTGATAGAAATATTTTTCAAATTCGCTAATAAAATAATTAGGGCTTTTTAAATTATCTTATGGTCCGAAATATCTGCATTTTTTAAAATCTAGGATGACGGGCCGTCAAATTTTCATAAATTTTTTATTCCTACAATTTTCAAAAACTTATCGTTACATCAGTGCTAAAAGTCGTGTTTGTCTTCAACTACTATGTATTAATCCTAGAAATTAAAGTTTCTCAAAAAATCCTAGGTGGCGGCCAGATAAATAATTAAAACATAAACTTACATCAACATTCACGAACAATACAATAAATTTCGAAATTTTTCAACAAAGTCATTCTTTTATTTCACCAGAAAATATTAAATTTTTCTCTATCAACGAAAAATGGTCAAACAATGAAAAATGCATTTCTTTGTATTAAGTTGGCCGTCACCTTAATTTTTTCAAAATTTGTATTGTTCAAATCCACCACCTATTTAACAATAATACTTTTTTAATTTATTTGCAATGATTAGTAATCCTTTATGGATAATAATAATTTATTTCGAAGTGCCTCGTCGTCCCGAAATTCGGCATGAGTAGTCAAATATTGTTCATAAGTTGGGCTAGTCGAATTCCATCCCGTTGTTAAAGTCCGCAAATTTTTTGGGACGATTAGACGCAGCCAATTTATAAATAGAAAGTTGCATTTTTGGTCCAAATTGTTGGGTTTCGTCATTTTGGAGATTTTAAAAGTTTCGAAAATTCAAATATATGCAAAACTAAGATGTTTTAAGCGTCACATACAGGATTCCTTCTTAGAGGTGGGCGATTGATTTGAATGAAAATTAAAAAAGTTGTGGTCCTAGATTTGACATTTTTGAATGGGAAACTTCGAGTGTCTTGGGCAATGAGTAAATGTTAAATGATTTAGGCTCAAATTGGAAGTATTTTCTATTTTTGAGCAATCAAAAAAACCCCACAGGTAACAGCATACGAATTGCAAAAGACCACGTATAGAAGAGCCATCCTATTGATCGTCTAATGCTGTCAATCAATAGAGAAGATGTTTTCTATTGAAATTTTTATCCCCAAAATCGCACCTTTACAGTACTTAAACAACAGTAAAAACTGTTTTCTGATTAAAAATAATTGTTCTGTATTACATTCCCTATATCAATCCATCTGATCATGTAGTTTAATATACAGAGGCCTCAGACACGCCGTATGGTTAAAGAGTATACTACATACATTTAAATACTGTATACATTTAAAGACCAAAGAGAGTGGTCGTCTTCGCACGTGGTCGTAAGACGCTGGACCCAGGCCGTATATCCTTGCCCGGATAAAAGTCCCTGATTGATGGAAAATAATGTCTTCGGTTATTTACGGTGCGTAATAAAGCGGTGTATTTATATTATGTCCATCTTGGAATAATAATGTGCAGAAGACGCCGCCGCATAGTAACCCATATGTGGGATGTTTTAACTTTGAAATTCCGCATCCTGAACCATAAAGTACTGCAAGTAATTGGGTGTTAGATACGGCGAGCCATAAGTCCTCACGAAAGAGATATTCTATTTGCTATGGAGAAAGGTATCAGTTCTGAATCTGTAATTTCAATATTGAATTTAAAATTCCTTTCACTTTATGATCAGCAAATTCATAATCTCTTCTGATCTAATTTAATCTCATATTTATAGTCAGTTATCTATTTCCAAACGTTAAAAATTGATTTCGCAGAAAAAAGTAGCGTCATTTTTTCTGGCAATGACAGCTTAGTAATGTAGTTTGCTGGAAGAAAAAACTGAAGGCCAACTACTGAATTGGTGGTCGGTCACTGGTACCGTTATCCTATAAAATTTCCATTTTCTCTCAAGTCTATACATATCTTTTACTAGGATCAATAATGATTTTTCAGCTTAAGTGTAACATATGCTGTGCTTGTAAATGAAGGCTTGTAAGCGAGGCTTAGAAGCATGTTCTTTAATGCAAGCGACCGGTCTTGCATTCCGGTAAGCTGAATTTACTGAGATTTCCCAACGATTACTTCGCTTTGATTGCTCTTGAAGTTTAAGCAGTTGGTCGACGTTTACCCGTTCCATCGGCTCACGTCAAGCACTTATGGTTATTGAATATCATTATACGAGAGAAGTAAAGTCAAGATTTGACGGGGTGAAATAAACCAACTTGAGTAATTTGGTAGTTGGAAAGCTTCCAGAGGTTTTTATATATAATAAAGAGAAAAATGAAATCGGATAAGTCGCTGCCGCTAAACTCAAGTTATGAAAATAATAAAATGATGCATTTGTATAAACTTTTGAAAGTCAATCAATATTCGAAGAACTTGTACTTCAACAATTCGTTATCTCCATGTTAAAAAAACCTCTCTCGTCCCTATATCTCTATAGTCTATGCGTGCACAAAAAAACCTAGCCTAACCCTACACAGCTCCCCCCTTTTCAAATCTTCCTCCGATAAATTTTGAACCTGCATACGCCATCAACCCAAAAAATACCTCAAAGAAGCACAATACCCAATCCCTACACCCCTTACACACATAACATTCAAACAAACCTAGATCACAAAATATTTAAAAACCTTAACATACAACTGCCAATCCCTTCATCCTTTCCACACACAGCACCCCAGAAACCAAAAATTACCAAAAATTGCACGCGATCTTCAACCCTTCCTCATCCTTCATACACAAAGTCTATACAAACACACAACTCTCTGAAGACAAAAGATCCCAATAACTGAACACAACCCATAATTCCTCTAATCAAAACATCTGAAAATCCGGACAAAAACTTTGAACCCTCTACTTCATTTAGACTCAATACACACAATACCTCTGAAACATAAAAAATCATAAGAATTGAATACAACTTTCAATCTCTACACCCCTGCCCCTAAAAATAACACCATGGAACCTAAAACATCCCAAGAACTAAATACAACCCCAATTCCTCCAACTCAACTTCTAAACTATTTAAGCCCCTAAACCTCCTTTCCATGGAACCTAAAGCATCCCAAGCACCGAATACAACCCTCAAGCTCTCCAACTCCTCGCCCCAAACACAATACCCCGGAAGCTAAAAAACCCCGAGAACTATGTGAATACAGCCCAAACCTCTCCACCATCTTCACACGCAACACCTCTGTAACGCAACATATCTTAAGAATCAAACACAAACCCTAATTCCTAGCCCCTAAACATTAACTATCCCTAACAGCCTACTCTCAACCTTTTCACTCAACCAAATACTCTCGGAATCCAAAACATTCCAATGATCGAAAGTAAACAACATATGTACACAGTACGTTCGAAAGCCAAAACATCCTAAGAAACGAAACACAACCTCTAGCATCGAAAACTTCCACACAAAAATACAGTCACAAAGGACGCAGAACACTTTCGGAATCCAAAACATTTCAATAATCAAACACAACCTCTAAACCTTAAACCCCCCAAATCTGCCTCCTTCGAAACCTAATGTATCCCAAAAACCGAATACATCCCTAACTTCTCCATCTCCTCCATACGTGACATCACTGAAACCAAAATATCCTAAGAACTAAACACAATCCCTAATCTCTACCCCCAACCCCTTCATTCAAGCAAAATACTTTTGGAACCCACAACATTCCGATGACCGAAAGCAACCAAAACGCACAACACGTCCAAAACCCAAAACATCCAAAGAAACGAAACACAGCCCCTAACCCCGAACACCTCCATACACACACAATACAGACACATAGGACAGATAACACTCTCGGAATCAAAAATATTCTAAAAACCAAACACAACCTCTAAATCTTCTACCCCCCTAAGCCTTTCAACCACCTAAACTTTCCTCACGCGAAACTTAATGCATCCCAAGAACTGAATACAACTCTTATCTCTCCAAACCCTCCACACATGATACCTCTGGTACCCAGAACATCCTAAGAATCAAACACAACGATACCTTTGGAACCCAGAACATGCCAAACCACTCTACACACAACACCTCCGGAGCCCAAAATATTTTAAGAATCAAACACAAACACTAATCCTAAAGCCGTAGCCCCTAATCATTTGGCTACGTTTAACAGCCTACCCTCGACCCCTCCACTCAAACAAAATACTTTTGGAACCCAAGACATTCCAATGACCGAAAGTAATCAACACGCACAACACGTCTGAAACACAAAACATAAGAAATGAAACACAACCCTTTAACCCTGAACACCTACACACACACACACACACACACACAAAAGACACATAACGCTTTCGAAATCCAAGATATTCCAAAAATCGAACACAGCCTCTAAACCTTTAACTCCCCAAAACTGCCCTTCTGTGAAACCTAAAGTATCCCAAGAACAAAATAAGAACTAACTAAAAAAAAAACAACTCCAATCCCTTCATCCCCTCCACACACGATACCTCTGGAACCCAAAACATCCTAAGATCAAACACAAACCATAACATCAATATATATTACAAACCCTAACTCCTAACCATTAACCGCCACTACCAGACAACCTTCAACCCATCCACTCTAACAAGTGTAACACAAAACTCTCGAAATCCAAAAGATTCCAATAACTAAACACAACTTCTCAACCATCTACCTTTCTAAACCTCCCTCCCGGGAACCTAAACATTCTAAGATCGAAATACAACCCTCAAACTCTTAACACCCACTCACAAACACAACACTTCGGAACCTGAAGCATCCCAAGAACTAAGTACAACCCAAACACCTCTTACACACAACATCTCCGGAACCCAAAACATCCTAAGAATTAAACACAATCACTAGCCCCAACCTCTAGGCCCTTATCATTAACTACCCCTAGCAGCCTACCCCTAACCTCACTACTGAAATAATATACTCTCGAAATCGAAAACATTTCAATGCCCCAAAGCAACCAACACACACCATACGTCCGAAACCCAAAACATCCTAAGAACCGAAGCACAACACCTAACGGCCCTAACCCCGAACACCTCCACACAAGCAATACACATACAGGACACACAATACCTTCGGCACCCAAATCACCCTAACCCCTCTGCACAAATAGCACACACATATATGTACATATGCAAACCCCAGAAACTCCTTTAAATATGATTTTTGACTGTAGTTCATAGAAAAACTAATATTTAATAATTTCAACATCGAAATATTGGTATCTAATCCCTCAATGATAAAAATTCCATGCGAAAATGTTTACTGGTCTTTCAGGGTGTGATGTATTTTGATAATTATTTACATTTATGAAAATCGCTCATATAATGGTCATCCTATTATATTATCCATAATAAAAACGAATAGTAAATATATAATATCAGATTTTGATTTATATCCCAGTATGAATTCCGTATCCCCCTTGCACTTGATTCGTAATGATACCGTCCTCAAATCACAAAAGTTTCAGGTGTTATTGGATGACTGGTCTCGCCGGTGCGGCAGTGGTATCATTGGAATATATGGTGGTACCAGAAGCGTAATGGCGATGCTCGGTATCAGCGGCTGCAGTATAACACCAGTATAACATTGAATGACAACGCCACGGCATTTGATGCAGATGGTGGTTGGCCAATGGCTATAAAACGTGAAAGAAACCCACCTGATTGCCACAAGTATACCGTGGTTTGCGCGCTCTCGCAAACTCGAGAATCGTTCGAAAATTGAATTCCCGTAGAAGCCGCGGACGAGGCAACGTCTTTAAAAACACATAAATTAGAGGCAAACGGCCGCGCGCGAGCGTCATGACCGGTAAATTATGGATCGCTGACGCCGCACACTGAGGAGAGAACTTCTATAAGAGTTCGAGACTCAAGACCACTCGTTGATTTCAGAATGCAATTGCGATATTGTTCTACTGTTGAATTTACTCAGCAAAACACGATCACCTACAGCCAAATCAATTTCAAAGATACAGTGTAAATCATGCTGAACTAGAATTCATTAATAATTCTGATTTGGAGAAAACTCAGATATTTATAGAAATCAAGAGAACTAAAGAATTCAGCGGAATTCAAAAGAGTCCAGTTGATGCAAAAGAGAATCGTGAGGAATTGGAAGTAGTTTCAATACAATTCCAGCTTACTGAATATATTGAACTCCATTTACGTTAATTTCAATGAATAAAAGTAAACTCCAAATGATTTAAAACCAATTTAAGTGAAATCAAGTAAAGTCAACTGAATTAAATCAAATTGAAATACGAAACTCTTGGAAATTTAAAGAAAAAAGCCAAAGTAGGTGACATGCGCCTACAAAAAGGGGTGTAGTAGTGCATTATGTCGTTAATTAAGTCGCTCAAATCTCCAACTCCCCTTCTCGTTCCCATATCATATCATATCATATCATATCATATCATATCATATCATATCATATCATACCATATCATATCATATCATATCATATCATATCATATCATATCATATCATATCATATCATATCATATCATATCATATCATATAATATAATATCATATCATATCATATCCTATCCTATCCTATCCTAACCTATCCTATCCTATCCCATCGGCGGGAAATGAGTATGGCGGACGGATGGACTGACGGATGGACACCCGACCCAAACTATAAAAGTTTCAGCCCCAGACTTCAAAATCCTAAAAACCAAGACCACGAAATACTTGGAAAGTAAAAAAAAACATGAATCTAACAATAAAATTTGGACTACACCCTCTTAAATGACTATTCAAGCATGCTGAAAATTTGTTTTTTATTACCCTGAAAAGGGTGTTGATTGAACACCAATACGTTGGTAGATTTTTTGTAAATGTTTTTTGATTGTGATTTAAAAAATTGATAAAAATAAGAAAAGAAGGGGATTTGGAGGTTGCCTTCTTTTTCTTTCCACTTTTTTACTTTGGTTTTTTTAGTTTGAAAAGAGAGACTTAAGAATGTGCTGTCCAAACTTGGTCGTTAGATTCTTGTTTTTTTTTTTTTTTAATTTCCAAGAACTTCGTAGTCTTGATTTTATTAATTTCCAAGAGTTTCGTAGTTTAATTTGAATATTGGGCGTTAAAGAGGAATTTAAATTCTGATCTATTCTGAATTTAATTTCTAAAATTTCAAATCAAATCCCACCTAATTCAACCTAATTGCATTGAATTGAGGTGAACTATATTCAATTAAAAACAATTCGTGAATATCAACGAATTAAATTCCAATTAATTAAAGCATATTTCACTGAATCCAAGTAAATTTAAATGAATTCAAACAAATTCAATTGAATTCATATCAATTCAACTGAATTAAAGTGAACTCCATTGTTTTAGGAACATGCTACCGAATTCAGTGATACTCCATTGATTCCAAGAATCCTCTATTTTATTTAAGTGAGTTTCATGTATAAGCGTATTCCATTGAATTAGGTAAAATTCTATTGAATCCGGTAAAATCCCTCAAAGTTAAAGGAAATTTCATTAAATTACGTTGAACTCCCTTAAAAGCTTAATTCGACTATAAATTCAAATCCAATTTTTCGAATAAAAGCCAATTTCTTTCAATTAAAGTCAATTCCACTGAAATCGAGTTTATTCCCATTTCAGTAAAATAAATTGAAACTCTACTGAATTCAAGTCAGTTAATGAGAATTCATGAGAATTCAAAGTAAATTCTGATGCAGGTTTTCAGCTGAATTGAGTACTTATTAACCCCAAGTGATATATCAGGACTCAAAATTTCCTAAAGCCTAGAAATCCTGCATGTCAAAAATGGTAGAATGTTATTTTTCTTCAAATAAACTTACTTAAATCTTTTAAATTTCTGATGCTGTAATTAATTTTTTGACATTTACTATTTCCAAACCTTGACATGTCAGAGATGTTGTGATATCAGTTTTTCAATCATCTAAACTAAAAAGAGCTTCTTAAAAATGTTTCATTATAAACCGATCTTCTTAATTGCTCTCCAATGTCAGTATTTTATTAATAGTTCACCAAATGAAATATATATGAGAGGGACAAACATGGGAAGTCCAACTGTGCATAGTCTCAACAAAATCCGAATTAAATCATTGAAATTTTTTATTGGCCCAAATATTAGAACTTATGAGAAACACGTTACAACAAGTTTGGTTTGGGTTATTAATTTACATATGCGTGACTTGCGTATGGATCACAAATCAACTCGAGATGTATCGTTTCTATTGAAATATGCGGAATTAATTCCGGGTCAGATGTTGTTTTGACGATTGCCGACAGAGTGCTCCAGGTGTATTCTTTGAGCATGATGAAAGCGGCATCCCTTGCTATGATAATGTCAATGCTGTAATTTATTTAAATTTAAAACAGGCATCTGGGCGTACACTTCTGTCTCCCAATAATAATCATATTTTTACTACATGGTCTTTTACAATTTATTAGAAGCACATTGTCTTTTATATAAATATAAATATTTCCCACCTTCATACAACTGAAAATTTCTTCCCACTTATATGACTTTTTTTATTATCATTAATTCATAATAATCCTAATCATGATTATTAATCATTTAAGATTCTTCCATTAATCAATTTGGGACCCTTCAAATTTATTATAGTCATAACTGAAAACCAAAATTGTATAGACAGCGAAATTGATCTGAGAAAAAGGACCATTTATCTACGGAATGAGTCAACGAAAATGGTAAATTTCACTCAAAATCGTTTGTTTCGTCAAAACAAATTAACTGACTATTTGAATGTGAAACATCTTATTTGAGAAATTGTTGCTCAACTGAAAGAGAATAATGTGTTAAGCTTCTTTCCATCATATAATTATGCTATTCTCAGCCAGTTTCAGTGTTTCCCATAAAACAATAAATCAGTGAAATTACCGCCTTCTCGAAAATATAAACAGCCCAATGACCTAAGTCGGGTTCTCCAACGAGTATCCTCGGAACGGTAGTGAAAACAACCATTAGGGACCACCGCAGGTACCAAGCATGATACTCATTTCTGTCCTTTGGTGGTTCGTCAGTCGATTAACGCTTGGAATTGGTACAATAAAGATGCGCGATAATAAAAGATATCGTTGCGTAAAACATTTATTCGTCCAAGAAATCCATTAAATTACGTTCTTCAAGGACAGAACCGCGTGAAATTTCCCTTCGGGCGGGTTACGTCCAATTTTGCACCAAACATCCGCCCTTCTACACATAAAAAAATTCTGATAATTTATGAACAATTCCTAACAAAAATACCTTAAAACTATACTTGACCATTTATTTTAAAGGATATGTAATAACTATACATGAAAACAATACTTATCAACGTTCATCAACATAAATTCCTGGAAAACAATTCGGAACATCTCCAAATCTCTTCGAAAGTTTAATTTCGACTACTATAAGGATTCCTATTTGATAAAGCTTCTATGATTAAGAAAATCAGCCAGTCGTATAATTACACAGAACACGTGCAGAAATAATTATCTTAATTCAATCTTGATCCGCCGATCCTAGATTTGATTAAACGTTCGTTTTCCTCTCTAGAAGGAGGGTCCGTGATATTTTTAGGAAACAGGCAGACCACCCTAATTAAGGTGACCGTCGGTAGAAAAATTTCCTCTGTGTTTCGCAGCTGAACAGGGACCTAAGCGGTATTTAATAACCTAACAATTATATAGTAGGCATTGGCCTGTCGGGATAGGTCGGGCCCCGATTTTGGGCACACGGACCTAATCGGGAAAACTCCCACAAAAACTGGGCCGCGGGGTCTAATTTCGGGAATCGCAGGGCATCTTGACGCGTATAATTGGTGCCGAGTCCCCAACGTCGAATCGGACCCTCCTCTTCCCGGTCATCGCATCGTAAACGGTCTAAACTCTAAAGAACAGGAGAAGGTGGAGACGAACGATACCCACTTCCCCGTGTCTAAATTCGGTCCAACTTCCAGTAAAGCGTTTACAACGCAACACAATATAACGCCTAACAACCGGGACTGGACCATCGAGTAGCCAATTAAAAATGGGAACGTCCAATTACCCGGTGGGGTTATGACTCCTCCAAAATGTTTTTGAACACTTTTTGGGAGTCGTATCCTTTATGTTTCTGCACTTTACTGCTATTAGACAAAAGGTCTTGTTCCCATGGTTGGATTTGAAAGGTTGAAAGGAATTTTGGATGATGGGTGTCCTTTTCTTGATGGTTTGATGAAGTAGTACTTTATACAAGTTATATGACGAGAGAACCAAAATATAATAGCTGAGGACACACGAACACTTAACTACATTGCAGAAACAATTTGTTTCTTTTTGTGTTCAGGTTGCATACAAATTAAAAATATGTCCTTTTCTAAACGTTAGACCACTGCTGTAAAATTTCTTCTTTGCGAAAGAAAATTCGTTCCTAGAACGTTTTTTGCAATCCCTCAATCGTCATTGCCTTAGCTTTAAGGAAAAGGATGCTCACTTTCCACTACTGTGAGAAGAAATGTATCTACAACTTAGAATATTAATTCAAATTAAAATTCAAGTTGTTGTTTTTAGGAACAATACCGTCAATTAGACTATTTGAGTTATTTTTATACTTTTCAGTAATTCACAATAACAAAACCCCTTAAGGGAAAATAGTAATGACAATTTCTAACAAATCTTGACATCCTACATGGTCAAAACCCTTATTAAGAATTTCCCATTATTGTCCAAGGATGATAAGTAACAAGAACATCTTCTAAAGATATTCGTGACAAGAATAAAATCAACGTAACTGATCAAAAAATTCGAATAACCATTTCGACAAAACTGATAAAGAATAAGGTCAACAACGATGAATGATGAATTTTTAAG
>JAUMHM010000005.1:39063408-39080029 GCA_032362435.1 Melikaiella ostensackeni | reverse complement strand
TGAAATGGTACTTTATACAAGTTATATGATGAGAGAACCAAAATATAATAGCTGAGAACACATAACACGTGATGAGAACATGTGTCACAGACTGATTAGATCTAGCAAAATTTTTCTACTAATATCCAAGGGAAAAATACGAGACTAATGATTTGTCGAATTTCAATAATAGATTCCTACGATGACTGTTCACAATAGCTATTAACAATGTATATCAGCAATAACTAATAACATTGACCCTAATGCCAACTCAAAAAACATCTTCTTTACAATTAAAATCTGACTCACAAAAATCCTGTCAACAGTTATCAAGAAATATTCCTAAAAGCTACGCGTAACAACATCAATATTACCAAACAATAATACTTAACCTATAATTTTATATAACAACGCATACCTCACAATGGTAAGTAACAGCAACACTTATCAACATTTATCAAAAAATATTTTTATGAACATCTACCATCAATAATGTTCATCAATATTACCTGAGATGTTAACTTACCGAACAGTGATCCATATTGATAATACCTAATTGACAATCAACAAATATTCCATAATGGCGCATATAAACATTAAACAACAACTATAAAAAATGTCATACATAGTGAAAAAAGTCTTCTTTAGGCCCACAAATTGATTTATTTTATTGGATACACTGTATTAGATGCAATAAAAAACATAAACAAACTTAATAGAAATGCAGATGTAGCCAAAGTATGATCCTTTTATATAATACAAGACACTGTTAATAAACTTATAATAACAATATCTAACTTTATAATGATTTGTCACAATGTCTACCATAATAAGATACAACAGTACAAGAGAGAATTGTAATGTCAACAGCAATACCTAACTAATGACCATATCATAAAACACAATTTATTAATAGCTTAAACAATATCCAATAACAAACAGCGGAAAAAATGTTAAAAGTTGGTAACATACAATCCTAACAACAACACTACCTGCGAAACTGATTAATTAATGATATCGAACATACTTAACGATGGTGAAGAAAATTAACTAATCAGACATTTACAGCAACAAAACCTGATAAAAAAATACTAACAATCGATGGCAACCATATTTGATTGAAACTGTTGTCATTAATTTCAAATAATAATACTGATTCAGCATCTATGCCTAATAACGACACCTATCAACAGGTAATATTGGTGATGCTTATGAAAACACTACATTGACAATTCACACCAATAATGACTTAGCACAATAACTGTCAACGACTCAATTTAACAATTTCTATAAGGAGAGGCTAAAAAGAACACTTTTCAATCATTTGTAACAATAACTCTTATAAACGTCTAATAACTGCTCCTAGCAACAGCGTTTTACTTTAATACGTCTAAATAATATATCTTTTACGTTTGAAAAAATCAAAGCATGCCATTCTTTACATCTTAAATATAAAATACTGCTATAATATGCTCCAGTTTATAACCCAAGAAAGAATAAGCATAGTAGATATCATAAGCCGTAAGCAAACTTTTTGTTTCCAAAACCTGCAAAACGGTTCTTACAACTGGGTAAGGTTAAGCCGAGGGTTAAGCATTATTTCTTTATAATCTCGAAGTGTGTTTGAAACCAACAAAAAGGTGCTTGACTATGAAGAACTTAATGAAATATAAATGAACAATATCAACGTATGTTAAATAATAACTGTTGAAAACTGAAACTCAATGCTAAGGATGAAAGAAACAAAATACCTCCTAGAGGTTCAGTACTTTCTATCCTATTCATTTGTCTAAAAATATCTGTCCAATTGCATCACTGTCTTCCACTTCGTTGTCTATCAAATCTGATATTTTTCTGTAGCAAAATTTTGATGAATGCGGTTTTCAGCTGCCATTGATATTGTCGTTAAGAAGAATTGATTATTGTTGCTTCCAGACATTGTGTTATGGCATTAATGTAAATTGCTGGTAGGTATTATGATTAGGACTTGATTACTAAAAAACTAGCCGAAAAAAATTCGTAAGGCTAATACCAATCCATCAATCATATCTGCAAATAACAATCATTAACATTTCTCAACAGTAGAAAATGTAATAGGATAGGAGTATATCCTTCTTTGTTGCTTGACTATGAAGAACTTAATGAAATATAAATAAACTATATCAACGTATGTTAAATAATAACTGTTGAAAATTGAAACTCAATATTAAGGATGAAAGAAACAAAATACCTCCTAGAGGTTCAGTACTTTCTATCCCATTCATTTGTCCAAAAATATCTGTCTAACTGCATCACTGTCTTCCACTTCGTTGTCTATCAAATCTGATATTTTTCTGTAACAAAATGTTGATGAATGCTGTTTTCAGCTATCATTGATATTGCTGTTAAGACGAATTGATTATTGTTTCTAGATATTGTTTTATGGCATTAATGTAAATTGCTGATAGGTATCATGATTAGGATTTGATTACTAAAAAACTAGCCGAAGAAAAAATTCGTAAAACTAATACCAATCCATCAATTATGTCTGCAAATAACAATCATTAACATTTCTCAACAGTAGAAAATGTAATAGGATAGGAGTATATCCTTCTTTGTTGCGAAAATCAGCCTCTAATAACATCATTCAGTTTCGTTTCTGTAATTATCGATCAAATCTAAACATTTTTATCTGTAATGATGCTTCCAACTATCTCACGTCTTTTACCAATTAACTCTCCTTTAACGCACCTCAGTCACAAAACTAAGTCTGCATTTCCACTCAGCCACTTTGAAGTATCATTTCCAAGATTTACGATCCCAATTCCGATACTATGTCTGCCACATTATTTGTCTAGGTCAGACTTGCAGACTACGTTCCACTCGCTAAACTGTGGATGCTGGAATTGTTGGTTGTACCCCGTTTTTAGAGATGTGCTCCCGTCGGGTCGTAAACTCAGAGTGGTTGTTACGAGCAGGTCAGTCGTTTTAAGAATCGGTCCATCGCCACGGAAGCAAAATGCCTCAGTGGATCTTCAACGAGAGATCTTTTCTCCCTTGTCTCTTCTCAGACTCCACTCTTTTTAACTTCGTTTCTCTCTCTCTCTCTCTCTCTTTCCTTCTAGTTTCATCTGCCAAATTTACTAACTTCTCATCTCTCTTTTCTCAAGCCAACACTTCTACATAAACGCTGGTAAGTGCCGGCTTTACTGCACCACGAAAAGGAAGGCTACTTGGAATTCCACACTTTTCGAACGCCAAGGTCCAATTTAAAGGATATCCACCGGGAGTTGATCTCCTGGCGGCCTAGAAGCCGGACGGGTGCCTAATTGGTGATTTCTCGGAATAAAGGGATGAAGAATCGCATCGGGCCCGCGGTATTATTTCCGTCCGCGATTTATGCCTCTCGAATTTCTCGTCGGCTCTCCTTCAAGCGTGATGAGAAGACCTAAGTCTCGAAAGACGGTCATGACGCGTCTATAAATCCCACGCAGCTCCCCTCTTACCCCCTTGTATCAGAGTTTCTCTCTTCCACTATATTGTTCTCTCTTCAACTCACGTTTCCTTTCCTTTTTCTTTCTACCTTTCTTCTTCGTTTCGTGGTGAAATCGATTCACGGCGAATAACATCGAATCCCATTGCCTCGAAATTGCCATCAATTTAGCAATTAAAAAAAGAGAGGAGATGCCTAATAGAAGGGTAGCTAGACATCGACTCCTTGAGCGACAGCTCTCTGACCTCTCCCACAAGCTGACGCTGAACTCACCCTGCAGAGTTCACGACTGCGGCCGATAGAACGGTTTTCGAATCGCTCAGTCATCAATCGTTTGGCTCTTACGACAAGGAGGTCCACTTTTCACTGTTGCGAGAGGCAATGTCATATTTAGAACTTGGAAGTTCAAAATTTAATTACCGTTTTTTAAAAGAATGATACCTATAGCTTCTATAATTATGAAAACATTGATCAATAGTTTATTAAAACAATAGTTTTCTTTATATGATAACGTCAGAAGAATACTTATTAGCGTATTACTGATTAAAAACAACACTATCTGAAATTCATGAAAATTTATCTTAAATGACAAAACTGGTTAAGAATTCATATAAAAAATACCTACCATATAATAACACATAAACAGGTTTCTTATCATCTTAGATACAATTTTAAAAAATCTTATTTGCTACTAATTAGACAAGTAAGAAAAGTGTTTTCAAAGTATGCTTCTTCGGTATTAATTGCTAATGGTATTATTGTCAAGTTATTGAAAATAATTTTTATCAGTACGGTTTGTAACCGAAGATCCTATCCAAAGCCCTTAAGAACATTACGAAAACATGATGTTTAATGAGAATAAGTAATAATTCCCAACAAGAATCATTTTAAACAACTGCTTTAAGTAATGATACCACCAAAAAGTCAGTTTTCAACAACACTTGTTTATTGATAAAAACAATTTTTATTAAAGAAACGTAGCAACAACATACATATCAACATTTTAAAATTTATAAAAGAAAAATGATGCTTATCAAGAATACCTAATGGCTATGCACCTAAAAAAATTCTACTAAGCGAATCACGCAACTTACTAAAAATCAACAAAACTGACAAATAATTCTGAACGATCTTACCTAACACTAATGATTCAAACAACATTTATCAGCAATTCATGATAACATTTCCCGTAAAGACAATTGTATTAAAATTGTACGAACAAATTACTAATCAATAATTCGTGACAATAATAGGTCTTGAAACCATACTCATTAACAATGTTCGACATCGAACTACTACCTACGAATGGTACCTGACAATAATCCCACAATACTTAACTACATTAGAAAAACAGTTTTGTTCAGGTTGCATGAAAATTAAAAGGATGTTCTTTTCTAAAAGTTAACCTACTACTGTGAAGTTTCTTCTTCGAGAAAGAAAAATCGTTGCTTGAACGTTTTTTGCATACCTTCAATCGTCATTGTCTTATGTTTTTAGGAGAAGGATGCTCACTTTCCACTACTGTGAGAAGAATTGTATTTAGAACATAAAAGATTAATGCTTGATTCAAGTTGCTTTTTAGGAATTATACCTTTAATAAAAGTTATTAACAATATTTTTCAATAATTTACAACAACAAAACCTATTAAGGAAAAATGGTAATGACATTTACTAAATCTTGACAGCCTGACATGATCACAATACTTATTAACAATGTCCAATTATTTTCCAAGGATGATAAGTTACAAGAACATTTACTAACGATACTCATGATCAGAATAAAATCAACGAAACTGATAATTTCGAATAATCATGTCAATGATAACCAACCATACCATAAACCATAACCAATGATTAAGAGCAACACTCATTTAGAGTTGAAAAAAATCTCCGAAACAATCAAACTTATTCAGAATAAAGTCAACAACGATAAATCAAAACAGGTAATAGGTATTTTCAATCATCAACAATAATTTTTACAAACGTCCCGAAGTAAAGTAACCCTAACAACAATTCCTAACAAGATCTAACAGCGATTAAAAATTATCCATTAGAAACAATATATATCAACGATATTTGAGAAGAACACTTATCCACAATATCTATTAACAATAATATACAAGAATTGTTGCAAACAACGACTAATGATTTCTCTTTACGATTAAAAGATTACAACGATAATATCAAGAATATTTTTTAAAATAATCTTTATCCACAATATTTTCGTTTTTTATCATTCTTAGGTTACATACAATTTGAAAATATTATTTTTCTCAATGTTAAATTTATTTTGGATTAGGTCCAGGTGTTTTAGGAAAACGACTGGATCTGGGAGCTTCTAATTTTCATGAGCGGGTGCATTAACCCACCAGACCAGCAAGTAAATAGCAAAAATTAACTTTGAAACTCTAGTAATTAAAAAACATTTACCACCAATTCATGGTAACATCTCCAATGAGGACACTTATATTAATATTGCACAAACAAATTACTAATCAATAATTCGTAAGAATAATAGGTCTTAAAACAATACTCATCAAAAATGCCCGACATCAAACCCAACATCAACTGTTTCTCTTTCTGTTCGGGCTGCATGAAAATTAAAAAGATTTCCTTTTGTAAAAGTTAAACCACTACGGTAAGATTTCTTCTTTGATAAAAAAAGTCGTTGGTAGAAGGTTCTTTGCAGTCCCTCAATCGTCACTGTCTTAGGTGTTTGGGACAAGGATGTTCACTTTTCACTACTGTGAGAAGAAATGAATTTTGAACTTAGAAGACTAATGCTTGATTCAAGCTGTTTTTTATTAATTATATCTTTAATAAGAGGTTATAACAATACTTTTTAATAATTTACAACAGCAAAACCTATTAAGGAAAAATAGTAATGACATTTACTAATAAATTTTAACATCCTATCATGGTCAAAATACTTATTAACAATGTCCAATTATTGTCCAAGGATGATAATTAGCAAGAACATTTACTAACAATATTCATGACCAGAATAAAATCAACGAAACTAATCAACAATTTCAAATAATCATATCGAAGATAACCAACCATACCATAAACCATAAACAATGATTAAGAGCAACACTCGTATAAAGTTAAAAAAATCTCCGAAACAATAAAACTTATTCAGAATAAAGTCAACAACGATAAATTAAAACAGGTAATGGGTATTGTCAGTCCTCAACAATAATTTTTACAAACGTCCCGAAGTGAAGTAACCCTAACAACAATACCTAACAAGATCTAACAGCGAATATAAATTATCCATTAGAAACAACATATATCAACAATATTTGAGAAGAACACTTATCCACAATAACTGTCAACGATAATTTACCAGAATTCTTGCAAACAACGTCTAACGATTTCTCCTGACGATTAAACGATTACAAAGATAATACCAAGAATATTTTTCACGATAATCTTTATCCACAATATATTTGTTTTTTATGATTTCCAGGTTGCATACAATTTGAAAATATTATTTCTCTCAATGTTAAATTTATTTTGGATTAGGTCCAGATGTTTTAGGAAAACGACTGGATCTGGGAGCTTCTACTTTTCATGAGCGGGTCCATTAATCCATCAGACCAGCAAGTAAATAGTAAAGTTTCTTCTTGGATAAAGAAAAGTCATTGGTAGAAGGTTTTTTGCAGTCCCTCAATTGTCATTGTCTTAGGTGTTTAGGACAAGGATTTTCACTTTCCACTACTGTGAGAAGAAATGTATTTAGAACTTAAAAGATAAATGCTTGATTCAAGTTGTTTTTTTTAGGAATTATACCCTTAATAAGAGTTGATAACAATACTTTTCAATAATTCACAACAACAAAACCTATTAAGGAAAAATAGTCATGACATTTACTAATAAATCTTAACATCCTATCATGTTCAAAATATTTATTAACAATGTCCAATTATTGTCCAAGGATGATAAGTAGCAAGAAAATCTACTAACAATATTCATGACAAGGGTAAAATCAACGAACTGATCAACAATTTCGAATAGCCATATCTAATACCATTGATTAAGAAGAGCACGCGTTTAAAGTTTATGAAAAAATCTCAGGCACAATAAAGCTTATAAAGAATAAAGTCGACAGCGATAAATCGAAATAGGTTATAGGTATTGTCAATTCTAAGGTCCGTTCTCGAAAATAATTTTTACAAACGACTAGAAGTAAAATAATCCTAACAAGAATACCTAACAATATCTAACAGCGATTATAAATAATCCACTAAAAACAATATACTCGTATACCAACGATATTAGAGAAGAACACCTATTCACAATACCTATCGACATTATCGACAATAATTTACAATTTCATCGATTTACTCAAAAAAAAGTTCCGCTAGAAACAATCTTAAACTACAAATAATATTTATACTAGATCAAGTCGAAGAACATGACAAACAGTTACACCCATGTATAGTCTTAAGAACTTTCTTGGAAATTCTAATAAGATCTCTTGTGTCAAAACAAGCTTCTCTTACCAATAAAACTTTAACCTTTTATCATTTTCCAATAATATATAGAAATCAACTCTAATATTTTATTTCAAACCCACCTATTACTATAACATAAAAATCCGTTCCAAGTATAAACTACGAAACTAAACGAAAATCACAGAAAAGAAAATATTTTTCAATGTTGCAATCCTCAGACATGTAGAATAGTACACCAATATTGCTTTTCCGAGAAACGGTAAAGTTTCTCACGTTGGGTCGCTTGTTTAATAAGAATCATTGTTGGACATAGGAGCCTTCATTTAATTTTTTAAAAGGCATCTGTTTGAGAATTGACAAAGGATACGATCGACGTCTTTTGAGAGTCAAATGAAGAAATAAGCCTTGCTCGTTGGTGGACCGAGTGTAAGTTGTAAGGAGAGGTGAGCCATCCCGATTCGGGGGAATGGTTGAGGTATGGTGGATGCTACAATGGTCGGCGTCTTTATGATTAGCATTGTGAGTTTCTCGATGAATGTGATTGTTGTCCATGCAAGCGGGGCCTCTGTCCCATCTTGTCCCGTCCCGTTCCGTTCCATTCCGTCCCATCCCCGTGGAGCTACGTAAGGCCCCCGAGGGTCTCGTGCTGGGCCCACAATGCCGAAGCTATGCGAAGCACGCGTCTGTTGTGTTGCGTGAGTGCGTGTCTATATTTATAATGCATTATTAACAACTATAAGGGTCCCTCGAGAGAGTCTCTCTGAGGTGATGTTGTCGACTGGTCCCAGCATTGTGATCCGGACACGTCTTCGTCTCTCTTTCTCTTTCTTTCTCAGTTTCTTTTTCCATTTTCTTTTATCTTTTTTATTTCTTATTTCTCTCTCGTACACTCGAGTTTCTCCTTCTCTTTCTCCCACGTGCCCGATTTAGCATGGTGCTCCGCCATCTTACGCCTGGGAGATCCCCTTGATTCTTTCGAGTGCAATTCGTCCTCGATTTATATGTACTCTCTTATTTCAATTGAGACGCCGCATTGAATGTCAATCGGTTTTTGAAGATTTTGCTTGAGTGATGATGAATGCGATTATAGTCGGCGTGAGAATTCAGTTTTGGTTTGGAGTTTATGATTTATGAAGTTCTGTTTTCCAGGAAGCGATAGTTGTGAGGCAGGGCCTAAAAGAATTGTCTAACATGAAGAAATAAGAAGAGAAAGAAGTTTGTAAAAAGAACTAATAAGAAATATTAATAATAAGAAAAACAAGCTAATGAAAATAGTCAACATTAAAAGATAATCTGAATATTTATCAACAACGACAATACAATATTTATAGACAAACAGAGGGAAAGAAGAAATTCATTTGGAAACATAAGGGAGCGTAAATTAATTGCGTAATATCTTTTAAAATGCTGTGAATTCTTTTGAAAAATTTGTAAATCCTTTAAAATTTCCTAAATCATGTGAAAATTCCTTGAAATCCTTCGAATTCCATGGATATCGTATATTATCCTTTGAAATCCCTTTAAAACGATTAAACTTCTGGAAAATTCTTTGAAGTCCTATAAAAACTGTGGAAATCCCTTAAAATCATCTGAGATTCCGTAAAATCTTTTGAAATCCTTTAGATCGTTTGAAATCTTTTATATCCCTTATAAATCCTTTGCGATCCTTCAAAATCCCTTAAATTCTTTAAAATCCATTTAAAATTCGTTGTAATCTTTAAAATCCATGGAAATCTTTCCGAATTTCTTGAAATCTTTTAAAATCCTCCGAAATCCCGTAAAACCCTTTGAATTCTTTGCAAATCCTTTTAAACCTGTGAAAATCTTTTAAAATCTCATGAAATTCCTTCAAATCCCTTTAAATCTTTGAAATGTAATTAAAATTCCCTGATATCCTTCAAAATTCGTAAAATAACTTCGGTATCTCTTAAAATCCTTTGGGATACTATTACTTTTCTTGAAATATTTGAAAATCTCTTAAAACTCCTTGGAATCCCTTGAAATTCTTTGAAATGAATTGCAATCTGTAAAATCTGTGGAAATCTTGCCGAATCTGAGAAAGTCCCTCGAAATACTTGAAAATCCATTAAAATCCTCTAAACTCCTTTGAAATCCCGTGACTTCTCTTAAAACATTTCAAAATCTCCTAAAATTCCTTGGAACCCCTGAACATTCTTTGAGATTCCGTGAAATCTTTTGAAATCCTTGAAATTACTAGAAATCTTCAAAATCCCACAAAAATCCTTTAAAGTCTATGAAATTCAGTAAAATACTTTGCAGTATCATGAAGATCCCTTGAAATTTTTTAAATCCCTTTGAAATTTATTAACATCTGTAAGATTCGTTGGAATCTTTCCGAATCTCTTGAAATTCCTTAAAATATTTAAAAATCCATTAAAATCCTTAAAAATCTTTTAAAATCCTTTGAGATCCCGTGACATCTTTTAAAAAATGTTGAAATCCCTCAAAAATCCTAGAATCTCTTAACATTCTTTGAGATTCCGTAAAATATTTTGAAGCATTACAAGATCTCTTGAAATCTTTGAAATTCTTCTAAAATTCATTGAAATCTTGAGAATCCTTTGTTATCGTTCCGAATTTCTATAAATCCCTAAAAATATTTGAAAATCCATTAAAATCTTTTCAAAGCCGTTATAATGCCTCGAAATCCCTTGAAAGCATTTACAATATTCGGAAATCCCTTGAAATCCCGTTAAATCCTTTGAAATCTTACGAAATCGTATGAGACTCCTTCAAATTTCTTTAAATCCTTTCAAATCTTTTAAGTCCAATTAAAATCTCCTGATATCCTTTAAAATTCGTAAAAATACTTCGGTGTCTCTTGAAATATTTTAAAATCCTTTGAATTCCCCTGATTTCTTTTGAAATACTTATCCCTCGCGCTCAAAATTTCTCTAAGAAAAATTGAGAAGACTTCAGCAATTAATTTAGGACTTGGTTATTTTAATTGCTAAAATTTTCTCATTTCTTTCAAGTAAATTTTAAGAGCGATGAAGTTTCTATACGACTTTAGAATATTTAGGAGAGTTTAAAAAGCTTTTAAAAATTATTTTAATATTTTGAGGTTTATAAATATGATATTTTGTCATGGAAAAACTGAAAATATTAAAATCTTGCAACATTTTTGAAAATTGTGCAAATTATTTAGATTATGACAAGGAATAATATTGGAGATTTTTGCAAAGCTCTGAGAGAAACGATTTTTTAAATTTATTATTGCGATTTCTTTTCAACACGCCCTAATCTTTATCTTTGGTAATGAGGATAAAAAGGAAGTAAAGGTAAGAAGTATAGGAGGAGGGCATTGGTCAATAGAAAGAGAAAAAAATTTGAGAAAAAGGTAAAGAATATAAAAATAGGTGAGGGAATTGTAAAAGAAGAGATGGAAATAATAATAGGAGAAATGAAAAGAGTATAAGAGGGCACAGGCAAAAAAGAGGATAGTGAAGGAGGGGTTAAAAATGGATGGGATGAGGAATGTAAAGAGAAGCAGATGGAAGTGAGAAAGGAATTAAGAAAATGGAGAAAGGGGAAAAGTGGTGGATAAAAAGGAAGGAATATAATAAGATGTGTGTTAAAAAAGAGGAGGAAGGGCCAGGGAAGGGATGTATTGGGAAAGGAAGGAGAACAGAAGATACAGAATATGTGAACGTGAAGAGGAAACATGGGAACATGTATGGGAAGGATGTATGAGAGGAAGGGTTGGGTTAAGAATGGCATAAATCCTCTTAAGGAATTGTCCAAACTTAAATTAAAAGTTGGTTATTAAATGAATCTTTTATAAAGAAATTAATTGATCAATTAATGAAACATTTAATACTGAAAAAATCTTATACTTCAAAACTTTTTTTTTCATTTCTGTTGTACATCTGCACATTATGTTTTCCTTTCGAAAATCAGAAAAATCATATTCCCAATATACCAGAGCAAATATTTCATTTCCATTCATTTCAAAATCACTCAAATTTCTCAGAAGACCATCAACCAACCATTCTTCTTTCATTTTAACATTTTTCCTCGAAAAATGACACTTCTGAACTCAGTAGTCTCACGCTTCTTTTTTGATTAGTGTTCCAGATAACGGATGAAGGATCACGAAGTGTTTTCAGGAAAAGATTCAGGGGCTCAATAACGAGATCACTTGGTGGACTTCCGATTGGTCCAGGAGATATTTGGTAGTCCTTAGGGATTTCGTTGGGACGTTCGAAACCACTTTAGGGTCACTTGACTCCAGCTTCTGAAATTCGACACGGACCAAGTCGGTGTCTTTTGTTTAATCATGAACTCTATGTGTCCAGTCTCTTGTGGTGAAGCTGGCGACTAAAACTGAAAGAAACTAGAATGGAAATAGAAATCGAGAAAGGAAAAATAAAATTGGAAGGAAAAATAAAGGAGGCAGCAAAAATAAAACGAAAAATGAAAATGAGAAGAAGAAGAAGAAGAAGGGGACCCCCTGGGGTTGGCAAGACGGTAGTCGCCCAAAGTGTCTCCGCCTCGAGACCACCGTGACATTTCTACAGGAGATTTATCCTTTCTAGGTGAAAAGGAAGAAAAAAGGCCCTCGTGTATCTTATACAGAAAATAGAGGAGGCTGGGTCGTTGTTACGAATGTGCTAGGTATGTATCTATGTCTATGATTCTATACACCTTCGAATGGTGCTATCCTTATTCCTTATAGCCAAAGGCATTGTCATCTCGAGAGTTTGTGGATGGCTGAAAGAGCGAAGAGCATTGTGGAAATGAATCGGAGGATCGGCTACCTTAAAGTCCCAGAATCGCCGTATCGAGCCCGTGTCGGGCGTGAAAAAGAGATTTGTACCTGAGAAATGATCATCCGGGGAGCGAATCCTTTGTCGCGGATAGCTATCGTCGCTTTATATTGTGGTTAAAGGACAATTTGCGGGTGTCTGGTATCGATTTAAAAGAGCGGCGCCTTTCAGAGAGACTTCTGTATTCTTCCGACCTTTATTCAATGGTGACCAGCGAAACCGACCCTGACACCGACACCTTGAATTTTCCAAGTGGAAAAATGCAGGCTGACAGAGTAAGCTGAATTGCGTTTGCAGAATGGAGTGTCATCGACTTGGTAGCAATCGAGAAAGTAGGGGGTCAAAGTGAGCATTGAAGGTATTGAGTTCACTCATTCATTCAATCATTGTGCAGTTTGATCTTTTCTGTATTGATGGTATTTTTTACTAATAACTTTATATTTAGAGTTTGAAAACGTGGATCTATACTAGACTTATGAAAAAATTTGTTGTCTGGGAAATATTTAATTTTAAGTCATTACAAATTTTATTAAGTGATAGATTTCAATTTTTCTGTTCTACTGTCTTTCGGCACCAACAAATTAAAGGAAGCACAGGAAGATTAATAAAAGTAAGAATCAATATATCTTGAATTTTAAATTAATTTGACAATTTATGATCCGAATTCACAAGTTTTAAATGTTCCATTTTTTCTCTTGGAACTGATAAATCACTAATTACTAATAACTAACAATATTATACAAGCGCTACAGCGCGCGGGAAACGTTACACTGACAGTTAATAATATTCAAATATAAAAAATATTACTATTATTCCAATTCTAAATTGTACAATTTAATTACTTAAAAAAAAATATATTTGAGAGACATTGAATTTGAAATGTTCAATTTCGAACATTATCAAATTTGAAATAATTCAATTTCAAATGCCTAATTTTTGCATGGTTTTATGTTTAAGGAAAATTTTTCGTTTGCAGATTAATTTAGTAGTTTTACAATGTGGAAAATTGGAAAGCCACATTACAAATTTTCAATTTTTAATGCTTTTTCGGAATTTTTTAATTGTGCACGGTTGCAATTTGAAGTTATTATATATAGTGAAATAGTTAAATTTCAAATATGAAAATAAAAAACCTCTTAAAATAATTTCAGATTTTTGAAATCCTTCATATTTTTGTGAAAACTTTTGAAATCTTTAAAATTTTCTAAATCTTTCAAATATTTGTGACAATTCTGAAATTTTTTTGGTGAATCCTTAAATTTTCTGAATATTTTGAGATTTTTGAAATCTTTGAAATATTTGTGAATTCTTTTGAAAGTTTTGTGACCTTGTGAATATTTTGAAATCTTTGTTGAATATTTTTAATACATTACAATCTTTTACAAACAATTTTGAGACTTCACGACTCTTGATCATCTCTTCATCACATTTGTATTCAATTAAATAATATAATAATTTGAGATCTTTGAAGCCTTTGGGGGGAAAAAAGAAAATCCCTTGGAATAATTTCTGACCTTTGAAATCCTTCGAATTCTTGTGCAACCTTTTGAAATTTTTAAAATGTTCCAAATCTTTTAAATATTTGTGAAAATCTTTAAAATTGTTGTTGAATCCTTAAATCTTCTGAATATTTTGAGGTTTCTAAAATCTTAGAAATATTTGTGAATTCTCCTGTAAACTTTTGTAATCTTGTGAATATTTTGAAATGTTTTTAAAAATATTTTTAATACATTACAATCTTTTACAAACAATTTTGAGACTACGACTTTTGATCATCTCTTCGTCAAATTTGTATTCAATTAAACAACTCGTCATTAGTTCTAAATTTATAAAGTTACCAAAGTCAAGCAAACAACAATTATCGATTTAAAAAAATAATTTTATAATACTTTACAATTGTTACCATCTCTTCGTGATAATTTATATCAACTTCAACCACTCGACATTAGCTCTAATTTTTAATTCCGTTAAATAGATGGTTTTTAAAATTACTTAAGTCAACCAAAGAAGAATTGTTGCATCTAAAGAAATTGTTATTTATAAGATTTTGTGATTTTCATCATCCCTTCGCCACAATTTGTATCCATTTCAATCGCGTTTAATTTCTCATGAACTTCAAATCACACTTCGTCTCTAATTAACCAATGTTTTAAATGATTATTGTCCTACCAAAGTCAACCAACGAACTAAATTTACCATAGTAATAATTTTGTAGACATATTTAGTATTTTAAACATTCTTACTTGTACTTTTTCCAGAAATAAAATTCACTGATGAGGGCCACTATCGTGTGCCGAAACGTTTGAAGCAATTTAAATTGTATTCAATCATTGGACCCTAAAGCCAATTCGATCACCAAAAATTCCAAAATAATAAATTAGTAATTTTGAATATTTCATTCTGATATTTTCAATTTTGATATTGTGCCACAAATTTAAAACTTTATTTCATTTTGTAGATTTGAAAATGAACTTTTCAGTTTTGAAGAGATCTAATTAAAACATTTTCACTCTCAAACGTTCCCACGTTGTGTGCAGAATGACTACAATTTTTGAAGTTTCATTTTGAATCTGCCAAATTTTTATTGTCCTAGGTATAGAACTCTTCACTTTGAAAAAAGAAATGAAAATGACTTATTTTGACGTTTTGAAAACTATGAATTTTAAATTGCAGAATATTAAAGGCTATCAATTTATAACTGTAATTTTTCAGCACTTCAGATTCAAAATTTTCCCACTTTAAGCGCTCTAAATTTGAAAATGGTTCACTTTTAAGTTCTGGAATTGAATAAGTTTTAGGTTTCAAAGCTTAGTACTGATTTTTCATAATTTGAATGTATTTTTTAATGCAAACAATTACCATCTTTGAAAATTATAATCTGTCAAATAGAATCGAAGATATTGAATTATCAAAAAAAGTCACGCATAATTTCAAGGTCCCATGACTTTGCTAATTCAAAAAAAAAAAATTGGAGGTGTTATTGGAGCATGAAATGCAAAAGTAAATCCCACTTTAAACTTCAGGAACACAGAATTACGAACATATAAGATAAGAACTCGCATTCGTCAAAGTGAAAATGTCGGTAATTGATTTTGAAAACGTCCGTCGCAGTAGGAGTTGCAGTAGAAGTTGTAAATTATTCCACGAAAATGAACAGGTCTTGCCTAAAAATAACTTTTTCGCTAATTTCGAGGTTATGTTTGCAAGTTTTTGCGGAAAAATTATATTATTTAGCGAAGTTGTTCAGGTGTTGTCTAAAAATATTTGCTAATGCGAAAAATTTGTTTGCGAAATGCTTTGCTAATTTCGAGGTTATGGTTGCATATTTTTGCGGAAAAATTACATTATTTTGCGAAAATATTGTCTCGACGAAACAAGGATGGTGTCTATTCTCCAATAAAATAGATTGATAATTTCGAGGTTATATTTTCAGGTTTCATTCTTTTCTCTTCCTTGAATTGCTGAAAAAATATAAAACGGTAAATGAGATATTTTTTCAATACTCGGAAAAAGAAGAGAAGTAAAATAGGATGTGAGTTTTTAGTGGGACTCACTAATATTTCAATTAAAGAATCTATTTCCCCCAGAAAACACCCAACATAACCTCAAAATAATAGAACTTGTGAGGTTTTCAATGGAATTAGTAATATTTCTGTAGAAGAATCCACTTGATGCAAAAAACACCCAACATAACCCCAAAATAATGAAACTTGTGAAGTTTTAACCGGACTTAATAATATTTTCATAAAATAATCCATTTTCTGCCAAAAACACCCAACATAACCTCGAAATAATGGAACTTGTAAGCTTTCAAAAGCACTTAAAGATTTCTCTATAAAATAATCTACCACCTTGATCAAAAAGTTTTAGGACTCGTCACCGTGTGGCGCTCTCGTTCGGCCGATTTCAATTCTTCTTTT
>JAUMHM010000005.1:39048301-39063308 GCA_032362435.1 Melikaiella ostensackeni | reverse complement strand
GTAGATATAAATAGTGATGATTTCTGTGAATCTAAAAAGACTTATATTTATTTTTGTGTCAACAAGTCATAATGTATATATATTTATTTATTTTCGTTTAACATATTATATCGAAATTATTATTATTTCTGTTTGTCAATATATAATATTATATTATTAATATGTATTTATTATTATATTTTCTAATGTCAAAAAGAATAAATCATTTTTATAAACGAGTTGGGGACCGGCCAGAATAGTGGTGGGGGAAGCAAGGAACACGGCGCTATTGTCAGATTCAAGCTAGATCGCTCCGTCGCAACGGTAGCTCGTTGGAGACCTTAATTTACGGACAACCCTCGTATCACAAAAACCCCGCTTCAGCAGAGACCGCCCATCTACGACAGTCCTCACTGCTAAAGTATAGTATCGTCTAAGTCCTTTAGCATGAGTATCTTTATCGCTGAACGACTCTACTTAGCCGGGTACAGACCTGTGAAAATTTTTACTTTTACTAAAGTGGCTGATAACCCGCGGCTGCATCCGACTTCATTAAAAGTACTCGCATTTGCCTGGGCGTTTGGCCAGGGGAAAGGAAAACTGCAGGAAACCATCTTCGCGAGCACAGCCCGTTTCCGACTGTCGAGTTTGATTGTAGACAATTAGACATTCGATATCATCGAGTGTACAGTGTACAGTCATCCTCGGCGTCAAGCCTTCCGCTCGACATTGGTTAAACGCAGTGAATACAAGACCTATGAGTATATCACGAGCGCTCTCCGATTCGAATGCTAGCCGCGCTCGAAATGGCTTATCATCCGTGACTCGCCCGAGTCGATACCCATCGCGCAGCTACTGCGGTTTGTTAATGGAATGATATATGTAATCCAAATTTATTATGAAGAATACTTACAGAAGATATTGCCACGAAAATGCCAGAATTATAATCTCCCCTTGGGCAATAAATTGTATGCGGCAAATTCGGCTCCTTTGACTTCCACTTGATTGCAGTTTGAACGAAATAGTAATACTGAAATAAATATTTGTTTAAAATTCACATTTAGATGAATGAAAAATATTTTTCAAAATACATGCATGATTTCAGCCATTTTCAATGCCGTTGAAGTGGACCTAAAGTTCTACTGCTTAGTCCCTAGTTAGTGAAAAATACTTTTTACTCCTTAGGGAGTGAAAAATACTTTTTACTCCCTAGGGAGTGAAAAGCGATGTCACAGGTGAATAGTCAGTATTATCAAACGTTCAGCTGATCACGCTGACAGATTGTTTGACAGATTGGACCAACCTGAAGCGATAAGTTACCATAAATTACCGATGAATTACCATAATTTGCCACAAATTACCACGATTTATCGTAAATGACTATGCTACCATGCAAAACGAGAAGACCCGTATCTGACATTTAAGATTTGGCACCTGAATCACAATTATTTTCCACTGAAATATATTAGAAGCAATTGCGAATCAGGTGCCAAATCCCAAATAAAAGTTATGGATTTTCTTCTTTCGCACGGCAGAATAAATTATTGAAAATTTCCGTGAATTTTGAAAATTTTTGGATGCTCTAATTCTCGTAAAATTTCTTAAATTCTTAAGAAAATTCCTAATTTTTTAAGAATTTCAAAAATTGAAAAAACTTTCAAGAATTTCAAAATTTTCAAGAATTTTCAAAATTTACAAGTTTTTGAAAATTTTTGATAGTTCATAAATTAACCATAAATTTCCGAAGTTTCAAAGATTTTTTATGTTTATATTAAAATTGAAATAAATGTGCAAAAATTCCTTCATTTGAGCAGAAATCATGCCTTTTATCTAGTCGTGCCTGAAATCATGCATTTGTCATAAATAATATACTGTTATTTTCATACTCACTGGTAAATGAGCCGGCCAATCTTTTCTTAACGTTTCTGCAAGTTTTGGCCATTTTTCAAGAGCCAAGGGCAGCAAAATATCATCAGCACGTGGGATCTGAAATTTAGGGTGCGCTATAGTGTCGCCAACTAGCGCGAAGGGGTCGAATTTTCAAGATGCATTTTAATTTGTACATAAAAGTAGTTTTGCGATTGTTGTGTGGAGCTCAAAACAATTAGTAAATAATAAAAATAATTATTCATTGAAAAAAAGTGTTCCAAATTAAATTTTTACCATAGACAGTCAAAAAAAATTATTCGCTTAAAAATAACGAGAGAGATTCAATTTTTCGTGATTTTGACCTTCAACCGCGTTGTGCAAGCTGAGATATTTTTTTCTTTCTGCTCAAACATTCAGGAAGTAATTTTGGCACCTACTAGAATCTTTTCAGACCCCTCGGAAGAGGAATGACCATTATTTATTATTTTCGACATGCCCTATTGTACATGAAGACTTTTACTGATAATGAGAATCAAATTTCTTTACCTGATTCCGGCTTGAGTTGGCAGAAATAGGCCAGCTGGATCTGGAACTGGACCCGGACTGTGTACTCAATTCTGCAAAAAAAAATAGATTCATTTTTACATTCTCATCAGAGAATGTATTCGAATTGTGTAAAATTTGACCCCTCTCCCCATTTTTGTTAAATTTCCCCATTTTGAGACCCTCTGAATCCGAAAAACTTATTTTTACGAATGTGCCTGCTTGACTGTCCGTCTGTCTGTCTAGGTGTGTGTAGTTTTGTAGTTTATGAGCACGATAACTTTCGAAAGAATTGACCGATTGGATTGGCCTTTGGTACACTTTTTTAGTGTCCCAAAATAAAGGTTAAGTTCGTTAGCCAGTCATTTTTGACAAAAATTCAAAAAGTTGAAGCATTTAAAAAATGTTTGGAACCACTTTTTTTCGAATTTACAAATTCTATGTACAGGTGTTCGTAGTACTCAGAAGGTAGAACAATTTATCCGAACGACTATTTTCGATAAAAAGAAAATTGTGAGAGTTATAGCATTTGCAAAATTCAAAAAAAGAAACGAAAATGGAAATGTTAAGCCAAACAATACACGATATAAAAAAAGTCAAGGAGAGAAGAACGTATCTTTTTAAAAGTCCTTCAAGATTATCATAACAACTTTTTGAATTTTTTCGAAAAATCGAAAATTCAAATTTTGAGTCAAATAACGCGCAATACGAAAGAAAGTTGAGGTATCAAAATTGTTGCTTTTACGAAGACCTGTAAACTTGCCTCTGAGTATTTTTTGGTAGGAGGCATAGTTTGTTTTTCAATTATAGAAAATAGTATTGGAATATTTTTATTTTAATTTTTGAGCCAATCGACGTGAGATAAGAAAAAAATAGTCAAAAAAGTAGAATTTGTGCTCTTAAAAGGTCAAATAAAATTGCTGTTAATCTTTTCTTCATAGGACTAATCATAAATCATCAAGATAATTTTTTAAATCATTTTTTTTGTATATATTACACGGTGAGCGCAGAAATTCGAGCGCAAAGCGCGAATATTATGATGAGAATGTATTCCTTAAGGCCGATAGAACCTTAAGTAAATAAATTTCCCTCCTCATTCGAAATCAAAAATAAATTCGAAATCTGTAACTTTTCAGCTTCGAATTGATCATATTATCAAAATTAAAATAGGAAAAACAATTATTTTAATGATTTAAAATTAAAAGTTTTCAATTCTACATGTTTTAAATATTAAAAATTTTCATATTTTAGTTGAAACATTTCAAATGTTAGATAATTTCAAACTTGGCTACTTACTAACGTTTCTGGTTCTGTTCTGTTTTACTTTTAATTTTTTAACTTTTTACAAAATTAACTTTAATATATGATTCGATTACCAAAGTTGAGCAGCGCTTCACTCGGCTAAATTCGGCTGGAGGCCGTCGTACTAAGCAGATACACTCAACTCTTAATTTAATTCGAATCTCCGGTATATAAATTTCTACGATGTAAACAGTCAGGGGGAACTGCTGAACTACGCTGAGCTCACGTGGCTCTCTTGGCTCCTTAGACCCCTCATCAACGAATACGAGCCGGCGGCAATTCTAGGGAGGTGGCATACCGAGGCCCGTTAAATGAAGAGTTGAGTGTACTTCAGCTTTGAACTCATTCTTTCGCAGACATTTTGAACGATCGCTTATCCTATTATATAAAATTGGCCAATTTCGAACATGATTTAATTTGAATTTTTGTTTATTCTAAACTCTCCATTTTTAAAAATGCTGCCTTTTTCCATAGAAATGATTGTAGTGGCTTGTAGTTGCTGCCTTTTAAGCTGATGATGCAATATTCAATTTAAACAATATTGAAAGTTCTAACAAATGATATCGGCCGCATGGTAACGTTGTAGGGAAAAGTGTACCTAATAGTGTGTCAGAGAGAGAGAGAGAGAGAGAGAGAGAGAGAAGTTGTCGTTGGTGGTCATTTCACCCCTCTCTAGTCGAAGCCGATTGGTTGAGAACATCTCCTCTGGGTGGAGCCTGATGGAAGATCAGGTATGTGCCTAGTGTATAAGAATACTCCATAATTTTTACGTGCTTTATACGAGGAATATCCAGAAAGTAAGAGTACTCGATTTTTCTAATTAAAAAAAAAATGTATTAAAAAAAATTACAGGTTTTTGTTCGTTTACATGTCAACTATTTTTCCACGTAATCACCTACGCCCTCTTGAGCTTTTTTTAGGTCTCACAGTATCTTTCTACGTTGATGGTCTCCTCCTGAGGCAGAAATTCGATCAAAATGATCCTTTTCGGCCCCAAAACACAGAAGCCATGCTTTTTTTGCTCAAAGTTGAAGTTTTGAATTTTTTGGCGGATGGGAAACTGGTGTGACGCCTCTGTGACGACTGTCTTTTTATGTCTGGGGAGTAATGAGCCGCCCAGGTTTCATCTCGTGTAACAATAGATAACAGAAAATTCTCACCTTCCAGTTCAAACCATTCAAGGAACTCGCGAGCGCTAGCACTTAGCGGGATTTCTTATTGACATGTTTCATGCAAACTGACACTACGGGGTTAGTTTTCGTACTATCGAGGTCCCCCTGTGCTCGTTGTGATCAGGAGAGCCCCCTCTACCACTCAGTGTTGCCAAACTTGGTGAAAAAAATTCCCACAGCCCAAAATAGCAACAGTACCCTTACTTTCTGGATATCCCTCATAGCTTGGCGAGTGTTTTGAGGAGTCATTCAAAACAGTTTTTTATGTAATTCTAAAGAGTAATGTATAAATAAAGTTAAGAAATGCAAGACCTCCAATTCACTTGGCACGCTTCTGACGTAGAAAGAGACAGAATGACCCCCAACGACAACTTTTCTCTCTGACACACTTTTACATTTTTCCCCACAGATATACCTATTAGTTTCTATATGTCGATGGTCGAATCTCGCGCTTCGCGCTCGATAATGAATTCACCACGCGCTTCGCGCTCGGTCTTTGTCATTCCCTCACTTTTGTGCCTCAAACGTTATGCATTAAAGGTCGAACCATTGACAACTGTAATTTGGTAACTGTGAATTCCCTTTGGTTATATGACACCTCCGGGTCAGGTGCCAAGATCAGCGATACCTTGAAAATTTCGATAAATCTTTGGGATTATTGAAGCAGTTATTCGATGCAACAAATTCATTTCCAACACGAAATGTCAATGAAAAAAAAATAGTTTATGCCCAGAGGAAAAACTCTGAGATAGTGATAACAGAAATGAAAACGTAAATACAGAGAACGAAAATCGTACCTTTCGAGTTTTATTTATAAAAATTCTGCTCGAGTCGTCGGATGCACTTTTCGGAAATTCCAAATCAGTTGTGAAATTTGTACAAAACTTAAAAAAAGCTCTGAAAGCGAAAAAAGAATTAAAAACGCAAAAGCATAAAATAAAATATGAATTTTTGGATTTCAAATCCTCAAGTCATAGAATTTGGTTTTTAAAAATGCGAAGTCGATAGTGAAATTGGAACTAAACTTTGAAAAAACTCTAAGAGAGTAAAACAGAAATAAAAACTTGAATATAGAAAACGGGAACTGTAGTTTTCGAATTTTGATTATGAAAATTGTACTTTACCTCTCAAATACAAATCGGAACCTAACCTCACTTTTTACGATAATATTTGTCTCATTTTCTAAATACTTTTGGCTCAGCAAACCATAAAACTGAATATGACGTGTCTCTAAAACGATTTTTGTGTTTACTTTTACCTTTTTCCCCATGCATTTCGGTATACATTTGCCGAAATTAGACGCGCCTGTCACTCACTGCATAAATAGTACAACGTGCAGAATAAATCAATTTGTAATTACGATTTAAAAACGCTGAATTTCGCTGAGCACTGTATAAATTTCGAACAAAATATTGCAAATGTTAAGAATCAACCATACAACGGATCAGAACTGTTAGGTTTTTTGTTTGTTTTGGTTAACTATCTTTGCTAATCAGATCAACGCAGATAATCAATACACTGGATCGATAGCATCGATAGCAATCGATATATATCGAATCACGACAATATTAAGTATGTATTTCTTATGGAGAAAATTATTGACTTCTGCCCATTGTTATTGCAAAAATGACAATGAGTTTGTGATTCGGACCAAGTCATAAATCTTCCCAGTGACATAATGAATCATTGTACAAATTTTTACGTCATTCTGTACAGTGATTTGGTAATTGTAAGAGTACAAACAAACAGATTTTCATTTATATATATATATATATATATATATATATATATATATATTGAAAAATGAAGTACAAATTTTTGTCTACAACATTATTTTATTATTTATTCCTTGTTTTGCATTTTTCTTTATTCGAAGTAATTCATAGCTAAGAACTCTAAATATTTGTGGCAGAAGGTTCGCTAACAGACAGACAGACCGACAGACAGCAGAAAGATTTTGTCTAAGAACCGCTTTTTTCTGACTCAAGGGGTCTCGAAACGTTGACGATTCACAAAAACTGGATGGTTCCAAATTTACATGAATTTAATATCTTTCATCATAATTTATGAAAATGCAAAAATCCAAATTTCCTCGCGAAACTATGGATGCTATTGAAACATAGTTGCAAACAATTTTATAGGTCTCTTTAAGGCAAGAAACTTTGCTGTTGGAGCTTTCATTGTATTTTGCGTTGTTTAGTCAGAAATTTTAATTTTCGATTTTCTTATGGCATTTTCCACGTTTAAATCACAAAATATTATCTCTATTAAAAAACGGTCAGAGCTAATTTTGTAGAACTTTCCGAAATTAATAATTTTGGTCTGTTAACTATTTATCGTATCTAGCGTGGTTTCGTGAGAAAGTTGAATTTTTAGTTTTCTCAGTTTTATTTATTATGGCTAAAATCATAAATATTGGCAGTAGAAGGCTGGCTAACGAACTTAACCTGTCTTTTTGGGCCACAAAACAGTGTGCGGAAGGAAATTCAAATTAGACAATTCCTTCGAAAGTTATCGCGTCGTCAGACAACAGACAAACAGACTGGCAGACATCGTAAAAATCATTTTTTTTGACTCAGGTGGTCTCAAAACGTCGAGAATTAACAAAAACTGGATAGTTCTAAATTCACATGAGTCTAATACCTTTCATTAAAAATGATGAGAATGTAAAAATCCAAATTTTCCCGCCAAACTATGAGTGCTATTGAAAAATGGTTGTGAGAAATTTTATAGGCCTTTTTGAGTTGAGAAATTTTTCTTTTGGAGCTTTCATCGTATTTTGCGTTGTTTATCTATAAATGTGAATTTTCGATTTTCTTATGGCATTTTCCACGCTTAAAACAAAAACTATCATCCGTACTGAAAAATAGTTCATACCATTTTGTAGAACTTTCAGAAACTGATAATTTTCTTTTCTATCTATCGTATCTAGCGTGGTTTCGTGGGAAAGTTGAATTTTTACTTTTCTCAGTTTTATTTTTCATAACTAAAACCATAAATATTGACAGTAGAAGACTGGCTAACGAACTTGACAGTTGACCTGTATTTTCGGACTACAAGACAGTGTGCAAAAGGAAATTTAAATTAGAAGATTTCTCCGAAAGTTACCGCGCCGTCAGATTACAGCAAGACAAACAAACAGACAGACTGACAGACGGGCATGTTCGTAGAACCGATTTTTTCTAACTGAGAGGGTCTCAAAACGTCGAAAATTGATGGAAACTGGATAAGTCCAAATTCACAAATACCTTCCATCATAAATGATGATAAAATTTAAAAATGGTTGAATGATAATAATAGGATTTTTGTATTGAGTTTAAAAACCTAATCATAATAAAAAATTAAAAAACTTGTTTTCTGAATATATTGGGAAGTCTGTCAGTTAAAAACTCATTTTGTTCTCATTATAAAGTAATTTAATGACATTTTTGACAACTTTTTTTCTATAAATAAATATGCTCTTGAACAAATTTCGCATTTGTTTTCAAAGGACTTTGACAATCTTTGTTTCGCGAAAATCTTGTCTTGCTGGTTCCTGAATAGATCCTGAAAAGAATAATTTCTTCAAGGAAAATATGGTAGTTAGAAGATTTATCGCCAGAAAAATGTTGATTTCTTCTGAATTGGATTGAAAGAAATTAAAATATTTTGGCCATTTGAAAGGTCTTTTTCTTTAAAAAATCTCATTGTTCAATATTCTCAACTTTTTGGCAATAACCCTTAAAGATGATTCTTCTACAAACAAACGTTAGTGCGTTCTTTATTATTTCATATAAACCATCTTTTTTACCTATTCATTACGTCTTCATCTTGCTCAAAAGAAATTGGTCTTCAATCTCTTTGATAAAGCCCTTCTTTCGATAGAATTTTCCACTGGTCCCACTCTTTCCACTTTGGACTTGAGCGGGTTTAGACCAAATTTCAAAGGAGAGATTGTCACCAACGGGAGACCAGGCACACATCTTCTGGATCCGGGTGGTCCCCCGTCAATCTGGTGTTCATGCCGCTTTGGGCGCAAATATTCTGGAAGGTTGCGCTGGTCCCCTCTGTTTACTTTTTTTCGGCACTCGTGGCACGTAACGACCTTCCTCATCCTCCGCAAAGACTGTAGGAGGGAAAGTGGAAGAAGGCACACAATATATTGTATACGACTATACAGCAAAAGTTGCTTTACATTTTTAACGAAAGTCGAAAATATTTAACACTATATCGCAAGGCAAAACTTCGCATTTGCCTTTCCGCTTTTTTCGTTCTCCAATCTATTTAATCAAATAAGAATCGATTTTGGAAAATTAGTCTGGGTTGGCCTTCACTCCTTAAGGGCGACAGCTTAAAAATCTCAAAAAAAAATTATTTTACTCGTCCTATTGGCTCAGAATCTCAAGGACTACTCTCAGGAGGGATGCTGAGAAGCAAACAGAAATTTTATTTTGGAAAACTACTCTGGGTGTCCCTTTAATCTTCAGAAGCGATAACTTCAAAAAAAATTGAACTATTTTAGACACCCTGTCACCTCAGAATTTCAGGAGCCTCTCTCAGGAGGGATGCTGAGGAACAAATAAGATTTGATTTTGAAAAAATAGCCTGAGTGGCTCTTCAATAGTTAGGAGCAATCACTGAAAAATTTGAACAAAAATTATTTTAGACTTCCTGTTGGATCAGGATCATGAAGAACTCTCTTAGGTGGGATGCTGAAAAGCAAATAGGATTGTATTTCGGAAAATAAAACTGAGTGGCTCTTTAACATTTACGGGCGACAACTTAAAATTTTTTCGAATTGTTTTAGACACCCTAATAGCTCAAAATCTCAAGCACCTCTCTCAGGAGGGATGCTGAGAAGCAAATAGGATATTATTTTGGAAAAATAGCCTAAGTGGTCCTTCAATAGTTAGGGGCGGCCACTGAAAAATTTGAATGAAACCTATTTTAGACGCCCTATTGGCTCAGGATCACAAGGACCTCTCTCAGGAGGGATACTGAGAAGTAAATAGAATTTAATTTTGGAATATTAGACTGGAGAGCTCTTTAACCTCTAGGGGCAACAGCTTCAAAATTATTTAAAGATTATTTTAGACGCCTTATTGGCTCAGTATCACGAGGACCTCTCTTGAGAGGGATACTAAAGAGCAAATCGGATTTGATTTTGGAAAATTAGATTTGGTGGTCCTTTAATCCTTAGAGCAGGCAACTTCAAATGTTTTGAAAATTATTTTAGACACCCTTGTGGCTGAGGATCACGAAGACCTCTCTCAGGAGGGATATTTATAAGCAAACAGGATTTTTATTATGGAAAATTAATCTGGGTGGCTCTTCAATAGTTGAGCGCGGCCACTGAAAATTTTTTGAAAATTATCTTGGCCGCTTTATTGGCCCAGGATCACGAGGACCTCTCTTAGGAGGGATACTAAGAAGCAAACAGGAATTTTACATGTCTTGGAAAATTAGTCTGAGTGGCCCTTCAGTCTTCAGGGGTGGCATCTTCAAAACATTCTTTTAACTATTCTAAACATCCTATTTTCGCAGAATCTCGAGGGCTTCTCTCAGGAGGGATGCTGAGAAGTAAACAGGAATTTTATTTTAGAAAATTAGTCTGGGTGTCCCTTTAACCTTGAAGAGCGGCAACTTGCAAATGATTTTAAAATTATTTTAGACGCCCTATTGGCTCAGGATCACAAGGAACTCTCTCAGGAGGGATGTTGAAAAGCAAACAAATTTTATTTTGGAAAATTAGTCTGAGTGGCCCTCCTGTCTTTAGGGGTGGCAACTTCAAAAAATTTTTTAACTATTTTAGGCATCCTATTGGCGCAGAATTTTGAGTACCTCTCTCAGGAGGGATGCTGAGAAGCAAAAATGAATTTTACATTGGAAAATTGGTTTGGGTGGCCTTTAATCTTAAAGAGCGGCAACTTGCAAATGATTTTAAAATTATTTTGGACACCGTATTGGCTCAGGATCACAATGACCTTTCTCAGGAGGGATGCTGAGTACGTGAGGTCGCTCGTGGAAGGAAGGACAAGACCTCGTAAGGCAAAAGATTAAAATCTGAGACGTCGGCCACCCACTCCGAAGCCTCCTTCGCTCTCCTGGACCGCCTGCCAGCTACGTGGCGACAATTAACCGTAAAATGTCTCCTCCGCTTTATTTATTTCGCTTTTCACGATTTACAGGCACGCTCTTCGTGCCCTCGCTCCATTTCCATTCACGATTGGCCCTATAGTTATACTGTAAACTTGTAAAGAAGACTCGAAAGTCGACCTAGGAATAGAGCAGAGGATAGACCTCGGGGTGGATTTTAAAGTCTTATACTTTAGACTTTAAATTTTAGAGTCTTTAGTGTCTTTAGAAAATGCTCTCCAGATTGAAAGATGTGAGAAGAGTTCCCTTTTGTGTTTCGTAACACTGGAAACCGTACACATAATATTGACGGTCCTACAAATTGCCTTCGTACTGTTACCTTTGACGCATCCCAAGACGTTTCTCGATGGGGTGGCTCACACTTACCTGTTTCTAAGAGTCTCATGTCTCGGTCTGATTTGAAGAAAAAATTTTTTTGTTTGTCTGGAAAATATGTGTTCCTCTTGAAGAAGATTTAAATTACTTTTGATACTTTGTTAGTAGATTTATTAACTTAGAAGCAGTTTTTTAGTCAGTGTGAAAGAAGATTATCAAATTTGAAGAAAGGTTTATTTCAGTTTACATATTTGAAAACACTTAAACTTGAAATTTAAAAAAAAATTTTCAGTCGATTTTTAGAAAAGGTTTTTAATGTATTTTATAAATAAACAAATATAATAAAAAATGACCATTTTCCAATTCGAATAGAAAGAGATATTTATCAAGATTTTTTAGTTTAGTTTATTATTGGTTTCATTATCAATCAATTAGAATCATTAAGTTTTCACAAAAATAAATTTAATTCAAATTTTTATTCGGATAAATACAAATGATGAAAAATGATCATCAGGGAAAATAAAAATTAAAACAAGTGGTAATTCACAAAAATAAAAATTGTGACAAATGGAAATTCGATATAACAAAAATTAATCAAAGTAGGTGACATTTGCTTACAAAAAAAGGTTTCGTAGCCTGTTTGAATATACACTGGAATCTCTATTTAACTCGATTCTCGGGTATGGCCTACTTTGACTGTCAGACTCTTCCAAGAAATGCTACGATGGAAACAACTGCTGAACTCCGCTGAGGTCACGTGGCTCTCTTTCGGCCCCTCGCACCCCCGTATCTACGAATGCAAGGCGGCGGCAATCCTCTCTCTGGGCGTCTTGAACCCCTTCATCAACGAGCGCGAACCGGCAGCAATTCTAAGTAGCTGGTATACCGAGGCGAGTTAAATGGAGAGTGCAGTATTTAAAAACCTCAGCTTTTATATTTTGGAGTAATTTGTAATTTATGCCCTTTTGGAGCGCCAAGTGTTGAAACTTATGCCTTTTTTGAGTGCCAAACGTTGGCAGTTATGTCCTTCAGGAGTTCCCAACTTCGGCAGATTATTTAAGTGTATTAGGGGCCGTTCAAGTATTACGTCACACTTTTTTCGGAAAATTTACAAAATATTTAGCTTTGATTTTTAATTATAAATAATTTTAAAATATATCTAAAATAATCATTTCATTAGAATGATAAGGAGGGAGAGTAAGAGGATAAGGGGGGTTCCAAGGGATAGGTAGGGTCCCGTGGGATTAGGGTATCCATTGGGATAGCTGGGGTCCCGAGGGATAGGTTGGGTCTCGTGGTTTAGGTGGGGTCCCATGGGTTGGGTGGGGTCCCGTGGGATTTTCGGGGTCCGAAGGGATATGTGGGGACCCATAAATATGTTGGATCCAAAGAGATAAGTGTAGTACTAAGGGTTAGGTTGGGTTCAGTGGAATAGGATAAGTCCTGAGGAATAAGTGGGGTCCTGTGGGTTAGGTTTGGTACCGTGGGAAACGTTTGTATTTCTTGGTACAGCTAAGGTCCTGGGGGACAGGTTGGGTCCCAAGGGATAGTGGGTTCCCAAGGGCATACATAATGGGCTTCCGAACGATAGGTGGGGTCCCATGGGATAGGGGTGTCCCAAGAGACAGGAAATGTCTCGTGGGATAGTGAGGGTCCCTTGGGATAGGTTGGGTCCCGTGGGATAGATTTAGTATCGAGGGATAGGGGTTTCCCTTGTTTCCCTTGTGATAGCCGGGGTCCTCGTGAATAGACTGGGTTTCGTGGGATAAGTAAGGTCCCCAGGTATCCCTGGGGACCTTACTTATTGGTTGGGTCCCAAGGGATAGCTGGGCTCCTGGTGGGTTAGGTTCATTTGCGTGGGTTAAGTGGGGTCCCGAGGGATAGGTTGGGTCCCAAAGATTAGTTAGGGTCTCGTGGGATACATTGGATATCGTGGAATAGGTTTTATTCAGTAAGATAGGTGGGATCTCGAGGAATAGGTGGGGTCCCATGAGATAGATTGGGTCCCAAGGGATGGGTGTGGTTCGGTGGGATATAGGGGTTCCCTTGGGATAGATGAGGTCCTGTGAGTTAGGTTATGTCCCAAGGGATTGGTGAAGTCCATCAGGATAGGTTGGATACCGTGGACAAGGTAAGATTCCGTAAGATAGGTGAGATCCCGAGGGATAGGTGGGATCTCGAGGGATAGATTGACTTCCGAGAAATAGGTGGGGTCCCGGAAGATAGGAGAGTACCCTTGGAATAGCTGGGGTCCTCTGGCTTAGGTTGGGTTCTGTGGGGTGGTTGGTGTTTCATGGGATAGGTGAGTCCCGTTTGATAGGTTGGGTTTCGAGGAATAGGTGAAGTCCCAGGGGATAGGGAGGTTCCCTTGGGATAGCTGTGGTTCTGTGAGTTACGTTGGGTTTCTACTGAGAGATAGGTTAAGCCCCATGAGATAGCAGGGGCTCAAGGGTAGAGGGAGTCCCGAGAGAAAAAGTGCGACGGACGGATGGACGGACACCCGACCGAAACTATAAGGGTGTCAGGCCGGGACTACGAAACCCTGAAAATTATGACAAATACTGATTTGGAATAATGAAAATTGTGCCAAATGGCGATTTGGAATGATAAAAGTTAGGGCAAATCGTAATTCGGAATAATAAAAATTAGGGCAAATGGTAATTCGGAAAAATAGAAATTGGGGAAATTAGGAAAACGTCAGGCTTCTATGTAGGAGGTAGGGTAGTATGTAGGAGGTAGGTTCGATCCCTGAGCCGGGTACCAATGAGAATTTTTCTATGTACTTCTACCGAGGCTCTGGTGGTTCCGATTACACCTTAAACTATAGATTAATTGGGAAAGTAGAATTTGAGGAATATTTGCACGCCTAAAAGAGGAGAACAAGGAGAAGGAGTGGAGGAGAAGAAGAATTAATAATAAGTTGAAGCAGATGCGAGTTGGAATAAAGAACTTGCGGAAACCAGAAGTACAAGTGGTTCATCGTGAAAAGCTGCATAAATATTTAGGGCATCATAGAGAAGACTGAAAGACGGAAGCAGGCAATGAAAATGTAGAGGGTGCATGGATAGCATCTTCAAAAGTGCACCTGATGTTTGCGGCACTGCGGCTGTAGGGAGAAAGACTGGAGATGCTTGATGGAATGATGAAATCCGCGTGGCGGTCAACGAGAAAAAGCAGGCATAGTCGAGAATTTTGAATATTAAGGTTCTAGCGATGAGGAAAGGACTAGATTAGAAAATGACTATAGGGGTAAAAAGAGAAAAGCCAAGATACTAGTCAAAGAAAGCAAGGATAAAATTAAAGCGGAAGAAGAATCGATATCAACGACATTATATCCACGATTAAGAAATTAAAGAATGGCAAGGCTGCTGGTGTGGATGGTATCATCGCTGAAATGCTTAAGAGCGGTGGGAGATGTTTGTTTGTGTGGCTGAGCGAATTTATGAATATGTGTGCTGTGAACGATGAAGTTCCAAAAGATTGGAGAAAAGCGGTTATCATCCCACTCTACAAGGGAAAGGGTGATAAAGATGACTGTAATAATTATATAAAGCGATTAGCTTACTAAGAACCGTGGGTAAAATATTTACCAAAATACTTATTGGGAAGGTCATGAGAATAACTAAGGAAAGGATCTGAGAAGTTCAATGTGGATTTATGCCAGGAAGATCATGTGCGGATCAGATATTTAG
>JAUMHM010000005.1:38968802-38993133 GCA_032362435.1 Melikaiella ostensackeni | reverse complement strand
TCATTTTTTTCTAAGTTTTTCAAAAATACCCCATTATGGGCCATTTTCAAAAATCCCCCCCCCCCGTTTTTTGAAAGGGCCGTGATACGGAAGTACTACCCAAAAAATGAGGGGGAGGCTTTTTTTATCACCTTTTTATCACTTTTCAATGTAACCCCTTTCCAGCTCTAAACACGGGTTTGGAGCTAGAAAGGGGTCACGTTGTTGCCTATATTGTTGAGTGAATCTGACCCGTGTTAAGCGCTGGTTTGGGGTCACATTTTGAAAACAATATAATATTAATTTAGGGAAATCTCGAAAAAAAAATGTAACACTCACGATCGATTGCGAGCAGTGACTGTCAGTCTCGCGAAGGTTAAAAAAAGTGATGAAAAAGTGATAAAAAAGTGATGAAAAAGTGATAAAAAAGCGATTTAAGAAGTGATAAAAAAAGCCTCCCCCTCGTTTTTTCCAAGTTTTTCAAAAATAGCCCATTTTGGGCCATTTTCAAAATCCCCCTCCCCATTTTTCGAAAAAGCCGCGATACGGAAGAATTACCACTAATTTTGTCGATTTCTTACGCAAATGGTGATTCTTGCTTATTTCTAAGCTTGTTATCATATCGATAATAATGAAAAAAAGTTTTTAAATTGTATCATTCAAACAAAAATAATATCGAAGGTGTAAGTTAGTCAATATTAATTTTTAAAATAACTTATCGCTAGAAGACTTCAAATATTTTAACATTTTAAAAGCTTTACAAGTATTCTTAAACATAAACAAATTTTCATGCTAAAATATTGTGCAAGCAAGCTATTTTCATCCTTTGAAATTTAAAAAAAAATGTTATTTTTAAATAATGCACATCCATGTTTTCCAAACCCCCTCATCTATAAACTCCAGTTTTAGGAAAACTCACCATATTATTTGCTAAACTACTTGCGTAAAAGTCTAAGACTCTACCTTTAAACCATCCGGGAGTTTTGTGGGAGATTAGAAAATATTTTCCATAAATATTATCTTTTAGATTACAAAGGTCCTGCAAATTATGGCAAAGATAAAGAAAGCCCACCTCAGTTCTGAAACAAAAAAAAACAGTGGGATTAGCAACCCAGGAAGCACTTTATTTTTCGACTCATCTCATATTATCCACTCATAGTTCTCTGAAGTATATAATTTTGCAGGGAATGGTTTAAGTGAAGAAGCAGGTACTCGGAGTAGCAAATAAGGCTCGTGTGTTTATATTTATACTCGAAAAAGGTGTCGCTTTATCTGTTGCGGCATGGCATTTGTGAAGGTTTTGTTTAAATGCCGCAGATCATCGACGTGATAACGAGCCGCCCGCGTCGCATCCCTTATACCGTCAGTAAACTTTATCTTATACTCATAGCAACCCAGCACACCACCATATGATTTCTTTACCTGAGGCCGTTACCTGCCCTCGCACGTTGTAGTATGCACCTAAGTCCTAACACCTAACGGACACCCACCTTCCTTCTTCTGTTTCTTCTTCTACTTCCTCTTTGTCTTCTTTTTCTTGTTCTTCATCGTCTTCTTCTATTTATATATCTTCTTATTCTTCTTCTTTTTTTTATTTATCTTCTTCGTCTTCTTCGACTTCTTTCTCTTCTTCGTCTTCTTCTTCTCTTACACTTTCTTGTCTTTTGTGTATTGATTTAAAACCAATCTATTTAGAATATACCTGTATATTCCATTTTTCGAAAAGAAAAGGGTAATAATCGAAAACAATAACACATTTCTAAAAAATGGTTGCTTACTCAAATTTGTATACTATAATTAAATTAAAATAGATATCTTCACGTAAATTGAGTTAATCATTAACAGTGATGGGCAGTAACTAGTTCCTTTTAACTAGTTACTTTTTTTTGGTAACGATAGTGGTAACGAAATTACTTTTGTATGTAAGTAACGAATTGGTAACTAGTTACATTTTTTTTAGTAACAGTAACTATAAAGATCGTTACTTTTTTAGTTACTTTCGAAATGTTGTTCACAAGTCTTTTTTACAGCAATCAATCAATTTTATTGCTTTTCCAACTATTTTTCATTTTCAATATTCAAATTGTGGCGGCAGATAGCCATAGAGATTTATAACCCAATATAGGAAAATTGAAATTTTTCTCCCACTCTGTGATTCAAAATTTTCTAAAATCTAAAAAACAGAAAGAAAGAAATAATTTCAGAGTTCAATATTCATTCCTATTTAATTGATAATAAATTTTTTCAACGGGAAATTTAACCATTCCAGTTATTTTATTTATTATTTTAGTTGAAAATTCATCTTTTTCGGTTAAAAATTTTATTATTTGGTAAAAAATTTAATTGTTTTGTTCGAAATTGTACGATTTTGAAAGAAAATCATTACATTCGGTTAAAAAGTTAACTGTTTTGTTGAAAATTAGTGTTTTGGTTGAAATATATGAACTATTACACTTTTAAATGAGAATTCACCTTTTTCGTCGAAAATTAATTTTTTCAACTGAAAATGTAACTATTACAATTATGGTTGAAAATTGGTCTTTTTTATTTGAAAATCCATATATTTTGTTTAAAATTCGTCTTCTTTTGGCTAAAAATTAATGTGTTTGGTTGAAAATTCATCTCTTTGGTTTCAAATTGCACTATTCTCTTGAAAATTCTTCTTTTTTGTTTTAAATTTCATCTATAACATTTTTCATTGAAAGTTCATCTGCTTGGATAAAAATTTTAATATTTGGTTGAAAATTAACTTTTTTGTTGGAAACTTGGCTTTTTGGCTTGAAATTTGAACAATTTGGTTGATTTTATTTCTCTCTTTACTGAAAATTAAACTATTTGGATGGATATTTTTTTTCGTTGAATAAAACTATTTTAGATTCAAAATTAAACCGTTTTTTAGTTTAAATATCAAATATTATATTTTTAGTTCAGGATTAATCTTTTTCCGTTAAAAACTTAAGTATACCATTTTTGGCCGAAAATTGATCTTTTTTAGTTAAAGACTCATGTATTTTGTTAAAAATTAGTCTTTTTTTTGGTAAAAATTATGTTCTTGGTTAAAAATTCATCTCTTTGGTTTCGAATTTGGTTTTTTGGTTGAAATTGGTCGAATTATGGTTGAAAATTGATCTTTCTTGTTGAAAATTCGTCTTTTTGGTGAAAAATTATGTTCTTAATTGAAAATTTATCTCTTTGGTTTCAAATTTAACTATTTCGTTAAAAATTCGTCTTTTTTGGTTGAATTAAAAAATATTATATTTTCCATTGAGAATTGATCTTTTTTGAATAGAAATTTTATTATTTGGTTTTTATTCAATTGTTTTGTTATAAATTGAACGATTTTAACAGAAAATTATTTCATTCGGTAACAAATTCAACTGTTTTGTTGAAAATCAGTTTTTTGGTTGAAATATATGAACTATTGAGGATTCATCTTTTTCCGTTGAAAATTAATTTTTTCAATTGAAAATGTAACTATTATAATTATGGTTGAAAATTGATCTTTTTTAGTTGAAAATTCATCTCTTTGGTTTCAAATTGCACTATTTTATTGAAAATTCGTCTTTTGGGTTGAAATTTCATCTATTGCATCTTTCATTGAGAGTTCATCTTTTTGGACAAAAACGTTATTATTTTGCTCAAAATCAACTTTTTTGTTGAAAACTCGCCTTTTTGGATTGAAATTTTAACAATTTGGTTGATTTTATTTCTCTCTTGACTGAAAATTCAACTATTTTGATGAAATTTTTCTTTTGGTTAAATGTAACTGTTTTTGATTTAAAATTAAACTGTTTTTTTTTTGTTGAAATATCAAATATTACATTTTTCGTTGTAGAAACATCTTTTTTCGTTAAAAATTTAACAGTCCAATTCTTGGTTGAAATCTGATCTTTTTTACTTGAAATGTCATGTATTTTGTTTAAAATTTTACTTTGTTGGGTGAAAAATTTTCTTCTTCATTGAAAATTTATCTCTTTGGTTTTAAATTTAATTATTTTGTTGAAAATTCGTCTTTTCTGGTTGAAATTAAAAATATTACATTTGTCATTGAGAATTGAACTTTTTTGGATAGAAATTTTATTATTTGGTTTTTATTTTATTGTTTTGTTAGAAATTGAACGATTTTGACAAAAAATCATTTCATACGGTAACAAATTCAACTGTTTTGTTGAAAATCAGTTTTTTGGTTGAAATATATGAACTATTACACTTTTAATTGAGGATTCATCTTTTTTTGTTGAAAATTAATTTTTTCAATTGAAAATGTAACTATTATACTTCTGGTTGAAAATTGATTTTTTGTTGTTGAAAATCCTTACATTTTGTTTGAAATTCGTCTTTTTTGGTAAAAAATTATGTTCTTGGTTGAAATTTTATCTTTTTGGTTTCAAATTGCAAAATTTTCTTGAAAATTCGTCTTTTTTGGTTGAAATTTAAAATATTACATTCTTTATTGAGAATTGAACTTTTTTGATTAGAAATGTTATTATTCGGTTGAAAATCAACTTTTTTGTTGAAAATTCTCCTTTTTAGCTTGACTTCAAAAACCTGATTGATTTTTTTTGTCTCGACTGCAAATTCAACTATTTGGTTGAAAAATTGTTTTTTGGTTGAATGTAAGTTTCTTTTATTTAAAACAAAAATATGTTTTGGTTAAAATATTAACTACACTCGAGCTCCAATATAAGAACAATTTCGAGAGTTGCTTCGCAATGGCCTTGTGACTAAAGCAGTACCTTCGAAACATAAACAGTAAGGGACGTGTGAATCATTTCCTATTATTACGCAATCTCCGAATGTGAGTTCGAACCTGAGTACACGCGCACTGCGCATTTATCTATACACTGCTGGTGTTTCAAAACGCTTCGTCGAACACCGTCTTTCGCCCCGCGAGCTGGGAAACTGTGGGGGCCAGCAGTCGGCCAGCAGTTCTAGGAATCCTTAAACTGGATGGGATTATATGAGAGTTCGAGTGTATTACCTTTTCTGTTAAGAATTCACTTTTTTTCGTTCAAAATTATGTTTTTCAATTGAAAAAAAAATTCCCGTATTTTGTTAAAAATTCGTCTTTTTTGGTAAAAAAATTATCTTCTTGGTTGGAAATTCATCTCTTTAGTTTCAAATTTACCCATTTTCATGAAAATTTCTCTTTTTTGATTCAGTTCAACTGTATTTGATTTAAAATAAAAATCTTTTTTCGTTGAAATTTCAGCTATTACCTATTTCATTGAGAATTCACCTTTCTTGGTGGAAAGTTTAACTCATTTGTTAAAAACGCTTTTTTGTTTGCTTGAAGATTCATCATTATAGTTGAAAATTCATTCTTTTCGTTGAAAAATTTACTATTTTGTTAACATTTTTTTTGTTAAACATTCATTTTTTTAATGAAAATTTAACCATCCCATTTTTGGTTTGAAATTTATATTGTTTAGTTAAAGATTCAATTATTTGGTTGGATATTTTTCTTTTTTATTTGAAAATTCATGTATTTTGTTGAAGATATGTCGTTTTAGTTGAAAATTTATCCTTTTTCATTGAAAATTCAATGTCTTCTAAACAATTTTCTGTTGGCCTTAAAATATGGTAAATCTTTTAGAAGTGGAAGACGTAACTAGGTGAATCTAAGGAAATACTTTTAGAAACAAATAATTAATTTTGAACGCCAAATAAATTTATAACCCAAAATAGGAAAGCTGCGAAATTTTGCTTCCACACTGAAATTCAAAATTTTCTAAAACATTCCTTGTGTTAGAAATATTATGTGGGTCATGAATAATCTACGACTTCATTAAAAAGTGTAATAACTATCACTTGAAAGTTATGAATAAAGTTTTCTAAAAATTAAATTTGGATATATATTTCTAAAATACAAAAGTAACTAAAAAAGTAACGATAGTTACTCTTTTTGGGAAATGCAACTAAGAAAAGCTGACATTTTGAATCGGTAACGATTCAAAATGCAAAATGCAGATTGAAACGAATCTTGTTTAATGTTTCTCTTTTAAAATTTCTTAAAAATCAAAATGAAATCTACTTTCTTATTAAAAATTTATTTGTGTTCTAAAAAAGAACACCCAAAAAGTTCACAAATAAAAAGTAGACTTTGAGACTACCCGCATTTCCAGCTCATTAGAGACAGATGTACAATAAATGTACAACAAAAAAGAAAAAAGAGGGAGAAAAAGAAAGAGACAACCGAAACCAACCTCACATTCTTTCTTTTGTCCATCTTCTTTATACTACTGGGGACCAACGCGTTTCGAAACCAATTTAGACTTCCTCATCAGGGGTAATTTATAGAAAAACAACAGTAATTGATAATGAAAAAAAAATTTCAAAAATTACCTGAAAATAATTCATTAAATGTTGTTTGGTCAATTTTTACGTTTTCTTATTAAAACCGGTAATCTTTAATATCAAACGAAAGTTACTCTCTCATGAAAATCTTATTACATATTTTCATGTTAATATTAAATGTCTTTTTTGAAAAAACCCATGAATCTTGCATTTTATCAATAAATCCCTCTGTAATGCATCCAATTTAAGTTTTTACGGATAGAATAAATTCTTTAATACTTTTCACCAATCTTCCAATAACATCCATCATAAAATCAAATTGCCCTCAATTTTTATTAATTTCACTGGAAACCAAATTACAAAATACAGTAAAAACAGAATAGATCAGAAAATTTGTTCACTAATAATGATAATCCAACGTTTTGTAAACAATTCACCACAACACTAATGGAGCAAACATCTCAATTATTTATTAAAATGTAAAAATTGTATTGATTTTCTTCTTCTCTTTAAACATAGACACTAAATTTACTTTTTAAATCTAAATTTTAATTCATGAGAAAAAGATTCTGCACTGTGGAAATTCTTTTGAATTTTAACGCGGGAAAAGAGTTCAAAAAACGAAGCACATCGATCAAAAGAATTTTCACAGTGCAGAATCTTTTCCTCAAAAAATAAAATTTACATCTTAAGGTCTCTATTTTTAAGAAGAAAAGAAAATCAATATAATTTCTACATTTTAATAAATAATTGAAGTGTTTGCTCCATTAGCGTGGTGGTGAATTGTTTACAAAACGTTGGATTATCATTATTGGTGAAAAAATTTGCTTATATATTCTGTTTATACTGTTTTTGGTAATTTGGTTTTCAGTGAAATTAATAAAAATTGAGGGCAATGTGATTTTATGATGGATGTTAGTGGAAGATTGTTGAAAAGTATTAAAGAATTTTAGTCAACAGGTAATAACTTAGATTGGATGCAATACAGAGGGAATAATTGATAATATGCAAGATTCATGGGTTTTTCCAAAAAAGATATTTAATATTAACAAGTAATAAAACTTTCATAAGAGAGTTACTTTTATTTGATATCAAAAAATTTTCGTTTTGATAAGAAAATGTAAAGATTGACCAAACAGCATTTGATAATAAATTGTATTTTTATTTTCAGGTAATTTTTGAAATTTTTTTCATTATTAATTATTGTAATTTTCATATAAATGACCTCTAATGGGGAAGTCTAAATTGGCTTCAAAACATGTTGGTTCCCAGTAGTATAAGAAAGACGGAGAAAAGAAAGAGTGTGAAGTTGGTTTTGGTTGACTCTTTCTTTTTCCCCCTCTTTTTTTTTCTTTTTTGTTGTACATTTATTGTACATTTATCTCTAATGAGCCAGAAATGCAGGTAGTCTCGAAGTCTATTTTTGATTTGTGAACTTTTTGGGTATTCTTTTTTAGTACATAAAAAATTCTTCATAAGAAAGTAGATTTTATTTCGATCTTCAAGAAACTTTCTTATCTCTTCTTATTCTTTGCTTACCTCTGTTTCAGAAGATGCTGTGGTGAAACAAAGTAAACGACCAATGATTTATCTAATTTTATTAAGGGTCCAGCAACTTCTTTTTCTTCAGGAGAAAACCGAAATGTTATGAAAAGATTTGAGAAAGATATAGTCTTTTGGCCATTAGGTAATTAAGATACTTATCTGGTTGTTAGGTAATCTGTTAATATGTTTTTTTTACAGAAGGAGCTTATTGGTTTTGGTTGCTATTCCTTTTAGTGCAATCCCTTTTAGTAATATGTAATTTACAGATTCACACGAATTTTGAAATTGTATTGATATAGGAAAATGAATTTCGATAAAGAATTCTGCAAAAGGTGAAAATTTACTCTAGAGAGGAATTCTTTTGAAATGTATTTAGAGTTTCAGAGCTGGATTATTTAATTTTCAAATTCTCACCTCAATAAGAAAGTATTGGATTTATGTGAAAATTGACTTTGGTAGATTTTATTAAATCTCCACGTTTCGAGCCGCCCTAAATTTGAAAAAAAAACAGGTTTTATGATGGTGTCTGTCTGTCGTCGCCGTCTGAATACTGGATAACTTTTGAAATACTAATCGGATTGGATTGCGCTTTCGCACACGTTTTTAGGGACTAAAAAGAAAGGTCGAGTTCGTTAACCAGCCATTTTTCACCAACGAGTCTGGTTTTAACCATCAAAAAAATATTTAAAAAATAAAAAATTCTATTTGGCGGTCAAGCTATGCAAGATACCAAAAGAATGAGGAAACGAAAATTGCTTATCAAAAAAACATCTACAAATTTTTCATTTCCATTTTTCGATAGGATGCGTAGTTTTTGTTTTAATCGTGAAAAATGTTATTAAAAATAAAAAATTCTATTTCCGGCTAAACTGTATGAGATAGAAAAAAATGTTTAGTAGCAAAATGATTTATCTTAAAAAAATCTACAAATTTACTTTAGATTGTTTTTTTATGAGATGCATAGTTTTTGTTTTAATCCAGAAAAATAACTTCAAAAAAAAATTTCACTTTCCAGCAAAACTATACGAGGTACGAAAAAAATGTTGAGAAGCAGAATTGTTCATATCAAAAAGACATACCAATTTTCTCGAAAATATTTTATTGATTAGATGAATAGTTTTTGTTTCAATCGTAAAAAACGTTATAAAAAATTAAAAATTCTATTTTCCGGTCAAATTATGCAAAATACGAAAAAATGTTACCAAGCAAAATTTCTCAAAAAGATATACCACTTTGCTTTAGACAATTTTTTGATAAGACGCATAGTTTTTATTTACATCGTGAAAAATAACATAAAAATGAAAAATTTAAATTTTTGGAAAAACGACACAAGATACAACAAAATGTTTAATCACAATATTACTCACCGAGAAGAGGTCTAGAAACTTATTATTGACCACTTTTTCATAAGATGGGTAGTTTTCGTTTAAATCGTGAAAAATGCTAAAAAAAAAAAAATAATAATAAATTTATCGAAAAACGACACAAGGTACAATAAAATGTTTAACTGCAAAATTTTCCACCTAAAACTGAAGTTCTGTTAGTTAATTGAATTTCACTTCAATCGAATTTAAAGTTCAACAAGAATCAGGGATCCGGCCGAAATTTTCGTTCCATTTCGTCACTGCCAGTTAAACAAAACAATGTTGATCCAATCATTATTCTAATTTCAGATATTATTTAATTTCATCCAAATCTAAAGATAGCAGATCAAAGTTCAGTAAAAAATCTCTTTTTTTATCAGTAACGAAATGGAACGGAAGTTTCGGTCGAGTCCCTGAAAAAAATTAATAATTATAAATACACTAATCTAATTTATTAGGTGAAAAATATACTAAATTAAAAAAATTAATATAAAATAAATTAATTATATTAGGGTTCAACATAATATAGAAAATTCGCGTTTTGGACATACTTTAATCAGGTGCGAAGCTCGAGACGCGTAACGAGAATGTATTCGTTAAAGCCGAAAGAGCTTTAAACAAAAAAAATCCATGTCTGATTGTCTATGCACAATCGTGGGAGAAGTACAAAGACCGAGCGCGTAGCGAGTAATAAATACATTATCGAGCGCGAAGCGCGAGATCCAACTGACGCGCGTTCTAGCGCGCTCACGCGAGCCACGCCTGGTTTTTTTTCTTTCATTTGATATAGTTAAATTTTACGATTATCATTCTACACATAAGGTAAATACCCCGGTTCGTAACCCCCGACCAGTTCGTAACCCAGAAAGCGTATAAATTGATTTTTTATATAATACAATCGAAACTGTTGTCTGATGTGAATTTCTTTTCAAAGTAAAAATGAAAATGTATAGAACTGATATGAGATGATAGGCATTATTTCGCGTTCATCGATTCGAAAAAAAATAAAAACGTCGAGCTCTGCCCTCCACTCTGACACAATGTACTTTCAGACCAGCTGCTTATAAGACCAGCACTGAAATGTCTCCACGAAACTTGACAGCTTGGCGTGTTGTGAGTAAAAAAAGTGGCAATCCAGTGGACAGTGATAACGTGCGTCTTGTTTCGAGTGCAATCATTTGAGTAAGTAGTTTTTCATATCGAAATACAATAATTTCTGAGTCGGTTACGAACGGACGGATTTTTACTTTAATTTAAATTCTTGAAATACATATATTAATTTTTACCTTTGATCAAAAACAAAGAATGAATGCGCCATTTAGGAATTGACAGTCCTCGAATCGATTGTGAGGTTAGTATACGAATTGACGCACTTAGCGTAATTTGCTGTTGACTCCAGTTAGTGTTAACTTTGACGAGTCTCAAAAAATCAACTCCTTCAAACAGAAGCTTGAAAATTGTGAAATTAATTGAGTATAGCCTATAATTCCGAATTCACTTGCATTGATAAGCCGGTTATGAACCGGCTCATTATTGGGTTACGAACTGGCTCAAAGAGAACTTTCGGGGGTTACGAACTGGCACATCGGGTATGTTCGTTCAAATTCTTAATTATTTGATTAATGCACCTTCAAACTTGCTTTCAACGACATTTTCGATTGAAAATAGATTATTCTTTACGTAAGAAGAAAGTTTATTGCATTCAGATATGCTTGAGGCATTCGAATAGGATTTTATTCTTTCCAGCTTCTCAGTAGGTTACGAACCTGGGTCTTTACCTTGGTAGTTTGTGAAACAAGTTGCACAAGAGGAAAAACATCAAGCAATTCCCAAATATTTCATTATTCATTATTTCCACAAAAATGCAGTTTAGGAACAGAGTGTATACAAGGGCGGTCCAAAAAAAAACAAAGTTCGAATTTCCTTTGGGATAATGGCTCATTTTGTGAGGTTTCCAAAAAAAGTAAATCCGAATTTTTTTTCTATCAGACAACGTTTAGGGGTTCTGCCCACCCCCTCAATTTTCCCATTGAAAATACATGGAGAAACTCCTATTTTTACTAGTGCAAATTACATGAACTTTCTAAAGTCACTTCCCCGAATGTGACCTTTGCATCGATTTTTTATTGTGACCCCTCCACCCCTTTCAGCATGCCCCAAAAAACACCCTCTAAACGAGGATCAAGTATTTTGCGGTATATTGGTTATAAATATTACTTTTGCATATTATTTTCATCACAGGTCATTCGTACCAGTCAAATCAAAAGTTTCATGTATTCTTCTATTAATGAATAATTGTTTAAACAATTTTTCTCAGTTTAAACAATTTTTGTTTCACATTTTATCGCAAATTATCGGTGCCCTCACAACGAGATAAACTTATTAGGCAATGTAAAAAATCAGTGCAGTCGATTTAATTTGTTGTTAATTTTTTTAACAACTTTTTATTCTGAAATGTCTGGTATTTTTACCACTTACTCATCATTTTTTAAACAAATTTCATTTGCGTAAAAAAATTTTTCTACAAAGTATCATAAATTTACACCTTCTCTGAGTGACAGGAACTAATTTGTTTAAATCAAAGATCAACAAGATCGATTCGCTTTATTTCTAATTGTTGAAATAATTTTTCATTGTTAGAATGTAACTTTTGTCTGGAATAATGCAGAAAAGTAGTTTTTGCACATTTTTTAACAAATTTCACTAGCTCCTCTTATGTTAACACTTTACAGTGCTAACTCACAATTTTTTAAACAATTTTCATTTGTTTAAATATTTCTTTTGGCAGAACAGACAAAATTTTCACTTTTTCTGGCAAACATGAACTGAGTAGTTAATCGTTCGCGTTTATTTTCAATTTAAAGTAAACATTTCAAGTTATTTTGAGGTATACATTTTTAATACTTTGTCCAACAAAATTATTTAAGAAAATGAAAGATGTTTGGTAAATTATTGGTAATTAGTGAAAAATGTTAACATAAGAGGAGCTAATAAAATTTATTCAAATATTTGCAAAAAATACATTTTTGTGCATTATTTCAGGCAAAAGCTACATTTCTACAATGAAGCGTTATTCAAACACTTATCAATAAAGTGAATCGATCGTGTTGATATTTGATTTAACCTAATTAGTTCATGTTACTCAAGGACGGTGTAAATTTTTAATATTTTGTCGAAACAAATTGTTTAAACAATTATAGGTAAGTGGTAAAAATACCAGGCACACCAGTATTATTAGAAGATTGTTAACAAATTTGGAAAAAACTACATTTTTCTGCCTTATTCCAGTCAAAAGTTACATTTGAACAATACAAACTTGTTTAAACAATTGAGGCGTCGGCTGCAAAAACGTTGTATGTCACCTTATTTCATGGATCCAACTTTCTTTTTATTATTTTCGTGGGTCTAGTATAAATTTTTTTTCACGCCACGGTAGCGACTCGATTTTCATTAGGTTAATTATTTTCCTTTTCCTGTATTTGTCCAAATTATCCAGCATACTAGTTGATAAATTCGTTTCAAAAATTTTCAATATCGAATTAAATAATCTTAGTTTATTTGTTATGACAGCAGTCTTACCGTGAAACAAATTTTTTTTAATTTTAAAGAATGTAACGATCGGGGCACCACCGTGGTTTGAATGAGAAATTATATACCCATGAAAATATTAAAAAGAAAGTCGGGTCTATGAAATGAGGCAACATGCAATGTTTTTACAGCCGACGCTTCAATTAACAACAAATTGAATCGACCGTTCTGATTTTCTATATTGCCTAATTAGTTTATCTTATTGTTAGGGTACCAATATTTTTGCGATAAAATGTAAAAAAAAAGAATTGTTTAAACTAAGAAAAATTATCGTTGATCCTTGAATTGATCCTTGTTCAAAGGGTGATTTTTGGGGCATGCTGAAAGGGGTTGAGGGGTCAAAATCAAAAAACAATGCAAACATCACATTCGGGGTAGTAATTTTAAGAAATCCATGTAATTTGCACTCGTTTTATGGAAATTTACGCCTTCCAGTCTCATATTCATAAAAATCTGGGTTTTATTCATATATTTTCAATGGGAAAATTGAGATGGCGGACGAAGCCCCTAAACGTTATCTAATTGAAAAAAATACGGATTTACTTTTTTTGGGAACCACACAAAATGAGCCGTTATCCCAAAGGAAATTCGAACTTTCGTTTTTTTTTTTTGAACCACCCTAGTGTATACATGATTAAAAAAGAACTTTATTAGTAGTTTATTTAGTTCTTCTATAACAAATGAAAGACCAAATATTTTTTTAACAACAGATTTGAGAGAAAACGAAAAAATATTATGCCTCTTAAAACTGTGCAAGGAAAAGATCCACAAATTACAATTGTATGCTGTTCCGATGTTCCGATGAAATGTTTGAGTTCTATTCGTATTACAAAAAAAATAATAATTTTAATATTTGGTAAAAAGAATAATTACAAATATGGAAAGTTTACATTTTATTAACTTCTTGTTATAAATATAAGTCTTTATTCTACAAATACTCAATGAATTACAATTTTTTTTGTGGATTTATATATTTTCGAAAAAAAAGTTAGAAGAGAAACCTTTCGAACACATAAAAAAATTAAGCTCCAAGAAACACCCTAAATATTTCGTGAAGGCCAACGAGATTCAAAAAGAAAGCGAAAAAAATTATAATTCATGCTGAAATAATAATCAACGAGGTTTGAAGAAAAGCAGATTAATAAATCCTGTTTTTAATGGTTCTTATTTAACTAAGAATATCAGTTTCTATTATAGAATAATAAACTTCGTATCAAATAGCACTGCAAAAATAAATTCCTGAGAGATGAAGTTTCATTATGAAGTAACGGACTTCATCAACGAATATCCTCCTGACGTTTATAAGCCTTTTAAAAAGATGATGTTAAACCTGGATATATTAATTTTCTCTGTGCTAACATGAGAATTCTCTTGAAACAGCAGGTGCTAAAAAAATAGATTTAATCGTTTATTTAATTGGGTGAGGTTGATACATCCCGAAAGTGCAAGCTTCAAAGAAAAATGGTCTTTTTCCAATTCTTTCTTTGTCTAAGGGTATTTTTTATCATGATTTTAAAAAATATTTTATTTATTAAAGATCGAAATAAAATCTACTTTCTTATAAAAATTTGTTGTGAGCAAAAAAAGAATACCCCAAAAAGTTAACAAATCAAAAAAAGACTTCGAAACTGTCCGTTTTTCCGGCTCATTGGAGACAAATGTACGATAAATGTACAAAAAAATAAGGAAAAAGAGAGAGTCAACGAAAACCAACCCCACACTCTTTCTTTCCTCCGTCTTTTTTATACTACTGGATACCAACATGTTTCGAAACCAGTCTAGACTTCCTCATCAGGGGTAATTTATAGGAAAACAATAGGTACAAAGAATGAAAACATTGTTAGATTAGAAAACCATTATTACCTGAAAATAAAACAGAGATAATTGATAGTAATTATTATTTTGGTACATATTTTATTCCTTGACTCAAATTGATTTTGAGATAGGCAAACAATTCTAAATAAAACCAAAGTTAATTATTTAATTCTTTGATTTAAAATTGATTAGTACACATATCACTTGATCATAAAAGTGGATAAAAATAAATATGAGAAACTTGATAAACAATCTGTGATTTACAAATTTAAATGTAGACAATGTGATGCTGTTTATACAGGGCAAACAAGGAGTTTACTTGGAACAAAAAAAAGAGGAACATAAAAATAATTTTCTAGAAGAACCAATCTATTTAGATTATTCCATTTTTCAAAGGAAAAAAGGTAATAATCCAAATCAATAACATATTTCTAAAAAATTGCTAACTTCATCAAATTTGTAAACTATATTTAAGTAAAACAGATATCTTTTGGTAAATTGAGTTAATCATTGACGCCTCAATTAAAAGAAATCTTAAGTACTCGTATTCATAGGCAATCCTGCAGACTGGAACCAATCCTTGCTTAGTGTCTCTTTTTTAAAATTTCTTAAAGATCGAAATGAAATCTACTTTCTTATGCAAATTTTTGGTATTCGGTCCTTACAAAACATAGGCTCACACATGGGCATGACTTTAATTGGGCTGATGTTAAAATATTGTATCATGAGAGAAATCAAAAAAGAAGATAGAGTTCATGGAAATATTGTTTATAAAGAGAGAAGGTAACAAAGCTATCAATTTGAAAAGAGATCTTGCGAGATACCACAAAATTTGGGATAAGTCATTAATTGGATACATTGACTTTAGTTTTCGTTAGAATTTTGTATATGTGTAAATCAGTTTTTAATTAAAGAATAAAATAATTGACTTTGGTTTTTATTCAGAATTGTTTGCCTATGTCAAAATCAGTTTCAATCAAGGAATTAAATATGTATCAGAATAACAATTACTGTATCTCTGATTTATTTTCAAGTAATAATGGTTTTTTAATCTAATAATGTTTCTATTTTTTGTACCTGTTGTTTTCCTATAAATTACCTCTGATGAGGAGGTCTAAATTGGCTTCGAAACATGTTGGTCCCCAGTAGTATAAAAATGACGGAGAAAAGAAAGAGTATGAGGTTGGTTCTGGTTGATTCTTTCATTTTCTCCCTCTTTTTTCTTATTTTGTTGTACATTTATTGTACACTTGTCTCTAATGTGCCGGAAAAGCAGGTAGTTTCGAAATCTATTTTTGTTTTCGGAACTTTTTGAGTGTTCTTTTTTAGTACACAAAAAATTTTCTTAGGTAAGTAGAATTTATTTCTATCTTTAAGAAATTTTGAAAGACAGACATTAAGCAAAGATTTGTTCCAATATACAGGATTGCCGATGAATACTTAAGATTTTTTTCAATTGAGATATTATTGATTAACTCAATTTACCAAAAGATATCTATTTTTTAAAAATATAGTTTACAAATTTGAGGAAGTAAGTGATTTTTAGAAGTGTGTTATGGTTTTGGACAGAGTGGAAGGCTGAGAGGGGTGAAGAATATAAAGGAAGTGTAGAGAGGAAAGATGTATGGTGTACGAGTACAAATATGCGGGTATAAAGAGGATGGAATGTGGAGCCCTAAAATACGTTATATGCAATTTTCTTGAAAGGGTCTAAAATATTTGAAAGATTTTCACGGATTTGAAAAGATTTCAATAGATCTAAAGGCATTAAAGGATTGCAAAGGATTTCAACATATTTCAAGGGAATTCAAAGGATTTCCAAGGATTTAAAAAATTTTTATGAAATTATTATTCCTTTCAGAAATTTCAAAGAATTTAAAAAGATTTAAAAGATTTTACGTCAGTTGAAGGAATTTCAAAAGAATTAATTAAGGCATTTGATATTATTTCAAAGATTTCAAGACATTTTATGAGAGTTCAGGAAATGTTATGAGAACGCAAAGAATTTTCTGAACTTATTTATATGAATTTTGAAATATTTTATACGACTCAAAAGGTTTTAAGGTATATTCAATGATTCCACGGGACTTGAGAGAATTTCAAGGATTTCGAAGGATTTTTATGGGACTTCAAGTGATTTGTGTCGGATTTCAATGGATATAAAAAATTTCTAAAAATTTTACAATATTTTTATAAAGTGAAAAAAATTTTCACATGAATTAAGGGATTTCGTAGGATTTCAAAGATTTGAAGACATTTTCAAATATTTCCTGAAATTTTATTGGATTTATAAAATTCTATGCGGATCTAAAGAATTGAATTGAATTTCGAGAGATTTAGAAAAATTTCGTAGAATTTACAATATTTTATGATATTTGAAATGATTTCCAAATATTCCAAAGGATTATTGAGAAATTTTAACGGATTCCAAGGAATTTCAAGGAATATCATCAGATTGCATGTAATTTCATGGAATCTCAAGAGATTTCATAGGACATCTAAGATTTTAGGATATTTTAAAAGATTCCAGGAAATTTTCAAAAACTTTAAAAAATGTCAAGGGGTTTCAAAGGATTTCAAAGGTTTGAAGAAATTTTCAAATATTTCTGGGGGTTTCACTGGATTCTGAAAATCTATGCGATGTTAACAAATTTCCTTGAATTTCAAGAGACTTATGAAGATTTCGTAGAATTTACAAGATCTTATAATGTTTGAAATGATTTCCAAAGATTTCAAAGATTTTTTAAGGAATTTCAACGAATGACAAGAAATTTCAACGAATATGATCTGACTTCATGAAATTTTACGGAATTTCAAGGGATTTTGTTGGACCCGTGAAATTTTAGGATATTTTGAAAGATTCGAAGGGATTTTAATGGATTTAATAAGATTTCCGAGGATTTCAATGATTTTAAGGGATTTTGAAAGCTCTCAACCTATTAATCAATTTTCCAGGATTTTAGAAAATATGATTAGATTTCATGGAATATCACGGCGTTTTGAAAGGATTTTATTCGATTTCAAAGGATTTTGAAGATTTTAGGGTAGTTTGAAAGACCTGGGGAATTTTCAAGAGCTTTAAAAAATGTCAAGAGATTTCAAAAGTTTTCAAAGGCTTTGAAATATTTTAAGGTGTTCTGAAGAATCCCAAGGAATTTTCAAAAGATTAAACAAAATTTAAGTTATTTTCAAGGATTTCAATAATTTTGAGCAATTTAAAAAACTTTCATGCGGTCTTAAAGAATTTCCTAGAATTTCGGAAGATGTGGCAGGAGTTTATAGGACCTACGAGTATAAGGTTTTAAGATATTTTAAAAGATTCGAAGAGATTTTGAAGGGATTTTGAAGGCTCTCAATAATGTATTTCAATGAATTTACTAGGATCTAAACGGATTTCATAGGACTTCAAATATTTCAAGGTATTTCTAAGATTGCTAGAGAGATTGATTAAGCGACTAGTATCGGAGCGACGTTGTGAGATTGATCTAAAACCTTTTCCTTCTCCTCCTAAACATCTCGTACTCAAATTTACCATACAAATTCCTTCATCCCCAGTAGTGAAACGAAACCAGAACCGAACGAGTTACGCTTACCCCGAAAGGGATTTGGCTTAATGGTATAATAATAATAAAATAATTGAATTCCTAACCAAATAGTAGGACTTTTAACCAAAAGAGATAAACTTTCAAACCAAAAAGACGCAATTCAACTAAAATGATGAATCTTCCACAAAAAAAAAATAAATTCTTGACTGTTGAAATTTGAAAAAAACAGCGATCCGTCTTAAAAAAAAAAGTATTTTATTTTATTTTATGGCTTCAAATGTTCATTTATGAAATTCACATATAAAATATGTAAATATAAAATTTGTAACAATTTTTTTGCTATAAAATAATCTTTTTCTTGAATTTTCAACTGTTGAAAATTCGAATATTAGAAATCGAAGAAAACTTAAAATTAAACTTCCAATGGTTGTATTTTCAATTTAATTGAGTTTCAGAGAATTTGAAATATAACACTAAAATCTTTGAAATCCTTTCAAGTCCCTTCAAATAACTGAAATCTATTACAAATAAAATATTACCCTGAAATCTTTAAAAGCCTTCGAAATCCCTCCAAATGACTAAAGTCTATTAAAAATTAATTGTATTTTGTTCTGCTAATTTCGATCCTAATCCTAATTCAATAAAAATGAGACTCTTGAAAATTCAATTTTTAATGTTTCTCATTTTACAACAATTGAATTTTGTAATAGAAACAAGTGTTGAAAATTCTGGGATAACCTCATATTACATGAGGATTCAATAAATAAGCATTTCAATTCATAAAAGAAATTTTTAAAAAATCCGATTTTTTCGAAAACTGGTATTCATTTCGCAAATGATGTTCTATTTGATTGATTGATTTCCTTACGAGTAGGTAGGGCAGTTTCGTTAGGCATACCTTTCTTCCATTTTTTATTTTAGCAAAACTGAAATTTGTTAATACGATCAACTTTTTATGTCACTTTACTAAAAAAGGAGCAAGAAAGTAGCTTTACATTGAAAAAAGTAGCAAAAAAGTAGCTTTGCCTAAAAAATTAGTACGTTTCCTGATGATGAATTCAAACAAAGTTTTCAAACTTTGCGAAAGATGGCCCTGCAACGATACAGTTTAATAATAACTTGATAAATTTAGAAATTACTTTTATATTTCAGACTTCACCCTCTTTCCCTTCAACCCCTCGTTACACCTTTTTTTAAGAATTCTTCTTTTTTTTCCTGTTTTCAATAAACTTCCCCTCCTTGTCTCTTCTTCGCTTAGATGTGAAATGAATTAATAGAACCCAATAAGAAAATCCAACTATTTTTGGTTAAATATTTTTTCTTTGATTGAAAAGTCCACTATTATACTTTTGGTTGAGAATTCCTCTCGTTTGGTTGAAAAGTCTAGTGTTTGGTTGGAAATTAAATTATTTTGTTGAAAATGCAACTAATTTGTTAAAGATTCAATTTTTGGTCAAAGCTTAATCTCGTAAGTTGAAAATGATGAACGATCTTTTTAAGATAAAAATTCAGCTATCTGGTGGAAATTCGGCTGTAAATTCACTTTTTGCTGGAAATTGAACTGTTTATAAAAAAATTTGTCTTCTTGGTTCAAAATTCACCTCTTTGGTTGAAAATTTAACTATTGTGTTGACCATCTGTTTCATTTTTAGTTGAAAATTAATTTTCCTTATCAAAAATTTAACTATTCTATTTTTGGTTAAAAATTCATCCTTTTTGGTTGAGAATACAACTGATTCGTTGAAAATTAATCAGTTCTGATTGAAGATTGAACTATTTTATTGAAAATTCGTCTTTTTCAGTTGAATTCAACTGTTTTTGATTTCAGATTGAAATCTTGTTTAGTTGAAATATCAACTATTACATGTTTCGTTGAAAATTCTTTTTTTTAGTTGAAACATCAACTATTTGGTCTAAAGTTGAACAATTTTGTGAAAAAATATTTTTTGGTTTAAGATTCATCATTTTAGTTGAAAATTCAACTATTTGGTTGTAAATTAACTTTTTTGTTGAAAATACAACCGTTTTGTAGAAAATTCGTCTTTTTGGCTTGAAAATTTAGCTACTTAGTAGAAAATGAAACTATTTCGTATAAAATTAACTTTTTGTTGAAAAATAATATTTTGGGATTGAAAATTCAACTGTTTTGTAGATAATTCGTCTTCTCGGCTTCAAAATTCAACAATTTGGTTAAAAATTAATCTATTTGCTTGAAGATTCAACTATTTTGATGTGAATTTAGTTGTTTTTTTTTTTGGTTCAATTCAACTGGTTGAAAACTCTTTTCTTTTTTTTTTTTTTTTTTGAAAATTAATTATTTTGACTGAAAATTGAAGAATCGCATTTTGAGTTGAAGTATTATCTTTTTTAGTTGAAAATTCATCTATTTGGTTGAAAATTAATTTTTTCTTCGATTTAAAGATATTTTTTTATCTAAAAATTTAACGAATCCATTTTTGGTTCAAAATTGTTGTTGAAAATTCATCTATTTGTTTGAGGATTTGACTATTTTTTATGAAATTTGTCTTTTTTGGTTTAGCTAAACTAGTATTTGGTGGAAAATTAAACTATTAGGTTGAAAATGAATTTTTTGGTTGAAAATTCCCCTTTTGGGATGAAAATTCAACTCTTTTGGTAGAACGTTACTTTGGAGGGGTAGGGGGGTTAAAATCCAAACTAGGATTGTCAACGAGGGAGGCCGGGGGGGAGGGGTAAAAAATAGCTCAACGTTGATAACGCAGTTTATGGACGACCACTAACGGCTGTTGCAAAATGACGAATCACCGACTCAATGCGCACGTCCGCGGGGTCGACAGGAATCACGCATGCGCGGTTTATTGTTAAGGGCAGCCATTGCAGGCCCCTGCGAGGGCCCAGAAGGACTTGTCTAGGCTGGACTTCGAAACTTTTTAACGTTCAAAAGGACGACTGCGTTTTTAAATATTTATATCATGAACATTATAATTTTTTGCTTTGGTGAAAATTAAAAATATTTTAGTAAAACGGACATCACTGACTAAGGCCCGAACAGTACTTGACTAGAATTTTTCGTTTCTTTTATTCTCATCACGGCAAAACTGAAGCTGAGAATGTAGGTAGAAGAGGTGATTATGAGTTGTACTTGCAATATTGGCGATGGGGGCGAGGGCGGCTACTTTGGTCTATGATACTGAACCCTTCGAAACTTTTTTCTCGCTTACTCTAACAATAGGCTCTGTCTTCGAAGGACCTTAGGTAGTAGTCCTTGCCCCTGCCAGCAGTAATTCCATTAGAATTCATAATCACCTCTCCTACGTACATTCTCGACTTGATTTTTGAATTTATTTGTTTGGTGCTTCGAAAGAGGCCTCAAATATCATTATTATTCTTGCATTGAACAAAACAATTTCAAAATTGAGGCTAGATTGTAGGTAAAGAGGTGATTATGAATTCTAAGGGCAATAATGTCGGTGGGGGCGAGAGCGGCTACCTCGATCTACAGGTATGATACTGAACCCTTCGAATTTTTCTTACTCACTTTCTCCAACAATAGTCTCTGTCTTCAAAGGACATTAGGCAGCAGTCTTCAACTCTGTCAGTTATAATGCCATTATGACACATAATCACCACTGCTACCTACATTCTAGCCTCAATTTCAAAGTTTTTGGGTTGATGCTTTAAAAGAGGCATTAAATATTATTAATATAATTGCATCAAAGAAGTAAATTTCAAAATTGAGGCTAGATTGTAGGTAAAAAGGTGATTATGAATTCTAAGGGCAATAATGTCGGCAGGGGCGAGAGCGGCTACCTCGATCTATGATACTGAACCCTAAGAATTTTTCTTACTCACTTTCTCCAACAATAGGCTCTGTTTTCGAAGGACATTAGGCAGCAGTCTTCGCCCCTGTCAGTAATAATGCCATTATGACTCATAATCACCTCTGCTACCTACATTCTAGCCTCAATTTCGAAATTTATTTGGTTAATGCTTTAAAAGAGGCATTATATGTTGTTAATATTATTGCATCAAATAAATAAATTTCAAAATTGAGCCTAGATTGTAGGTAAAGAAGTGATTATGAATTCTAAGGGCAGTCTTCGCCCCTGTCAGTAATAATGCCATTAGGACTCATAATCACCTCTGCTACCTACATTCTAGTCTGAATTTTGTAATTAACTTATTTGATGCTTTAAAAGAGGCTTTAAATATTATTATTATTATTATTATTGCATCAAGCAAGTAAATTCCAACATTGAGGATAGAATGTAGGTAACACAGGTGATTATGAGTTCTAATGACAATATTGACGGCGGAGGCGGAAGCGGCTACCTCGATCTATGATAATGAACCCTTCGATTTTTTTTGCTCCGTTCCTCTAACAAGAGGCTCTGTCTTCGAAGGATCATGGGTAGCAGTCCTCGCCCCTGCCAGCAATAGTGCCTTTAGAACTCATTATAATCACCTCTTCTACCCACATTCTCGACTCAATTTTGGAATTCACTTGTTTCGTGCTTTAGAAGAGGACTCAAATATTATTATTCTGACCTAAAAAATTGGAAATATATTGTACAAATATGGAGGAACAATTGAAAGAAGTTTCACCTCAAAAACGTTTCCTTAAGTATCTTAAGTTGTATGCCAAAAATGAGGTAATTTTTTACTTCTCATTTTTAATGCAAATGAGTTGGTCGATTTTTTTTCCTCAGAAAGTTGCATGAGGTCGAGTTCGAACCCCCTGATCTATTTCCAAAGTTCGTTCCAGAATATTTCCTCCTTTTATTTGATATTTTTGTGAGTCGCACAATTTGTTAGTTAATTAAATTTTATGGCGAAACCGTTGATAATATGATTACAGCATTCAGAACCCTTTTGTGTACAACAAAATATTAAACATTTTTCAACATAACCATACTTCACCTAGAACCCACCATGGTCAAGTAATGCTCAAAAACCAGTTATTGTTTAAAACTTTCTAACAAGGTGGCCGTAGCCGTACACGTATGGATAGGTATCTTTTACGTTATGTTTATATAGCTTTTTCCAAAGTATGTGTAAAAAAATTCCACTATGCTGTATTTTTTACTCAAATCCTTCATTGACTGGACTAATGGGAATTGTTTGGTAAATGAAATACATTTAATGGATTGGAAGGTGTTGCAATGAAGAAGGAATCCCGAAGAGCCATCAGTAACATAAACATTAAACATTAAACATCTATGTTTGGATGTCAATGACAGGAAACCACCTCCATATACACAAACTATGTACATAACTTCATGTGAAGTGTTCACCTATTTGTTCTTGTGTCCACAAGCTTTGAGTGTAGCGAAACCTTTGATTGGAGTTTGTTCACTATCACTAGTTTCGAGCCGTAACCAGTGATTCGTACTAGGACCCAGGTGTATTGAGAAAGTATCGATTAGTTTCTGTAAGTATGCAATTCTGCAATTTAGATGAGATATACTTCTTAAATTATTCATGTCCAAATTTCAAGAATCATTTGAAAATCGTTTGATCCATCAAGATTCACGGTGGTTTTTAAGTTAAAAAGTCGAATTTTTTGGAAGACAGTTGAATTTTCATCCCGTAAAAGATGAATCTTCAATCCAAGAAAAACGAATTTTCAACAAAACAGTTGAATTTCGACCAAAAAAGATGACTTTAACGAAATAGTTGACTTTAGCAAATTTGTTGAACTTTCAACAAAATAATTAAACCTTCAACAAAACAGTTGAAATTTCAAAAAATAGCTGAATATTTTAACAAAGTACAAATTTTCAAAAAAACTTATGAATATTTGACCAAATAGTTGAATTTTCGGTTAAGAAATGTAAGTTTTCAACCAAAAATGAAATAGATAATTTTCTGTCAAGAAAAAATCCTTTAACGAATTTCTAAACAGTTGAATTCGACGAAGAAAGACGAATTTTCACCAAAATAGTTCAATCCTCAACCAAAGAAATGAATTTTCAACAAAATAGTTTATTCATCAACCACAGAGATGAATTTTCAACAAAGGAGATCAGTTTTAAATTTGAAAAGATGAATTTTCAACAAGAGAGTTAAGTTTTCAACCCGTAAAAGATGAATTTCCAATCCAAAAAAACGAATTTTCAACAATACAGTTGAATTTTCGACAAAAAAAGATGACTTTAACGAAATAGTTGACTTTAGCAAATTTGTTGAACTTTCAACAAAATAATTAAACCTTCAACA
>JAUMHM010000005.1:38951521-38968702 GCA_032362435.1 Melikaiella ostensackeni | reverse complement strand
TTTCCAGAGGTACCGGCTCAGGGATCGAACCCCGGACCTCTAGTAGGAAGTTATTATTATTATTATTATTATTATTTTCCTCGATGTCTTTCGGCCCATCGATTCAGGGAAGAGGAAAGAGTGGGATGGGAGGGGTCTTGAAGAAAGCGGGAGGAGGCAGGAGGCAGCAGGAAGCACGGAGGAGAAAGGAGGAAGGAGGGGGACGGATGAGAGAGAAAGGAGGAGGGAGGTGATGAAAGAAGAAGGAGAGGGAGGGGTTGGAGCAGGGAGGGGGCAAAAAAGTATTTTTAATCGATTTCTTATTTCTTCGTTATTTTCCATACTAAATACAGTCAACTCTCGAGTTAGTACGGGTCTCGGGCATTGCTTACTTTGACCGTGAGACTCTTCCGAGAATTTCTACGATGAAAACAGTCAAAGCCATATAAACCATTTCCAGTAGGAATACATAATATTAATTAACCGTATTTCATACAAATGTAGATTCTTGTTCTCATAAAGGATGGACCTTCTTCAATAATAAAGACTAATTAATAAAGAGAGGATTTTACGCGTGTATTCAAAAATAAATGCAACATATGTACACGAGTGTCCGAGCTGCCCGCTTTGTCGCTACGGTACTGCGTGATTGCGCCAAGGTCGCAGCGCGTCTTCCCCTGTCCCCCGGATTCCCTCGTCATAGAGTGCGAGCTGAAAGAATTCTAGGGACGCAGTAAGCCGAGGCGCAGTGTATCGAGAGTTGATTGTAATCCATTTATTTCAAGTGAGAACATTCGGAGTAAATCTGGGACACCTGAAATGTCGAAAATGAAAAATAAAAAATGTTTTCTTCCTTCCTTTTGTACAAGTATTCTTCGGCATTTCGCTGACCATTTCTCTACCCCTTGAAATTTCTTTACAAGAACAGGGTCCTTTGAAGTACCCGTAGCAACGGTCGGGATGACAGGGAAAAAATCGAAATATGCGATGACTACGCAGATGAAATATCCGTGTCTTTTAATGGTGAGTCGTATGCTTCGAGTTAGGCGGTTAGTATAGGTTATCGTTATGTTATACTGTTATAGGACGTCGGGTCGCGTCGTTTTAACAGTGGACGTAGGAGTAGGATTACGTGCGGTGCTTGGGCAGTGGTGACTTGTCGGTTGGAAGTTAAATCTGCTATCGGAGATAGAAAAGAAAAGTTCCATGGGAATTCAGCGCTTATGGGTCGCATTTCGTCGAGCAACTTAGCACGGGGGTGTGCCGCGTGCCAGACCCGAGACTCCATATGCATCACAGGGGGCCTGATGGGCCTCACCATAAGGTAAGGCCTCCTGGTGCGACCCGACGACGCGCGACCGACAACCATGTCACATTATTACCATATACGTAAGTCTCGCGTCGTCACAACACGGTCATCGAACGAACCACTGGAGTTTCGAGTAAAAAACCTCTTTCACCCACGCGCACAGTGGGCCCACTGACTACTCTGGGGCTATTAGGGACTCTTGATGAAATCCGCTTTTTTTCACTGTGAAATTTCTTCTAATGATACGATTTTATGTTTTAATTTTAGGTTTGATTAGCAGAGAAGAGGTTGTAAAGTTTAGAATTTTATTTAACAGTAGACGTACTCACTGGGGTCCCAGAAACTCCTCTATTTAACTGAATTTATTTCGCGATAATGTTCATTTTTTGGTTATAATTTATAAGAATTTAAATACTTTCTCCGTTCCCGAAGCACTTGAGCTTTTCCATTAGATTAACATTTAAATTATTGAAAATTCATAAAAACGGACCTAACAATTTTGACAAAAAATGGTACTTTACATTGTTGCTAACAATAGATAGGTGGCCAAATCAAAAGAAAATCAGGATGGCGTAAAAAAAGAAAATTATTATGTTTTACAGTTTTCAACATCAAATTGATACAAATCACAAATCTTATTCAAAACATTATATCTTCAGAAGAAATCATTGTTTTTTTCCACTTATAAAGCATTCTAGGATCTAGACTCTTACAAAAAACCCTCTTATTTTTTTATTGATTTTTTCTCCTATTCATGGCAACATAGTAAACATATCCTATAAGATCAGCTTATGGAGAACAAATATTTCTAGCTGAACAACTTATTCTTTTATAAGAACTTAAAGTTTTTCATTTAATCGAAAAAAAAGATACATGTGACCGTACCCGTAACTTCAAAACTGTTCATTTAATCGATCTCGGGATATCTTATACATAAAGGGCTCTTTTAAGGCTATCGATATATACAAGCCCTAATCATGCAGTCCATTTATTAAAATTAAAAAACTATGCGCTCTGGTTTCATATGCAAAGCTGGCACCGCCATACCTGTAGTATAAATCGGGTTTTCTTATAAATAAGAGGCTTATTAAGGGCTCTCAAACGGTCCTAAATTATTCTATTATCATATTACATTTTTAGCCCTTAAAATCTAGTTACTTCATAGCAGAAACTTCGAAAAAAACTTCAAATACAACATATTAAATAAATTCATTTACGGATTTTCATTAGCTTACCTTCATTGTTACTATTATACGTGTTTGGCGACGCTACCAAAAATTCTGTCTGTTTTACGTATTTCTCACGATGTAGGTGATTCTTATAGAAAAATGCAATTTTAATCAAAATCTGTAGATTCTGATAATTTAACCTTAAAATCGCGATTTTGAAAACTGAAAAAAAAATTATTTTTAAATGTAAGTATTGGTGAATACTAATGATAAATGATATTCTGCACATAAATAGGTGCAGCTTAAAATAAATGGTTATATCTAATATCAATGAAATCAAAAATTGTTCATATCTTCGAAAACTTATATGTATATTTGAGCAGTATGCATTAATTTTTTAGGCGAAAAACCTACCGAAATCTCAAGTTCTTTGTAAAAAAATATGTTTTCTATTAGAAGAAGGTATTTACGAGAAACTAAAAAATTTATTCAACAACATTTCAGAGCATCTTCAGAATTTGAATTTTAATAATTATCATATAGAAATAATTATTCTAACAAGATAATATTTCTGAATTAATCAATTAGCATACACCTGAAACGAGCATTCATAATTTCACCATGTGACTTTAATGCCAACTTACCACATACCTCCATCATTCTTGCCTCCACACTTTTCATAATTTCATTTACCATCATTCTTCATTAATTTTACCATTCTTTTCCTCCATTCAGCGAATAATAAATCAAACTTGGTTCGCTACTTAAAAAGGAAGGGATTTTTTCGAAGTAAGGGAAATTATTGATAAGGTGGGAAGGTAAATTCAAAAAAATAATGACCAGCTCTGATGAAAAAAGTTGATCAGTTATTAATTTTGAAATGAAATGTTAGTTTCCTTTCATGATTGTTGCTATTCTACAATTTTTTTCTCCAAATATGGATAAGCATAGTTTGCACAGTGGGGTTGAACCAAATTTAATTGAAAGGTGCTTGCATATAGGATTTTCTGATTGAATATGGCTTTCTGGCACCCCATGAAAGTTTTCAGACCCAATTTGAAATCATCGCATGAGCCCTTTTTGAGAACAGTCCATTTCTGATTTTAAAAAATTATGATATATTTGGAATTTTTATACAACTTGATCGTAAAAGTAGCGCCAAAGTTGTTTTTTGTTAAATTAAAAAATTTCTTTTAAAAATCAAGCTTATCAAAATACCTACTGAGTTTTTATTTCTGGATTTAAGTTAATTTTGAGCGATGTACTGGAATGAAATATTATTGTTATTATTATAAAAATTATATCTCAGACTTAAAATGGTTAGAGCCCAATATGTCGAAGGTACTTTTTGAGTTGAATATTTGTACGAAACTGAATATATTGCACGAGGCTATCCCGGTTTATATCATCAGTCACGGAGGCATTTTGGTAATAATCAAGTGATCTGATGAGAGTGATATGCACAATTTGACGTACTGGGTAAGTCTGGTATAATTTTTACCCTACCATCCACGGGCTGGGTTGCAGCCAAGTGCGTGATGGGGGGACCTACAGCTTATAGTGGAATCCGAACCACCCATTATTATTATTATTATTGTTATTATTATTATTATTGTTATTATACTATTAAGCCGAATACCATTCGGAGTAAGCGTAACTCGTTCAGTTCTAGCCTCGTTATACTACTAGGGATCAAGGAATTTATCTGGTAAGGGTAAGTCAACGTTGTGTAGGAGAAGGGATAGATTTTCGATCAATCTAGAAATTGCGCGTTGTTCACTCAAACGACACACTCGTCCCACAATATCGCTAAGACACGGGTCGCTGATCAATCTCTCTAGCAATCACCCCAGGTGAAGAGCTTCACAAAGCCATTATACTAATCTACTAATAAAATCTCTTCACATGGGTCCCTAAGTGTCTGAAATCTTTTGTTTCATGCATCACTCTTCTTCTTATAAGCAATTGTTCTCCATACATCCCTATCCTAGCATACATCTTTTGTTTCCGTTACATCCATGCATCGTTTCCTACACGCTCTTGTGTTTCTACTACTCCTTATATCCCTTCGCTTTAGAGTCTCATTTACGCATTCCAACCATTCTTTCTCCGGTCTACCTCTGGGTACGCTACCACTCACTTGACCTAAATATACTTCATTCGTTAAACGTTCTTCATTCATTCTCTTAGCATGACCAAAATATCTCAGCAAATTCTTTTCACTCTTGTCGAACAATGTTTCTTCTACGCTACATTTTTTAAGAACCCACTCATTACTGACTTTGTCCCGAGATCAACACCTTCTTCGTCTGAGAGAGCCATTCTTAGACATTTTTCCATGTATATATTGCACATTATGTATATATTCACAGCACAGATATGTATTCATGAATTCGTTCAGCTACACAAAAATTATCCTCCACCGCTCTTAAGCATTTCAACAGTTATACCTTCCACACCAGCAACCTTACCATTCCTTAGTTTCTTAATCACGGATATAATCTCGTTGATATCGATTCTTCTTCCGCTACCTACAACGGGATTGTCTAACGTATCCTCTTCAGTGTCACGGTTGTTCTGCTCCATGGCTTGACCTCCATATAATTTCTTGCAAAAATCGTTCATACAGTCTTTCACTTTGTCAAAATTCGATACCATTTCACCATCAGCATTTTTAGTTCCGACTATCTCAGTGCTAGTACTTCCTTTAATAATCTTCTTAACCCATTTCCAAAATAATTTCTTATTTCCTTCAAAAACATTTTTCATTTTTTTATCTTCTCCTGCTTTCATTTTATCTTTGCTTTCTTTGATTAGCATCTTAGCTTCTTATGTATCCCTATAGTCATTTTCTAGCCTAGTCCTTTCCTCATCACTAAGACCTTCAATATTCAACATTCTCGAGTAAACTTGCTTTTTCTCTTTGATAGCTATGCGGATTTCATCATTCCACCAAGCATCTCCCGCCTTTCTTCCTACAGCCGCAGTACCGCACACTTTGGATGCACTCTTGAAGATGCTATCCCGTAGCATTATCCATGCACCATCTACATTTTTATTGCCTAATTCCGTCTTCCAGTCTTCCTTATGATGCCCTAAAAATTTATTTAGCTTTTCGCGATATATCAATTGTACTTTTGGTTTCTACAAATTCTCTATTCTAGCTCGCGTCTGCTTCGACTTATTATTTATTCTTTTCCTCCTCCATCCTTGACCTAGGTTCATTTTTGAAACTAAGAGGCAGTAATCCATTCTGAATTCAGAACCTCTCATAACCTTTATATCCCATACAAGCCCTCTCAGCCTTTCATCCGCTACGACAAATGCAATCATACTACTGTGGCTTTCATCTCTGCACCAAGTATACATATGGATCATTTTATGTCTGAACCAAGTATTTGTAATTATTGAATCTTTTTCTGAACACAAACTCATCAATTTATTCCCGTTACCGTTCGTTTTTGGGTCTCTGAAATGACCCGATGCCTTGTTGGTACTGGTACCTTCGCGTTGCACACCAACCCAGCCATTCATATCTCCGAGTAAAATTATTCTCTCGCTAGGATCGCAAGTACCTATAATATCATTCAGCGAGTTCCAGAAGGTATCTTTTACATCCCTATTGTCACTATCAACTGGAGCGTAGCACGCTATAATAAATAGCTTTCTGATTCCCACTTTCATTCTAACCCATAGTAATCTAGGCGACACACATTTATACTTTTTAACATGTGGTTTTGCTCTCTCATTCATAATCAGACCGACTCCTTGGCAACCATATGATTCATTATCTACTCCTGGCCAAAGCTAAAGTCCATTCTATATCCTTCTTACCTCACATCCCTTCTTGTTTGTTTTCGGTGCACATAAAATATCTAGCTTCTTTATGCTCATTAAATCCCGCAATTCCTTTTCCTTAAGATCATTCACACCTCCAGCATTCCAAACATCCAATCTCCATTCATCGCCTGAAACTTTCCCGAGGGGTTGCCTTTCGTCAACAGAAATGTCAATCCTATCTGAGGCTACATTATTATTTGTATTATTAATTCTTGAAAGTATACAGTTAACTACAACTTGATGCGAGAAATTAATTCCATGAGTATAAAATCACGTCCAAGCTAAGCAGCTAAATTGTCATAATGTGGAGTGACCATTTATAATGTCGGTCCCACCAAACTTCGGTCATTCAAAGGAAAGTATGAAAATCAAGCCAGAACCAAAACAGACGGAGAAAAGAATGAGTGTGAGGATGGTTTTGGTTGACTCTTCCTTTTTCCTTTCTGTTTGTACATTTATTGTACATCTGTCTCTAATGAGCCGAAAAGACAGGTAGTCTTAAAGTCTATTTTTGAAATGTGAACTTTTTGGATGTTCTTTTCCAGTACACAAAAAATTTTCATAAGAAAATAGATTTTATTTCGATCTTTAGGAAATTTTAAGAGAGAGACATTAAACAAAGATTGGTTCCAATCTGCAGGGTTGCTTATAAATACTGAAGATTTCTTTTAATTGAGGTTGTTAATGATTAACTCAATTTACCATAAGATATCTATTTTACTCAAATTTTTTTTTTAAATTTTGAGAACGTTAGTAATTTTTCAGAACTGTGTTATTGGTTTGGATTTTTACCTTTTTCTTTTTGAAAAATGGAATAATCTGAATAGATTGGTTCTAAATTAACCCACAAGAGTTATGATTGGTTCGTGTTGTGCACTGAGGAGGGCACCAGACTCCTGCAGTTTGGCCTTTTGAAAACTTATAAATTTCCAAAGCCTTCCATAATTTCGAAAACTTTACATAAATTTTCAAAACTCTGCATAAATTTTCAAAAGTTTCCATAACTTCCCAAAAAGTTTCCATAAATTTCTGAAAGTTTCCAAACTATAAAATTAGTAGGTATATTAAAAAGCTTGATTTAAAAAAAAATGATGGTCTCTATCATACTTTAGAATGTACAAAACTATAAAAATTATATTAAAAATTTTAAAAACAACTTTGAAACCATTTTTACCATCATCTTATATGCAAATTCTACATCTTATAATTTTCGAAAAACAAAAATTGATTTTTTCAAACAGGGCTCAGGATATAATTCTTTATCTGAAAATTTACATTGGGTGTCCGGAAATCATAATCAAACAGAAAATTCCATGTGCAAGCACCTTTTAATTAAATTTGGTTCTGCCCCACCATCTTTATACTCTTTCAAGTGAATTCCACGCAAAGAAGTAGTTAATTTAAAAGATAAGGTCATTCCCGTCTGGAAGAAGCTCCGTTTAGCCCTCTTTGAAATGTTGGTCCCCGTCAGGGACCCTTTCAGAGTGTAGACAATTCACAGGGAAAACCCACGAGGGCCCCCGCAGGGGACCCTGCTCGTTTGACCTCACGCTCGATTGATTAAAATTTCTAAGTCCAAAGGGTTAATATTTTTTTGACACTTATACAAATTTTGATATTTGATTAGTTCAGACTTACAGAAAATACACTTTTATTAAAAATTTGATGACTTTTTTTTTGAATCTGTACATTAAACTCTCAGACATTCCCTGCTTGTTGCCCTCATTCCTCGGTTTAAAAAAATCAAACAATTTATTTTTCTAATAAATTGTGTTTTGCGTCAAAGAGTAATAATATCTCATCCAAATGTACAGTTATTGAAAATGAAGATGATTGCAACAAATTTCGATGCACTTGCGAAGTATCTGCCTAAAAAAAAAGTTATAAACATTGTGGTAAGTTGTTCAAGAGGAAAAATGCAAGTCTGATAAGATGCTGGTCATGAGTTCAAATCCCGGCCGAGCCGCTGATATTTTATTTATTTTTTTACTTTCTAATTTTTTATACATATTAACAATACATATGTGTGGACGTCCGCATGAAAAGGACCCTTATGACCGGTTCTAGTTTAGGATATATTAGCGTTTTTCTAAGTCAGAGTCAAAATTATTTTCGGGTATGAATGGTGGATGATACTAGGACCTATACTGAATCTATTGTCACTATACTCGTGTCTCAAAAGGAGCCGGAAGTGGGTATATTTCATGTTCGAAGAAAAAGTATAATACGTACGCTTACTTCAAAAGTGCCCAGGCGACTCGTTTTTCAACCTAAAGTGTTCATATTGGGCTTAAAATGCCGGGAATTTATCCGGCTATATGACCCAATACGTAACTCTATTTCGACCATAAGGGCCCTTTTTATACGGACGCCCACCTATATTTATTACAATATGCTTCAAAAGGATGAGACAATTATTAAAGTATTATTTTTTATCATATGTATTATACTATTATCAGTACAATTTATAAAAATTATAACTTTACCTTTGCAGCGACTGCGATGGGCCCACGAGGGACCCTCGAAGGTAACCATAACGGCAACCATGAGGGAAGCCCATGTTGGATCCTTATGAATTAGCACATCGTTTCCATCAGGAGCCACGCCTGGACTGCCCTCATGGGCCCAACATGGCCAGAAGGCAATCTATGAGGGCCCCCTACGAGGGGCCACTCCATTTTTCCAACGGGTTCAATCGAATAAAGTGTTTCCATCAAACATTTCGTATCAATGAAATCAATTTCAAGTAAATAAAAATATTCTGAAGGTAAAGTCAAACTATTATCATTTGAAAAAAGCTGCTTAATCCCTGAATTATTAAACGTGAACGTCTTTATCCTCAAATTAAAAAATATTAAAAAATCGATAGCTAAATACTAAAATAAAAAAATCGCAAAAATAAATTATTCTGTGTAATTATTAGTAAATTAAACTCGGCTTCCTACGTTGATAATTGAAAATCTTTGGAATGAAGTGATTGAAGAAGTGAGAAAGTAGCACCCACAATCAAAAAGGGACCTGCCCTAATGAGAGACACGGCGTAACGTTAGGAAGGTACCAAAGAATTTATTCAACAGGTTTACGAAGTGATGACGCGGTGAAAATATGCATAATGGTGGCTCGTGGCCAATTGGGTACACAAAACGATTACAATATAAATAGAAATTTATAGACCCCTTGTCGGCGTTAGGTTAAAAGGTTTACGTTTATTAATTTCACTAATCCTCCCGTCAAAGTGCACGTAAAATTGGACATAAGGATGGACCTGAGATACAGGTCATCGAAGACATCTTCTTCTTCTCCTTCCTCGTCTTCTTCTCACCCTTCAGATTTTTCTCTCTCGATATTTTTTAGTCGAACTTCTTATGGGATATCATCCTCCTGTTGTGGCCCATTAAGGATGTATATGCATGCACCTTTCAAAAGATTCAAATTTTTTACATTTTATTCGTTTGACGTCGTCTTTTCGCCTGAAATTGGCGTTTAAAGAGACTCGTTTCTGATGATTTGTCAGGAATGAAGCACTTGGAGGAATGTCATTCAAAAATATATCAAGGACATTATCTGCTAGGGGGGATATTAAATTTTTTTATTACGGAATACAAAGATTTTGCGGAGGAATTCTGCAGTTTATGATTTTTAGTGAATAAAAAGGGCGCAAATTTAATATTTTTTTGTACTAATTAATTAATTGAATATGGTTTACTACTTGAGAAGAGAGAAGAAGAAAAATACATCAGTATATGGTCATGTGTTTCACTTTAAAGAAGTAAGGTCTATTTCGGAACCATAAAAGTAATAATGATAGCCTATTTGAAATTGGGGTGTTTTATGATGTATTTATGTGGTAAAAAAACACCTGACAAACAAAAAAATTGTTTTGTGACGTTATATGAAGGACAGATATGTTTTTAAATTATTATGTTCTTTTTAACAAATAAAATCCATGGAAGAGAAACGAAATTTGGTGTTTCATTTCTCCGCTTTGCGATTCGAACCCACAACACAGACGTACTCGGCTTCAGCATAATATGAATATAAACTAAATACTTAGCCATTTGAGCCATCTTGTCTCCTGAGAAATCATCTACAAAAAACTATATTACTCGAAAGCATTGATATTTTTGAAAATACTTTAAATGTTTTGGAACATTTTAGTTAGACTCTAAAAAAATTAATGTAATAATTGTGAGAGCATTATCATTTCTCCTGTAATACTAACTTTCGAATTTTTAATTTAAAATATGATAAAGAAACCGAAAAAAAATCTTGTGCAATCATTTAAAGGCTTGTAAAAGACCTAATTTTTCACTATCTATGGCTCCAAAAGGCCTGTCATTCTCAGATTGTTTAAGCAACTCATATTTATTTGCTTCTCTTTGTCACGTTGATACATTTCTTATAAAATAATTTATTTTTTTAGAAATAAATGAATCATAAACAAAATTTTAAATAAAGTAAAATTTTGTAACAAACTTCAATATTGCCAAAGAAAAATGTAAGAAGTTTAAGTTAGAATTTAAACCTTTCTTGTTGGATGTTTCAATACTTTAAATTCAAAAATTGAAAAATTAAATTCAAAAATTGAAAAATTTCAAGGGTGCAATTAAAATTCGAGAACTGAACATTTTCAAATATATATGAAAGGAATGATTCCCAGGTGTCCGCCTCCGACTTGCTTGATTCTCAAAGAAGTTTTAGTGGACCAAAAAATAGGATATACGGGGTTTTTTATTTTGACCTGTTTTCATATGTAGAGGGTGAAACCACCCCTCAAAGTATTTTGCTGAAAACACGAAAATTCGTAATTTAAATAATATTCTTCAATTTTACTGTACAGAAGCTTTATATACATTTAATTTACGTCATAAATTGTTGAATGGATAATTCACTTACTACAGACGCCCCTTATTATGAGGTAAACTACCCCTATTTATCAAAATACGCATATAAAAAATAAAAACATGTAACATAAATTCATTTATGTAATTCTAGAAAAACTGAAACGAAAATTATTTGATAATGATAGAATAGTAACTTGAGAATCCACCAAGATCATTGACGGGCGAACTACCCTTAATTAGTCAGTTATGTCTGTCATGTAATAAAAAATTTGAAAGTCGCACAGTCATTAAAAATGCACAGAAGAATTTATGCAAACATTATTTCATAAAGACTTAACCCAAAATTCCCACCAAAATTACAACCCTAAAAGGAAAACTACCCCTTTAGTGCCAGTTGTGTCTTTTTTGTGATTTGTCGAATGTATGATGCTCTTACCACTCGTCATCCTTATTAGGATGTAAACTACCCCGAAATTGCAAAATACACATATGTCAGTGATAAAACTAGTAACAAAAATTGTGTTTTATTATTAAAAAAACTTAAACAAAAATTATGTTATAATACTAGAATAGTGGTTTGATAAGGAACCAACAGCACTGAATGATGATATACCTCTTATTAGTCAGTTAGGTTAATCTTGTAATAAATCATTTTGAAGTAGCACAATGTTTGAACAAATGCAGCGAAATTCATGCAAACATTTATTCATGAATACTTAACTTTGAATTACTACAAAAATTAAAGTCCATCCCAAATGGAAAGCCACCCCTATAGTGCCGGTTGTGTCTATTTTGCAATAAAAAAGAGAAGAGATGTGCCAGCATTGGAATCATTTCATTTTATTGTATTTATGGTTTATCGAATGTATGGAGCTCTTACAGCTCGACGCCCTTATTATGGGGGTGCAATACCCTAATTTGCGAAATACGCATATGTAAAATAAAACCTTGTAAGAAAAAACTACTAAAATTTCTTTTAATTGAGGTGTTAATGATGAACTCAATTTGCGAAAAGATATCTATTTTTATTTAAATGTAGTATACAAATTTGAGGAAGTTAGCAATTTTTAGAAATGTTTTATTGTTTTGAAATGTTACCTTTTTCTTTTTTAAAAAATGGAATAATCTGAACAGATTGGTTCTAAATCAACGCGCAGGAATTGATCTTGGCACTATGATCTATTTCCTTCATTTCCCATGTTCTATTTACATAAGTCTTGCAATAATTTTTTCAGGTTCTTTTAGTGTTACAATTAATTAAAATGTTGACCTGGTACTCACAAAAAATAAGGTTGACCAAAGGTTTTACATGTTTTCAGGCAGCAGAAATGATACCCTCGTTACCTAAAAAAAATGGTACTCAGAAGAAGATGCCGTTTATACAATATGTGCATTCTGTTATTATGTACCATTAGGTACTTGATTGGCAAAAAAAATTTTTATTAGGTTTTTGTGTTGAATTTTTAAAATCCTATGATATTTACAGATGTTTTTTCGTTTTAAATCTATTTCATATATTTTTCATTCTTCTATATATTTGTTTTTTTCAAATATACTGTTAATATGATTGAAATCTCATCCTGGTACTTATCATAAATAAAATAAGGTTGCCAGAAGGATGCGTATAAACTGAGGTATAATAATTAAATACAATTAAAATGCAATCCTTCTACTTATATACAAATAAGTTTGCCAAAAAGGATTTGCATATGTTGAGGTAAAAAAATGATGCCCTCGATACCTATAAAAATGGTTCTCAGAGGAAGATGCCATACACAGAATATATGCTTTTTTGATTATGACCACTGAGACCTGCATTAATAATTTTGTAGACCAGGTTTTTGTTTTTAATTGTTTGAAATCTTTATGAATTTCATATTTGGAGATAAAAATATTTTTCTATCTTATTATTGTGTCTTTGGACTAATTTCTGAATCTTGATATTTGAGGCTAAAACTTTCTGAATAATTTCCTGAAATCTGTTGGCATTCTTCGCACATATGGTGTTTACGAGGGTAGGGCTAGACTAGCCGATGCAGTCGTTAAAATGCGACTTGTTTCTCTCTCCTACAGTTGGTTATTTTTGCCTAAATATGAGATTTTCTCTGAGGTTTCTTATTAGACAATCAATGTCAGTTTACAGTGAGATTTGGTACGCTACACTTCGTATTTCCGAAGTTTGTTCCCGTTCAAAATCGAAAAGAATTTTCACTGTGAAGAACCTGTTTCTCATAAATTAAAATTTGTAATAGAAAAGTGGATTACTGTTTCTATGTTTTTAGAAATTAACAAATTTCAAATAATTTTAATAACTGAATCTTATATCAGAGAGGATGCTTTGACTATCTATTTCGTTTTCTTGACATTATTGAAATGTTTGTTCGATTAGTGTTGTGGTGAATTGTTTACAAAACATTGGATCACAATTTGGGGGTTTTCCACTCAGGAAGTTGAATAAATTTCTATCTATTTTGATTTTTCTGTTTTTGGTATTATGGTTTTCAGTGAAATTGATAAAAATTTAGGGAATGTGATGGATGTCATTAGAAGACCAGTGAAAAATATTAAAGAATTTAATTCAATTAGTAAAAACTGAGATTTGATGCATTACAGAAAGATTTATTGATAAAATGCAAGATTCATGGGTTTTCCAAAAAAAAAGATATTTGATATTAACAAGAAAGTATAATTTAAATTTAATAACAAAATAAACAAAGAAAATTTTAATGAGACTACTAATAAATTCAAGAAATCTATCTTGAATTTGGTTTAAAAAGTTTGTTATGGAAAGATAACACAGAACTTTCTGGTGTTTTCTATTTTAGTACAATAAAATTTTCATAAAAAAGTGGATTTCATTTCGATCTTAAACATTTTTGATTTTAATAAGAGAATAGAAAAATTGGCCAAACAGCATTTGATATTAAATTCTTTAATTTCATTTTTAGGTAATATTTGAACTTAGTTAATATAGGTTTCATTACTTATAACTGTAGTTTTCCTATAAATTACCCCTGATGAGGAAGTCTAAATTGACTTCGAAACATGTTGGTCCACAGTAGTATAAAAAAGACGGAAAAAGAAAGAGTGAGAGGTTGGTATGGTTGGCTCTTTCTTTTTCTCCCTCTTTCTTTTTTTTCGTTGTACATTTATTGAACATTTTTCTCTAATGAGCCGTAAAAGCGGCTAGTTTGGAAGTCTATTTTTGATTTGTAAAATTTTTGGGTGTTTCTTCTTTAGTAAACAAAGAATTTTAATAAGAAAGTAGATTTCATTTCGGTCATTAAGAAAAGATATCAATTTTTATTAAAATTTAGTATACAAATTTGAGGAAGTTAGCAATTCTTAGCAATGTTTTATTGTTTTGGATTGTTACCATTTTATTTTTTGAAAAATAGAGAAAATCTATTATTTTTTACCTCATAGACCTAGAAAAGATTTAAAAACCTCCGAAAATTATCATACAATTTTTTTGAGCTTCTGAAAACTTTTTCACATACAAAATATACCTTAAAAAATTTAGATGGCTCTAGTAATTAAATAAAAATGAAATTTTCTACCTGCGAAACCTCAAGGTATTGTTCGATATTATTTCAAATCTCACAGAGGCTAAAAGGAACCTAAAATAAAACTTTTTCATGGGAGAATGTTTTTGATTTCTAATATTTTTCGTTGACTCAACCTAATCTATATGCACAACGAGTGTTCTGAAAACATGCGCATTACTTTATTTTTTTCTAGCAGCTTGAAAAATTTATTTAAGAAAAGAAAACAAAAAATGTAATATTCCAACACGTTGAGTTAATGATTCAAAATGAAATTAAACTATTTTTTTTCACAGAAGTTTGTATTGTGAAAAATAAAAAAGAACTAGAAAAGAAAAAATTTTCTCGACGACTGAAATCTAAAATTCCTGGGCATCATTTTTTGGTTAGGGTGTCGGTAATGCCCCTGTTTACCCCGCAAACAATTGAGATAATACTTTTCTTTGTGTAGTCTGATAGACCAATTCAATTACCACTGTGTTAAAAAATAGTTGGCATTACTTATGCACTTAATAATCTAATGGAAATGTCGATGGTCTTAGGACGTATTTGCTTTCCATTTTGAGGTATGAAAAGCGAAAACTTTTCTAGCTTACTTTAGCTACTTTTTGATCCATAAATTGATCATCTAAAAGTGCTTTCAATTTTTCATTACTTTTAAATTATTATTTTTTAGGCAAAAATAGTCGAAATTTAATTTTTTATTTAAATATATGTCCAAATAAACGCAAAAACTGTCTTTCTACAGAAAACTCAATTCAGCTAAAAAGTGGACTTAGGCAATTTTCCCTTTTCATGGTTCAATTCTTTTATTATTTTTATTGTCATTATAAAAAATTATATCTCAGACTTGAGATGGTTACAACCCAATATGTTGAAGGCACTTTTTGAGTTGGATATTTGTACCAAACCAAATTATACCAAAGTCTGGTTTAATTTTTACCCACCATCCACGGGCTGGGTTGCAGCCAAGTGCATGATGGGGGGACCTACAGCTTAAGGTGGAATCCGAACCACCAGAACCTCGGTAAAAGTACATGGAAAAATTTCCAAAGGTATTTTATTATTTTTTATTTATTATTTATTATTATTATTTATATTTATTATTTATTATTATTATCATTATTATTATTCAAATTCAACACATGTTAGCGCTATGATTATTATTAGTGTTAATATTAATTTGAGAGTGAAGGCGGCTGAAAAAAAGCTGATAAATACACTTCGTCTAAGCACAGCGTCCCCCACCCTCGCATAACCGAGCCAAGTGCTGCTTAACTTCAATGATCAAACGAGAAAACTTAAACACTTCCATATATACAAGAGGTGATATAATTTTAACAGATTAATTTTTAATCTGTGTGAAGTGGAATTCCGAGGTTTGTCCTGGATTTTTATTGTCAACAGATTTATTGTCCTATTATAGGGATCTTTTTATATTGTAAATTAAATTTAAGGGCAAATTGTATTATATGCCGTTCCGACTTACCGACCGTTGTGACGTTGTAAAATTTTAATTATATTACAACTCACAAAATTCATATAAATTTAATTAATTTGATTTATTCAATACATCATCAACCTCGAAGACTGCACGGTGTTCCTGGATTGTGTTTATATGTTATAACCACTCAATTCAAGTATTGATTCTGTTCGTATTTTTCATTTATTTATTTGAATGTTGCTGTGTTCCTGAGACATCATTGAAAACTTAAGAAATTTGTGGACACTTAATTGATAGAATTTTCAAAAATCAATATATTCTCGATCAATTCAAATTTTCCCACCTTGCTTTGCTGCCAACTTCATATTTCATTAATGGATACTTCTGATCGTGCCCGAGGGCTTTGGATAATTTCTTGTGATTTTTTTTATGTAGTTGCTGCGTTTCCTGCCTTTTGACATCTATTTCTCAACTTGGGACCCAAGACTTTTTAATCTCCTTAGAAAGCTTTATTGTGTACTTTTAGCCAGCTAGAAGAAACTTCTGTGTGCCAAAATAACGAACTAATTTATACCATCTTTTGGATCGAATTGGATTAACTGCGAGTTGTCAGTTCTGAAGTAAATTTCCTTTTGGTAGCAACGGAACCCTTTCAAGTAACGGCCCTGTTGAACTTCGAACACTATTTGAATCTTAGACTGATCAGCAGTTATAAGGCAAATTACTAAGTTGAAAACAGAAGACATTCAAACAAAAATCAAACAAACTCGTCATTAGGGAATTCTTATAAAACAAAAAATTTGAGGAATCTGCCTATTTTATCAGCAGCCTTCGAAGAAGATACATCGACAAAGTTCGAATATTTCAAAATCAACAGAAAACAAAGTACGAAAAGTCAGAGCAAGATTTATGAGTTTACCGATGATTTTTTGAATAATGATGCTCCCAAAACCATATTAGAAAAAGAGTTAAACGAAGGATTGTTTGAAACAAAACTTTTTTTAAAATATCATCCTGAATGACTGATTACTAAGGCTGATAAAGGAAATAT
>JAUMHM010000005.1:38937921-38951421 GCA_032362435.1 Melikaiella ostensackeni | reverse complement strand
GCAATGTTCACGAAACGTCGGCTAGATTCGTAGTTTTGCACACGATTGAAACCCGAAACACCTCTTTTCATCATTAATTAACTAGTTTACATTTTTTTCATGTAAGTTATAGCTAAAAATACATTTCAAAGTACTATATAATCTTTGAACTATAAAAAATGTCTATTTTTTGTGTTTCCAAATTTAACATTTTTTTCTATCATCCGGTATAAATATTTTCAATTTGTTCATTAGGAAGAATATTCTCTTTATATTTCAGAAGAAACTCTGTGCATATTATTACTGGAGGAAAATGTTTAGGGGCCATTTCAGATCATTGATTGTAAGGAAATTTCAAATTTCTGTATTCTAAGCCCGATAATATCTTCAAATTTGTTTTTGTTTCATAAAATTTAGAGCTTATTTCTCAATCAATAACAAATACCTTGAGTAATCTCTAAAAAATTTTTCATGAACACAAGAAAATTTATGGCAATATTCTGTAACCAAAAAGAAGAAATTTAGGAAGTAACGTTTGCGAAATTCAAAAATTTAACTTTTTATTATGCACCCTAAGCAAGAATGCTACCAGAATTCGATAGATATTGCATGGAACTGATTCCACAGAAATTCTGTTGGTGCAAGCTTCTCTCTGATTATAGAATTCACTCGGCAGGAATATTAACCGGGGCGCGAGTTCGTATTCCACTGTAGAACAATGCGGGTCGTGGGTATCAGGTTTGTAGTACAATGAGAGCATGTGACTGAAGCTATTTGCCTATATAGTATAGGTACCCGTATAATATGTATAATAACAAAGCCCGTGAACTTTAGTGAAAGCTCTGAGTATACGTACCTGAAGACGTTCGGCATAGTAGACCAGGCTAGCGAAGAGGACAATACCAAAAATCAGGAAAAAAACCAATAGTCCCAACTCCCTGGCAGAGGCCTTGAACGTATGTATGAGAATCCGGAGACCTGGCGAGTGTCTGACGAGCTTGAAAAGTCGAAGCACTCGCACTATTGAGAACAACTCGAGATAGAGGCTCGATTTGGTCAAGTACTCACTGTAAAAGCTCAGCGTGGCTGCCAAATCGATCATATTCACCGGCGACATGGCAAACAGCTTCAGGCTTGGAGTGACCTGCAATCGAATCTTTAGTCAACCATGAGCAAGAGCTATCAGTGCTGTAATTGATAAACTTTATTGCAACTAATAGAGTTAATTTGACCCAAAACTTTTTTTTATTGAATACTAAGGGCCGACGCCCCTAATAGGTATATTATTATACTATTTATATTACATTCAACTATTAGAATTTATATATAACTCTTATAATATTATATAACTATTATACTGAAATAAGTATATTATTGCTCATACGTTTTTCTCACCAGTTGATTTTAGAAATGTATAAAAATATGGCAATATGGCACATAGGGCAATATGTCACATGAAGTAATATAGCACATAGGGTAATGTTGCACATAAGATAATTTGGCACATGTGGGAATGTGATACATCACGTCTTTGTATTTGGTTAGGGTAATATATTTGAAGTGATGTAAAACACAAGATAATATTACACTCTAAGTAATGTGGCACATGGGGTAATGTGGCATATAGGCATCTATGTTGTTGGTAAGGCAGTAGTACAATAATGTACTATCTTTCCCAAAAACATATACAAAATTGGGTCTATAATTTTTGATAGGGTAGTATATGTAGTACAATATTGTACTATCTTTTCAAAAAACATATACAAAATTGGGTCTATGTTTTTCGTTAAAGTAGTATATTTAGTACAATATTGTACTATCTTTTTCAGAAACATCCTCAAATCGGGTCTATGTTTTTAGTAAAGGTATCATATTTAGTGCAATATTGTACTATCTTCTCCAAAAACATCCTGAAATTGGGTATATGTTTTTGATTAAGGCAGTATATTCAGAGCATATTGTACTATCTTTTCCAAAACCTTACCCGAATTTTTATTTTAAATGTTGAGAGAGAAAGTTTTGGGGAGCCCTATCCCTAGAGATATCTCTATTCTCCGGTATCCTCTACCCCTCGGGACTCCCACTATTTACGCGCATGCCACACAAACTACTATTAGAACTCAAAAACTATAACTTCCACATTTTTTGCAAGAGGAAATTTCGATTGATGTATTTTTTGCTATACTGCCATATATGTCTAGACACTTTAATCAGGGACGTCTGTACTATACAGGACCAAAAAGACATCGAAGTAGAGAAATGAAAGATTTGTACAATATTCAAATTTGTTAGCAATTTTTATTATTGGTATATATATATATAATTTTTATTATTTTTATTATAATTGTAATGATGTGGTGCAATCACTATTTGAGGAAACTCGAAATTTGAATTTGAGAATGTATGGAGTTCCAAGAAAGAAAGGAACAAGGTTTAAGTTTCCAGAATACTATCTTAAAAAACATCGATATAATAATTTTCTCTTTTAATTTAAAGATGAGAACTGAACAAATAATTTTAAGTTTATGTGGATTACTGTTTTTACAGTAACCCACATAAACTTGTAATAAACTAAAAATAAGAGAACAAGCAAACGTGGATTTTCCGCAAATGAAATTCATTTGGATATTCGTACTGTCTAGTACTACGGAGTTTTCCGTATACAGAAGAAACAAGTACTTTCATTTTGCTTCAGATCTTTTTCTCACGAACTTATTTTGAACTTCAGCCAGGTTCGCTGTCGTAATCAATTTCAAAACTGAAAAGCAATTGAATTGCCTTTAATGCTCGTATTGTATTTTAATGAGTGTAAAATATACGGTAAAATGGTTTAATAATCTGAAATAATATGTACAAAATTTTTCCTTCACTATTCTGATTATTTTTTATTAATATCGAGTTCAGAAACTGAAAATGCTGTTTAGAGATATGAGATAAAAAATGAATTGTTATCCTTTTCACTTTTTGAGAGACATCTATAAATATGTTATTGAAAACAAAAATTTTAATGAAAATTCATGGAATTGAATAGTATAATCCTAGAATAGAATAAATTAATATCTACATATGCTCTAAAATAAAATTTTAGAAATAAGAAAGAGGAAATCAAAGAAAATCAATCAGTATATTCGACAGTATTATGTATATATGCCCTACTGATTATGTATATAATCTATGTTTGCCATAATAATAAATCATACCTACCCCTGAATCCCCTTCCCCAACCGTCATTTCATATTTTACTTTGAAAATGTATGTATACGTATATGAGGACATAATTTATTATAAAATGTAAAATATAGTTATAATGTTTAATTTGCCCCTTTTTTGCTCTTAATTATAACTTCATAAACTTTATTACATAAATGATAAGACTGCCGAATACACTGATTGATTTTCTCTGATTTCCTTTTTATTATTTCCCAAAAAAAAATTCTGGAGCTTATGCAGGCATTAATTTATTTTATTATAAGATTATATTATTCAATTGCATAAATTAAATAATGTCCATTTTGGGCCCCTCTTGAACATTCTTGTTTTCCACCTCAGAATTACTGACGTATTCGACGTTTTGTTTTTGATTTTTTCTTAATTTATGACTTTCAGTGAATTTATTTGAAAAAATTTCATCAGGATACTGTAAGAATATCTCCCGTCCATACATTTACATTGACACACAATGCGGTTAGTATAATTTTTCATTTTTATATTTGTAAACAAAATTAAAACAAAACTTCACAATTACGCTAGAAATAATTTGACTAAAAATGGTATTTGCGTGATCATATTTGTAAGGGGTCGTCCATATAAAACGTCACATGTTGGGAGGGGGGGGGGGCAAACATTTGTAACGAAGTGTGACATGGGGGAAGGGGGGGTCGTTCGTGCGTTACGTCACACCAAAAAATTTTTTTTCCAATTATAATGCTAGCTTTTTAAAAAAAGTTTAATTTGATGATTCGAATTTTGGCGGTCGGAATCGCTTCATCCTTTTATCACTCACCATACATATTTACAATACTATTAATAAATTTTGAGTATTGAAACTTTCTTGTGATGTTGTCAACTATAAGTTAGTTGTTTTTCGATTGAGAAAAGTATTTTTTAACTTTTGACCTGGACAGTGACATTTGCAAGTATTTCCATAACCATATTCGTAATTAGCGTATCAAAATACATCGACGTACGTTTAAAAAAAACAATGAAGAAATTTCACATTATTAAAAACATGTATTTTTTCAAACGATGTTTCATGCAAATCCTCTAATAATAGCTACTGAAAATGAGGTAGGTAAAAAAGGATTAATGAAGAAAGGGCTACTGGAAAGGGGATATGGGTGTGATCCTACTCAACCCCACCTTTTTCCAGTATATCCCCTTTAACAAAGACGCTACACCCTTGGCTCTTAGAATGCCTCTTTCTGCATTTTCATTTAAACCCATATTTGTTATAAGTTTTGACCTTGAAAATGACTTTTTCGGGTATTTTTATAGGCATATTCGTAATCAGCGCACCAAAATACATTAACATAAGAGATTTTAAAAATATCGGATATTTGCGCTTTTCGGAACTTCACCGCGATTTTTTTCCAGAAATAATATACGATTTGTGTCTGAGTTTCATGTACACAATTTATTTTTTACTGCTTATTCATTGATTTTGAATAGTTTCATGCAAATCGGTCAATAATTGATTTAGATATCCCATTCAGGTCAAAAAATAAATTTTTGATGCAACATTTACATGGTTGTACTTGGCTGAGATTGAGAAATACCAATCTTTATATACCAACATTACTCTGGCTATCAATAAGTGCATTTACAAAAATCATCCTGGTACGTCAGTTCTGTCCAAAGTTATAGTGAAACATACAAAAACATTTACGAGAAATAAAGTTTCCATGTAACATTTTCGAGGTTCTACTTGGCTGCGATTAACAAACGCAAATCTTTATGTGCTTATGTCACTTCGACTATCATTACCTGCATTTAAAAAAGAACCACCCCGATACGTCAATCCTGTCCAAAAATATAGTGGAAAATCGACAATATGAAAAATAAACTTTACAAACATATTCTTTTGCTGCGCGTATTCGACCAAAAATAGAAACTTCTTAACACCAAATGCAAGAAGAGTATATCTTCAGAATCAGCCTAATTTTAGACTATTTTAACAATACTATCAAACCCATTGTGCGATGAGATAACAAGCACGGTTACGTTTCGCAAATAAAGCGCTCAATAAAGTAGAGTTACATTAGTATCCAACGACTACAGGTATATACAGATTATAGAGGATAGCTTTATAGGTTGGACGAATATAGCCTGTATTGTACATTTTATCTGATTCTATACAACAAATTGCATCTATGTATAACTTTATAGCTACATCAGATAACCAGAATAGAATGAACAAAATTATTTTACCGTTTGCTTATTTGTCATCGCACATTTACAGCTACTCAAATAAAAGACGGTTTGCTGTCGATTAAAACGTGGAATTTTGTTCGTTATAAATTTCATTGAAGTAACTTTTATTCCATGTAACATACAGATTTAAATTTCCACAGAAATTCCACTTTTTGCTTTGATGTTTGCAAAAAAATTCTATTTTTTTTTAAAGTCGGAAGGAGGAATTAATTCCATACTTTTTTACTCACTGGAATGATTTTCGTTTTACGGATTTTTCAATAATTTAATGCCGCAATATCACTCCCAAAGCAGTTATAATTGTTTCAGAAAAATAAGGTTCCACTCCTTATTGAACTCATTCAAACAATATTCAGATTGCTCTTTTATATTTTGCTTCACTTTTAAATTCGGATATTAATATGTGCGAAAATTTTAGAATAGAAATTGACCCATTTCCTGCTATTGAGTTTTGCAATTGATTTTGTAACTGTCATTAATAATGATTATGTATTATACTATTATTAAATGAATAAGTGATCTAAATTGAAGACATTTTAAAACAATTTTTCTTATTATAGAATGCACTTCAAAAATTATTTGTGGAACTTGAAAGATTTATAATCATCCTTTGAGAAAAACGGTCTGAATAATATATATATATATATATATATAAGTATAACAATTCATCCTTTAGATACATGGAAATCTAATGAGAACTGTGTATTTCACAAGGAAAATCATAAGCAACCCATACGTCATTGGATGAATCCTATTTGAGGTAATAAATCCACTTCATATACCAAAGTTTTAAAATTGTTTCTAGTTGTTTACAAATTCAGTATTTTTAATTATAAATTCTCAATTTTTATTTAAGTATAGCAATTTGCTTATAACTTTAAATCTACATTGGATAAAATCGATTTTGTTTTTTTTTTAGTTAGAAATGCAAGTTATATTAACTTTAGTAACTTTCAGTTTTTTGAATTATCACATTAAAGAATTGTAGATATTCAAGGATATCATTCGCAGAAAAGCATATTTTAAATACAGAGATCCAACCCACCTATTTCCTGATGTTACATCAGATAAGACCTCCTACCAACTTTCAGCTCAATCGTATAATATTTAGGGGTTTCTATATCCGCTTTGAAATAACTTTCTGAAATTACATCAGAAACTAACGTCCACCCAAGCAGTGGTAACTTAAAAAAACAGTCATACTCATAATTCAAAATTACAAAAAATCAGAATTATTATGAATAAAAAACTATGCGTAGTTGATTCGAAGTCTTGAGATTTGAACAATTTATAATTTTAAAAATTAATTATTGAAAGTGTTATAATTAGATGCATTGAAGAATCGACTAATTTTGAAAAGTATTTGCAGTTTAGCAATATACCTATGAGACTACGGCGCCACTTACCGACCGTGCGAAGTTCTGACGCGTACTAAGTTATCAGCAACCAATAAGTATTCACCAACAGTCGGTAACTGATAATGTCATCATCGAATCAGAAGGCAATAAAGAAATTTACCTTATCATTACTAGATAATGTAGATAACTGTCACAGAACGTGAAGTTCAGTTGAATGATTCTTTATTTCTTGTGTGGAGAATACATAAATTTGACCATCGTCAAGGAAAGTAAAACGTTTTATCACTCGATCGAGATGTAGAACTTATACTATGTGCTGGAGTTTTAAACTTTTGCATTTTTTCAGTAGCATAAAATAAAAAAATTTTGTCGTGACAGGCATCAATGAATCTGCTTATTGAGAAAATTGAAAAATTCTGAAATGCCTACTGCTGATAAGGAGCATTCTCTTATTACCGATTGATGAGAATTGTGTTCAGTCGGTAAGTAATCCTGCAGCAGCTTTGCTCTTATACTGATGCCCGTGAAGTTGGCACTCCAACAAAAAAAATCCGAATTTTTGTGTGAAATCGTTTGGTAGAATCGTTTAGTGGACGTTTGATAGTATTTTGGTGGTCGAAATTACAAATTTACAGCATTTTCACAGTGAGATTGCCAACTTCACGCTGCCTTCACTTTTTAATACATTTCAAAAATTCTTTTTAGAATCGTTTGGTGGCCGTTTGGTGGTCGTTTGGTAGTTGTTTTAAATGTTTGAAGGCCAAATTGTGGCAGATGTAAACTTTTCAGAAATCCGCAACATCATGCGCGGATTGTTCTGCGCATATTGTACTAACGCGAAATTCAAAAATAAAAAATACACTAAGTACAACGAAAAATGTTTAGGAACGGATTTTTTTGGTAAAATCGTTTGTTGGTCGTTTCGTGACCATTTGGTGGTGGTTTTTCAAGTTTGACGTTGGAAATTACAGAAACTACAGCATTTACAAAATTGGAATGCCAACTTCACGCTGCACTCCACTTGTTAATACTTTTTGAAAATTTTTTTGGAAGCGTTTGGTGTCTTTTAGTAGTGGTTTTAAACGTTCGGTGATAAAAATTGTGACAAGTATTCCTCTTTTCCCATCTTGCCTCCACAGAAAAAAATCCATCCTCAAATATTTTTCATTGCATTTAGAGTATTTCTTATTTTTAAATATTGCGCCAGTACTATGTGCGCTGGAACATCTGAGGATGCTGTTGCCAATTTTTGGAAAATTAATATCTGACGCAATTTTCACGACCAATCAAGCACCAAATGATTCCAAAAAGGTACTTTTGAAAAAAATATTGAAAAGTGAAGTGCAGTGTGAAGTTGGCACTCCCATTTAAAAATGATGTAGTTTCTGTAATTTTGACCACCAAACGTAGAAAACGGCGAACCATCGAATACCAAACGATTCCACCAAAAAATTCGGATTTTTTCTCGTTGGATTGCCAACTTCATGGACATTTAATACACAAATTTCAAATTTAAGCTTCAAATTTTCAAAACTCATCAAACGTACGTGTCGGAATTTTTTCTGCAATTTAGTAGAGATGAAAATTAAACTGTAGAACCGTTTCCTAAAAAACAAATATGCATCAATTTTAAGATATCCTCTAAATTATTCGCCAAGGCTGCTATTTGCGTACCAAGCTAAAATCGACTTACGATTTTAGACTTTTAAATGCTTGTGAAATAACAGGAAATAAAAAAGAGACAGAATTTAATGTATTCACCATGAAAAAAAATAATTCTGAGCACTTTTTTTTTAAATTGGATAAGTTATAATTTATAACAATAAGAAGATCTGGCCTTCTTCCCAAATTAAATGGAAGTGTAAAAAAATTTTCGCAAGCTGGTAAGAAATACATTTCCTAGATATTATTAGCAGTTAATTATTATTAGTTTTTGAATTCAACATATTTCAATTTCCCAAGGTGAAGTCACCAATTACGGGGGCGAACCTGTTGTCTGAGTTCAAAATTAATATTCTTTCTATTTTCACCATTTTAATACTCAAACGTAATTTTTATGATTCATGCTCACGAAATTCATTTAATGACTTCTTCTAAAAATGGCACCGTAAAGTTTTTGGTTAGAAAAAATAAACTGTTTCCTCGAAAAATGTTTCCCCTTGGTCATTGGTGCTTTCACCTTACCCGAAACTGTGATTTAAAAATTCCCACTTTAATTTATGACTTAACTATCCTGGTTATATTACTTCTTTGAATAAGCCCTCTTGAATCTCAAATAGGCGCCCAGGGGATGTAGGCACCCCTGAATATTATCCGATTGGAAAAAAATTGTTGAGCATTTTCATCTCACATAACTTCTCCCTGTCGCACAGTGATCAAAATCAGGAATTTACTGTTTAAAAAAGTCTACAACCTTCAGTTTCCATCAGATTTATAATTTTTTTTAAATTGCAGCTAAATAAATTTTCAAGAGATCTATGAGATGTGATTTTTAAATTTGGTTTTTTTATATTTATTCATTTAACGCAAAGTGTGGTAAAAAGGGCAATTTTGCAGTTTTTGTTTTTTTTCTCTTCAGGAACGATTTTCAAATATCACAAAACGTCTTAAATCTACGCGAGGGTACTCTCAGGATACTAATAATCTACATAATGATCGGCTCAATTGTTATAAACAAATTAGGTCAACAAATAAACAACGGAGTGGTTTGGTGAACCAAAAAAAAAATTTTCGGACGAAAATTGCTATATTTCATCTCTAGCGCAACATTAAATGGTAAACATGTATGAAATATAAAAAATTATTATTGTTATGAGCAATTATCGTAAAAAAAACTAATAGAATCTCTGTTTTCCGCAAATTTCACCCCTTTTTCAGTTCCATTGCTTGATATGTTCATTAAAGTTGCAAATTCTCATTTTCAGTTGTCAAAAAATGATAATAATTATTTTTATAAGCAAACTGGATAAACAAAAGCAAATGATAACGTAATATTAAAAATGGTTTTTTGTTCATTATATTTGTTCATAAAAGTAGTGGATTTAAATTCCAAACATAAAAATGTGTTATTTTATATAAAATTTGTTCTTAACAATGGCAAATGATATTAAATAACAATGTTCTGTAGTTGAGCCTCTCCGTTGACGCATGAACTCGCGTGGAAAAAACAAAGATTCCGCGGGAAAATGATAAAATTTTGCTTTTGTTTATCCAGTTTGTTTATAAAAAATGACAATTGTTAATACTTATCAATTTCCTGTAGTTTTAGTCCAAAAAAAATTTTGTTCATCAAACCGCTCCGTTGTTTATTTGTTGACTTAATTTATCTATAACAATTAAGTTGATTGTTATGTATGATTATGTATGAATTGTTGATCCTTCTGTTCTGTGATAGTTGTTCATTCAGTTTAGGTTATGATTTCGTTTTTAATTGTCTTTTCGAATCGCTGCCTTCGGAGCAAAGTGAGATTCCTAAAGACCTTGCATGATCATCTCGCGCTGACCATGTTTTCGAAGCACAGTTTTCGCAGCATATGTGCAAATCCTTCCCGTAAGGAGAAACATGAAAAAGAAACTGATTTGAGGCCTCTAACGGAAAATCAGCGAGTAGCATATCCTGATTTGCCGAAAGGCATTGAAATATGTGGTGCTTGTAGAAAAGAATGTGGAAATCTCAATTTACAGTCATCCAGAGTTGTAGAAGAGCCTGGCATTAATGTAGAGGAAGAGATGAAAGAGGACCCAGATTTTTGCTTATCAATGAGAAATGAAAAAAAGGATGCAGTGATGAAAATCACTTAGCGGGTCTCGAAGTCCTGAATCAAGTGAAAGAAAAATTAGAGCAGAAGGGCACTGATGCATATTCAGAAAAGATTTGTCTATTCACGCTTGTGCCTAGGTCTTGGAGTCGCAGACAAATCATGCGAGAACTCGGTACATCTGAACGTGAAGCCAGAAAAGCAAAAGACTTAGTTGCCAAAAGTGGCTTTTTGACTTTTCCGGAAACCAAGCGAGGAAAAAAATTGGTTGAAGAAACTGAAAATTTGGTAAGGAACTTCTACGAAGATGACGAGAATAGTCGACTCATGTCAGGTAAGAAAGATTTCGTATCTGTCAAAAAACTAGACGGCACTCGTGAGCAAATACAGAAGAGACTGATTTTGTACAATCTTTCAGAATTATATGCCAGATTTGTGACCCAATGCGAAAATGTGAAGATCGGATTTTCAAAATTCGCACAACTAAGGCCAAAGCACTGTGTTTTAGCTGGAATGAGTGGAACTCAAAATGTTTGTGTCTGCGTTTATCATGAAAACATAAAGTTAATGTTAAATGAGATTGATATCAAACATTTAACTGAGGGGACTGACAGACAATTATCAGATTACCACGACTGCCTGGAAAAAATCATGTGCAGTGAATCCGTTAATGCTTGGCATTTTAACGAATGAGAATGTTGTCCTGACATGAACACAGTGACATATCAAGTTTGGCAGCAAATTGCTAGAAGCAATTTGAAGACCGAAATAGCAGACACTGATGCTTTCGTGAAAGAACTCTACACTAAACTTAAAAACCTGAAGCCACACATTTTATGTGCAACAACAAGTTTGTTTCTAAAACACCTTAAAGTTGTACTAAAAGAAGGAGAGTTCATAATTTTGCTTGACTTTGCTGAAAATCATGCTTTCATCATTCAAAATGCTGCACAAGTATTCCACTGGAATAATAATGAAGCTACTATATTTACAGTAGTTATTTATTACAAAGAAGGAAACGAGCTGAAGCATTTTAGCATCGTAATCTTCTCGGATTGTTTAAGTCATGATACTGTAGCTGTATATACATTTAAAAAGCGCATCACTGAGTACCTCAAGAAGAAATTCAGCGTTGTCAACAAAATTTATTATGTGACAGACGGATCCGTGCAGCATTTTAAAAATAAATATACCCTCAGCAATCTTTCAAATCACAAAAAAGATTTAAGAATTTCTGCAGAAACACATTTCCAAGCAGCTGCATATGGAAAAGGTCCAGGTGACGAGATTGGTGGAAATTTGAAAAGATTTGCGGCAAAAGCTAGCTTGCAGCGCTTAGCATAGAATCCAATCCTAACTGCGATGGAGTTATTCGAATGGGCTAAGAATCATTCAAAGGAAACAGTAATTCTTTTCAGTTCGGAAGAAGATCACATAGAGATGACCAAAAAACTAGAAACTAGATTTACTGAAGCAATTATAATTCCTGGTACCCTCAAATACCACGCATTCATTCCAAACGAAAATGGGTTTCGCTCGGATATATTTGCATAACCGCATAAGTATTGTCAGTCCTAAAATGTCGAACAACATTTTTATCGGAAAAAAAGTCATGCTTTCGCTTAAATATACTTTTAAAAAATCGAAGGTACCCGAAGAGTAGAAAATCTTAAATAAACATTTTACATGGTAATTTGCTTATAAAACTTGGAAAATTAAAAACAATGGATTTCACAGAATGGAAGGGCATGAAAAACTTCAGAAATCACTCATAGAAAATTCAATTTGCATTTTTAGAAAGGAAGTTATGACTATATTGAAAATACCCGTTTTGTCTGGGGGATGAAAATTTCACCCCCTGTAGTTCGGGGAGGGATGGTAGTGAAAGTCTATAAATTGGTGGGTAAACTACTATCGTGTAAGCAAACAAACTAAAAAATTTAAGACAATCGGAAGACATGACTTTTAAAGTTGGGGCAGTTCAGAAATAATGCCCCATATTCCAACCGAGAGATTTCAGAGAAGATCATTAATTTAATTCGGAAGTACATTCGAGATAAGCTCAGCACTTTAAAAATAGAATCTGGAGTCCCAATTTGTTTCTGAGCTGTTCGCATACGATTATTGTGAAAATGGATCCTCTGGGTGGTAATCGTTGATATCTCGAGCTTTAGATCTGGGAGAAGCGTGAACAAGGATCCAGCACGGTGTTTTAATTAATCTGGACATTCCGAAGCGATGGGACGTGAATCACTCTGTAAATAATCGGTCCTCGCTATCTTAACGTTATTGAGCGCCGGTACCTGCTCTTCCACGCCTTGAGCATTCACACACGAGATTAGGTTATCTTTTCTTCGTTCCTTGGGAGGCTGGTTAGGACAAGTACCTGGTGCTCAGGTAGATACATTTATGCGGATAAGCCTAAATTTATCTCGTTTTCAAAACACCCATTTTCCCTCCCACAATCAACACAACCTTCTGCACAAAGACACATTATATATCCTTTCAAATGCAAAAATCTGGTTACTTCTCATTTCAGCATTTTTTAATCAATTCTGGTGGACTGTTTAGACGGGTTTTATTGCCTTTGTTCAACACATGACTTTGTTGCAGATGATATTAGATATCTAATTTGATTTATCTTTCCTTCTGAGGATATATCTTCAAATTAAGATAAGTATTTTGATTTCAAAATGAAGGTGCTTCATCAATCTCTTTTTGTTGCGCAATTTTACAAATGTATAACACAAATCGTTTTTAGGAATGAGCAGGGCTGCTACACAGTCACATAAGTTACTTTTAGTCACTTTTCTTTTCAAATCATTTTTTAGTCACTTTTTAAAATTAATGTCACTTTTTCAAATGAACAGATCACTTTACACAGAGAAAAAAGAGATTGAGAACTGAGATATTCTATGCCAGTATCGTGTAATGATTACAAAATTATAGGAATAGATGCAGAAGACGAGGGAAGG
>JAUMHM010000005.1:38894797-38908443 GCA_032362435.1 Melikaiella ostensackeni | reverse complement strand
CATATTATATATATATATATATATATAATAATGTATTATCAATGTTTGGATTATTACCTTTCTCTTTTTGAAAAATGGTATAATCTGAATAGATTGGTTCTAAATCAACCCACAGTAAGGAAGCTGATGGTTAGAATGGAAGTGGGCAATGAGATAAGCTTCGAGCACTTACCGGTGTTGGCGACATTGAGATGTGGCGGACCAAAGCACGGTAGGGAGAAGAAGAAAGGAGTTCGGGAAAGGAAATCGAAAATGTGCTATTAGGGAGAAGATAAGTTAAGAAAATTTAGAGAGAAAGTGGAAAACGAGGAGACAGGGAGTATGGAAGAGGAAGGAGAGGACACGCTGCTAGAAAAACTTAAAAGAGTGATTTATAAGGTAAGGGAGAAGGTGAGACCGAAAGGAGATGGAGAAGAAGGAAAGAGAGGTTGGTGGGGCGACGAATGCAGGGGAAGTAAAAACAGGATAAAGGAGAGTGTAAGAAAATAGTGGAAAGGGGAAATGAAGAAATTTCAACTTAATAGGAGAAAAATAGATCACGAGAGAACGTTGAGTGGAGAAAGACAGAGGGAGAATGAAAGGTACATGGAAGTGGTCAAGGAAGCGGTAATAGAAGGGATGGAATGGGAAGTGATAAACAGGGGAAGAGGAGGAAGTTCATAAATAAGGGAATCAGGATGAACGAGTGGACAGAGCATTTCAAGAGACTGCTAGGGGGCGTGGAAAATAGGGTAAAGGGTGAAGAAAGAAGGGTGGTAGCGGAGAACAAGGAAAGCAGAAACGAGATTATTAGGGAAGAGGTGAATGAGGCAATTTCAAGGCTGAAAAGAAACAAAGCAACACGTGAGGATTGTTTGGAGAATGAAGCACTGAAATGTGGTGGAAAGGGGGCGAAAGAAGATGTGGAATATTTGCGATAAGGTTTGGAGGGGTTAAGGGTGGCCGGAGGAATAAAAGACAGGGCTGGTAATGCCGTTGGTTAAGAACGGAGAACAAAAAAGGATAGAGGAATCTAGAGATATCGCATTCATATCAGTGGGTTGTAAAATTAACGCCGAAGTGTTGAGGAAGAGGCTAGAAAGACAGGTGGAAGAAAAAGGAAGTATAGTTCATAACCAAACGGGTTTTAAGACAGGGATGGGGATCACAGATAACATTATAAAGCAGCATTTGACTCCGTTAACAGGAGGGTGCTACGGAAGGCCATGAAAAAGAGAGGAGTAGATGAAGGTTTGGTAGAGAGGATAAAAGAGATATTTGTGGAGACTAAGATAAGGGTGAAGATTGGAGGAAAGAAAGGGGAGGAATTTCGGACAGGAAGAAGACTCAGACAAGGTTGCCCGTTGAGCCCTTTTCTGTTTAATGTCCTATTGGTAGACTTGGAGAAGATGGAGAGGAAAGGAAAAGCGGAGATAATATTGGGAACAGGCAAACTGTATTCATCAGCATACGCAGACGATGAATGAACAGGAGAATCTTTGTAGAGTATGTATCATGGTTGCATATGTTAGAGAAGTGTACAGGAGACGAAAGGGTTGGGAAGAGTATGGAAAGGAAAATTAAGTGGATTTTGAATAGGAATGGTCAGGGTGGGGAATAGATGAAGAAGCTGGAAGATTTTTGAGAGAGTACTGGTTGCACGGGGTAGGGAAAGGCCAAAGAATGACTCCTGAAGATGTGTAAGAAATGTTTGGTAAGATAGTATATAACGGTTGTCGATAAAAAAAAGTAGTGGTTCTACAAAGACTCTTAAATCCGTGAAAGGGAGCAACTATGAACAAAATAAAGAAGTAGACTGATTTTCGTATCATTTTAAAAATCAACTTTTGCCTCTGTCCTGATGTATTGAATGCTTTCGTGCAGGTATTTTGAATGGAGAAAAAAAATTGAGGGCAGGTGTAAAAAAATGTGGAGAGTAAAGTGTCTTGAGAGGACTTTATGAAACTATAAACGAGAGAAGGTGTAACATTCTATGCGAGATTTTAAACGAATGGATACGTGTTTGGATGCGAGAACCTCGGGCGCAAAAGTCACCTTATCGGGCCCAGTGATGGTCCAAACGGGTCCCGGAGAACAAATCGTAACCCTAGACCCATCGGGGTATCATGTCCTCGCGCACCTGGCGGCCCCTTCTTTGTAACATGATCCTAGTTTTTCGTTCCCCTTGGCCATACTCGTAAAACCCGCCTCGAATATAGACAGAAGAGAAAGGGCCGTAATTAATTAGGCTTGAAAAGCTCCTTCAGAAAGAAGGGTCTACCTGTTAAAGAGTCCCAATGACAGGGAAGTGGGACTACTTCCTTAATTGAAATGCATAATTTTATCTTTTCTCGCTCCAAAGTTCGTTTTCATAATATTAGGGAGGGGTTAAAATTGTCTTTCACTAATATAGCATTTTCTGTTTTCACTCATTTGGCAGGAAAAATGAACTCTTTTAAAAGTGACCGAAAGAGAACTATTGCAATATTTTATAAATTTAAATTAATGTGGGAATCAGTTTAGAAGATTTTGGTATGGGTATTTTCACTGCGAAATCATTCATTCATTGCTCATCAAACATTACACTAAATTTATAGATTTATTTATTCAGGAAAAAATTTTGAAATGTGTGCAGCATAAACATTTTATGTTTACAACTTTTGTTTTGTAAAATACACTTTCCATAGAAATGTCGATATACGATCATTTTGCACCAAAAAACAATTTGACCCCAACTTCCGTTAATTGTATCAATTTACTTGTTATCGTTAAAACAATTTTCACCTTTGTATAAAATATAAAAATGGTCTTTAATAATTAATAAAAGGGGTCGTTCAAAATATGCGTAACTCTTTTTTGGACATTTTTGGACACTTCCCCCTCTCCCTATGTAACGCACCGTAGTATTTCGTGCCCCCCCCCCCTCTCAAGGTGTTACATAACTTTTCTTACAAAAGTTAATTAATTGATTAAGAGTCAACTCTTGTTAAAATTAAATTTATCTTTGAGTTTTTAAATCAATATTATTATTCATTTTATGAATAAATTACATGCGCGAAATTTGAAACTATTTGTATTTTGTTAGGTTTGCCTCAAGAGACTCTAGAATGAATGTGTGTCATTTCATTAAAAAGATATTGTAAAAAATTCTAAATTTGACAGTTTTATTGAATTATGAATAACTCCCGAAATAATGGACAGTTTCTGATTTTCTGGGTCTCATTTTAAAGATAGATTTACTTAAAATATCCATGACGTATCAACAAAATTTTATTCTTATCTCCTGGATTCTGTCAAAGTCTGATCGTGAACAACAAATTCGTAAAAATTCACAGTAAAATTATTTATAAAAAAAATATACAAAACAATTGTGCTAAATATTTTAACTACATTTAATGCATTATACATAACTATCAGATTCATAATTTTTTTAAATCATTTTTTTTTTCGAGCATACAATTTTTTTTTAATTTTTACGACTTTTTGATTCTAATCTGAGGCTTTGGCTACAGCCAGGGAAAAATTGTTAAAAATTTCTTCAGGCATTACATACATCCTGTGTAAAACTTAAACATTTTGACTGTTTCCAATATCTTCTTAAAGTTAAAAAAAAACTCTTCATTTTGGGGTCATTGGGCACAGAACTTTGTCAGCTTTCATGTTATTGTTATTTTGAGGAAAAAATTATAAAAGTATTCAATAGTATTAAAAGTATTTAAAATTATTAAAGTGTTTATTATCCAAAATAGTAACGCAGAGTAGTATTTTTCCTGACCCCCCTACCCCTACAGTCACTACGTATTTCTTAAACAGATCCAAACCGAAATTTTTTATTTTTCACAATACTAAATTAAGTAACAAAATTTTTACTATGATTTCGGATTGAAATGAAAAAGAAATATAGATACAATCATTTCTAAATTGGGCGTTTATATTATAAAAATCTGCAAGCTACAAAATATTAAAGTTACAATAATTGCTTTTTTTATTTTCATATTTGCATTTTTTAAATTTCTATCACTGGAATTACGCTGAGATTAAGTGACGCATTCTTTCGAGATTTCTATTGGGGAACATTTACTTTGAATCGGTGAAAATTATACTGAAATTTCAGTCGTGTTGCGTTGATTCCCCAATAAATAAAAGCCTACTGGAATTTTTATTTTTATTTTATTAAATAGTAATACATTTAAAAACGTGTAATAAATAAATAATGAGAATAAACAAAGAAAATTTATACAAATTCCAGTTTAAAAAATATAATATAACTTACATTAAAAATTGGTTAAATCTATTTCTAAAAATTGCAATTCTGAACTGAGATTCGAAAATCTACATTTCTTTTTTGGTGTTTTTCATTTACTTACAAAAATTTATTTTAAAGATCAAAACAGTAATCTTTAAAAATTCCACAAGACACAGATTCCAGATTGAAGTATAGTTTATACTAAACGAAAATTGTGTTGATTCTCCTTAAAAAAAGTGTCTATCCGAAAGACTGTTTTCTAGACTCAAAGAACGAATTAATTTAAATTTAAAAATGTTGGTTTGATTCAAAGACATTGTCCAGTTTCTTTTCGCTTATAATTATATAAACTATTTTTCAGCTTCTTATATAAACTTTTTTTTCTAATTTCAACCAATGATCAATCTAATTTTTCAGAGTAATTTACCTGACGCTTTCTAGGTCAGAAATATTAAAACAGTGGCCTGTGTGATCGATTTTCATGAAAGTTGGTGCAGCTGTAGTGCAGTATAGGTAATATTTTGTGGCCAAAGGATTTTTGAAAATTTCGAAAATACTGAGAGTTACACGATTTTGAAATTTGAGGTCAACTTTTTTTTTAATTGTAATATTTTCGACACTTTCTTCTCGATTCTAATGAAACTTATTAGCATGTTGTGAAACAAAATGCTGTTTTACATAAAAAAAAAGAAGACAAATTTTCACAATTTTCCTTAAAAACAAATGAAGGCAATCTTTTGATTTGATTTTTGACGGAATACACATCTTTTTTCGAGTTTATTTTAGAATCATATTCCTTGTTCTTTTGTGTTTCATAAAAAAAAATGATGCATACTCATCTGGTTCGCGAGCTATGAATGTTTAAGGAACAACAGTCCAGTTTGCTGCAAAATGGTGAAGCAATGTATTTGTTTAACAAATACTTTGAAAAAAATACAAATTATTTTTTAATAACCAAGTGTCATGTCCAGAGGAATCATTAACATATCTGCAGTTGATTTCTCAAGGAAAACCTAAAAAAATTTCAATTTTCAATTGATTAATGAAAGATCTTTAGGAAATTGTAAAAGAAAGACATTAAGCAAAGATTGGTTCTAATCTGCAGGGTTGCCTATGAATACTTAAGATTTCTTCTAATTGAGGTTGTTAATAATTAACTCAATTTACCAAAAGATATCTATTTTACTTAAATATTTAATTTTCAATTTTTAGAACGTTAGTAATTTTTTAGAAATTTGTTATTGGTTTGGATTATTACCCTTTTCTTTTTGAAAAATTTAATAATCTGAATACATTGATTCCAAATCAACCCACAAAATTTGATCTTGGCACTATGATCTATTTCCTTCATTTCCCATGTTCTGTGTGCATAAATCTCAAGAAATAAGGTTGCCAATAGGTTTTTACGTACATTCAGGGAAGAGAAACGATACCCTCGTTGCCTGCAAAAAAAAGGTATTCTGATGAAGATGCCATATTAACAATATGTGCATATCTTATTATGTACCATTGTATACTATATTTTAACTAACATTTATGTTTCTAATTTTTATAATTTTATAATTTTTCAGATGCTTATGTGTTTTTCTGTATCTATTTTAGATTTTCTTATACTTACGAAAAAACAGGTAGTCTCAAAGTGTATTTTTGAACTGTGAACTTTTTGGGTGTTCCTTTTTTATTTCGATCTTTAACGGAAAAAAAGAATTCCATCACCCTCTACTCTTACTTCGCCTCACTTCCCCTCATTTACCCTTACTCTTTCGGATTCAAATGAAACTTATTAACACCTGGTAAAACAAAATGTTGTTTTATGTAAAAAATAGAAGAAAACCAATTTCCAAAATTTTCCCCTAAAAATCTAAAAAAAATTTTGAATTGTTTTTTGACGAAAGATGCAAATTTTTATTCCAATTCATTTTAGAATCATATTCCTTGTTCTTTTATCTTTCATTTAAAAAAATGTATAGACACTTATCTTGTTCGCGAGTTATGAATATTTAAAGAGCGGCAGTCCAGCGAATGCTTGTACCGCCGTCACAGTGGGGGCGAATGTAGTACCTATGAACTTCTAGCTAAAATTGCTCCACTGATTTGGATATTTAAAAAAAAATAAAAGCCTATAAAATTCTAACAAAGTTGTTGAGGTACATTTAAAATATATATATATATAAATTTTTTCATTCAGCAATGAAAATTCATTATTTTTCGAAGGGGCCATTTTGTATAAAGTTATCCTATTTATTAGAAAATACACAGAATTAGTGCGGAAACTTATCGAAATTAACGTCCAGCTGTATTTGGTGTACAAAAAAAATTACAAATATTATAAGCACATAAGTTAACAAAAATGAGTTTTTAGTAAAAACGATATTTTAACTACTTCAGATGTGCATTTTTATGTAAAAATCTGAAAAAGTAACATTTCGATATAACTTCCAAAAGATTAAGACCATGTATTAATTATTTAAATAGATTTTAGAAACAAATGCATAAATTCGTCATTTTTAAACAGATTGATGTCGTTTTTCTTAACAAATATCGACAATAAATATCTTGCTTATAGTTTTTTTGTGCGATTCTTTGATGTTGGACAATAAATGTTATTTGTTCAAAGAAAATTAGTAAACAAATAGATGATGCTATCATTTTCTTGGTTTCGTAGCCCCGGGCAGAAGCCCTTATGGTTTCGGTCGGGTGTCCATCCATCGTATAAAAAAGGGAAATTATGGAAAGCTAGAGGATTAAAGGGGAGTGAGGAGAAGTGAAAGGTGGGGATAATGAGAAGCGGGGGTGGGGAAGTGAGGGTGAGTGAGGGGAAAGAGGGGAGGAAAGAAAGGAGGGAAAGGGAAATGGTGAGAGGGGGTAATGATGGGAAGTTTGGTTGGGGGGAGGGGGATTTGAACGACTTTATTAACGACTTAATAGGCTATGAAACTCTTTTTTGTAGGCGCCTGCCGCCTACTTTTACTAATTTTTTTCTAGATGGAACTCGTTTTTTTTTGCAAAAGCAACTGCAGATATGTTAACAATACCTCTTAACATGATACCTTATTATTAGAAAATCATTTGCATTTGTTCAAACATATTTAATAAACAAATACATTGATGGGTTGATTTAGAACCAATCTGTTCAGATTATTCAATTTTTCAAATGAAAAAGGTGATAATCCGAACCAATAAACACATTTCTAAGAATTTCTAATTTGATCAAAATTTTATTTCTTCTTAAAAAAAATTCAAGTAAAATAGATGTCTTCTTGTAAATTGATCTAATATTTAAATTCTCGATGAACAGAATTCTTCAATTATACATAGGCAACCCTGCAGATTGGAACCAATCCTTGCTTAATATCTCTCTTTTAAAAATTATTAAAGATCGGAATAAAATCTACTTTCTTATGAAAATTTTTTATGTACTAAAAAAAGAACACCCAAAAAGTTCACAATGATTTGCTATTTTGCAGCAGACTGAACTGCTGCTCTTTAAATATTCATAACTCGCGAACCAGGTGAGTATCCATCAATTTTTTTTTACTGCAAGATAAAAGAACAAGGAATATGATTCTAAAATAAATTGTAAATATGATTTGAAAATTCTGTTTCTCCTTTTCTTTTATGAAACAACATTTTGTTTCACAACTTCAACCAACTTTCATTTAAAGCGATCACATATGCCACAGTTCTGATATTCCTGACCTGGAATGCGCCCTGAAATAATTTACACAAATTTTGAGAAATAGTGCATAATTTCTCTGCATGGCCTGCCCTAAATTTATGAAAGTATAGAGATCATCTACGATTCTACAAAAATAGTTTGTGGAAAGAAAGGATGGAAACAAGGAACTGAAATCACCATGAGAAAGTCGAACCTTTCACGTAGGACGGCACACTTGGTATCTAATGGAATGCTTCCTACGGGCCAGAAATTGACGATAAATAAATTGTAATAAATTGTGGTAACTAACGACCATGTAAATAAATAGATGTATACATGTATATTGTATAATGCGGTATTCTTAAACCCAGAGCGGTGCCTTATTTCGGTTCTTAACGGTGAAAATTAATCTTCCAACGGCCCACACAACCAATTATCTCAAAGAAATATTGTATAGTTATTTAGTGACGTGCGATAATAGCGAGGTATCTGAGGCCCGCAATAGATATCCGCGGAATTATGCACGAGGCTTCGATTTCCATAAAGAAGGTATGGCAGTTAGCTCTTTCTTGAATGGGATACTAGGTGCTTTTTTAATGAGTTTCCTACAACTAAATTTCTCCCTAGGAATTATCTCGTTTTGTTATCAATCAGTAACATCTATTCTCGAAGATACAAACACAGCATGAAAATTAATGGAATTAATTTCCCTACTTTTTGCGATACAATCTACATGTTTATAATCAAAGATTCGAATTTGCTTGGATATTTGTGTATTTCTGTAATATTTATTTTTTATAATTTTTATCAAACGATACAATTCTAAAGTCGAGGAGCAATATCTAAAGTACATAATTACAATGTTTATATAATTAAAATGTCATCCTGGTACTTATTATAAAAAAAATAAGGTTGCCAGAAGGATGTTCATAAATTGAAGCATAATGATTAACATAATTAAAATGTGATCCTGGTACTTATCTAGAAATAAGTTTGCCAAAAAGGATTTCCATACCTTTGGGTAAAAGAAATGATACCCTTGTTACCTACAAAAAATGATACTCAGAGAAAGATGCCATATACAAAATATATACATTCTTTTATTATGAACCATTGATTACTTTATTAATAATTTATCGACTAGGTTCTATGTTCAATTTTTCTACTTTTATAATTTTTGTGAAGGCTGTGTGGAAAATGGTTCTGTTCGTAGACACTTCTCTCTATCGAAAAAATCTGAGAATTTCTGTAAGGCTCCTTACAAATTGAAAAATTGAAAAAAGTGGATCATTTTCACAGTGTTTTATTTTTAAAATTTCAATAATTAATTTGAGATGAAAATAAAATTTTCGTAATTTAACTTAGTGTATGAATACCTGACTATCTATTTCGTATTTTGGAGGGAGGGAAAATGGTTCTGTTCGTAGACATTTCTCTCTCCCAAAAAAAATCTGAGTATTTCTGTAAGGCTCCTTGTTTACAATTCAATGTCAGTTTACGTCATGGCTTTGAACACTGCATTTCGTATTGATGCAAAATTTTCTCTGTCCAAAAAAAGTTTTACCGTGAATTCGTTATTCTAATCTCTTTCTCACAAATTGAAAATTTCAAAGAAGTGGATTATTTTCTGTTTTATTTTTTAAATTTCAATAATTAAATCGAGATGAAAATAAAGTTTTCGTAATTTAACTTAGTGTATTTCGTATTTTGGAGGGAGGGAAAATGGTTCTGTTCGTAGACATTTCTCTCTCCCAAAAAAATCTGAGTATTTCTGTAAGGCTCCCTGTTTACAATTCAATGTCAGTTTGCGTCATGGCTTTGAACACTGCATTTCGAGTTGATGCAGAATTTTCTCTGTTCAAAAAAAGTTTTACCGTGAATTCGTTATTCTAATCTCTTTCTCACAAATTGAAAATTTGAAAGAAGTGGATTATTTTGTTTTATTTTTTAAATTTCAATAATTAAATCGAGATGAAAATAAAACTTTCGTAATTTAACTTAGTGTATGAATACCTGACTATGTATTTTGTGTTTTGGAGGGAAGGAAAATGGTTCTGTTCGTAGACATTTCTCTCTCACAAAAAATCTGGGTTTTCAAAATTTCCCAAATTTTTAGAATTTCCTTAATTTATATTAAAAGTAAAGTTTCCAGAATTCCTCCATATGCGCAGAAATAATGCCTATATTCCAATTGCGTCTGAAATCATGCATTTTTTATAAAAAATATATTCATCAAGGGGGAGAGAACTTTTTACGACTCATGTATTCTTTCAGTGCTTTTCGAAAAAGTCCCTCTTCTCCCCCTTGGTGCATAATATACTATTTTACCCCATCCTACGATGCGGCCTAATTATCATATTGAAACAAAAGGATTTTTATATAATGTTACATTTCAAATTTTTTGCAATTTTTACATTTGTTTTGCAATTTTTATGATATTTTTGCCATTTTTTTTAAGTTGTTTAAATATTTTGGAACTTTCGGCAATTTTCATACTACTTAACAGCCACAAATCTATTTTCTTTTTTTCAAATTAAAAATTAGGGTTTAAGTCACTGCCTGAAGTTGAGAAAACGTGCACTTTGAGCAAAAAAATCTCATTTTCTCGGAATCTAATTATAATATAATAATAATATATAATAAATCAATTTTGGTATTTTTAAAACTGTACAAACTAAATACTCATGTTAGTTGAAAAAACGATGAGAAATGCAAAAAAAAAATTTAAGTGATCAGAATTTTCGCCAAATATAGTTCTAAAAAATTTCTGTTGATATTTTTTTTTAATTACCGCTGTTTGTCAAAAAAACTGAATTTTTTTGTTGTAAAAGAAATAAAAATTTTCATTTTTCCGAAACAATAAATACCAAGCAATGTTAACAGACCATTTTGTAAAACTTCTTTCAAAACTTTTTTTCACAACTTTTTTGTCAATACTACAACCTTTTTCAAAACTTGTATTAATTCACTCATGGATCTTGTGCCAATATAAACTTTGATTTTCGTATTTTTCGAAATTTAATTTATACACGAACAAAGATATTATGACTTGATGAAAAGCTAAATATTTTGAAATTTTTTTTATGAGTGGTAAGATGATTTTAAAAAGTAAGCTAGGAAAAAATATTTAAAAATTCCAAGATGAAAAATACCTATGTTTCTCTATTTAATATTTGATTGAGATTTCATTCTGTTTTTTAAATTCATTTTCTGTTACTCTATACATACACTGTTTTCGAGTGCTAAGTTGTCATACAAACTAATGATGCCAATTCTAAAATTTGAAATTAAAAATGCTTCAAAGAGTTTTTACATTCTTAGACGAATTATCATTGATTTATATCATCAAAATTGAAATAAAAAATTTGTCTTGCTTTTTACATTTTTTATTCTATAGCGAAAAAGTCCATTTTTTCGCCGCATTGAAACATAAAATAATGAAATTGGAAGATTTTTGATCAAATTTCTTAATGCTTGAATTTGAAACAGTTATAATACCAAATTCTAATAATAAGAGAAAAATTTAGGTAAAACATTTTTTTAAAGAATTTAAATCCTAAAACTAGAATAAAAATATATAACCGTTCAAAACTCCAATTACAAGAAAACTTAAAATTTAATGTATTGACATGTTGCGCAAGATGGCAATATAAATAAATCTTTAGCAATATTAGCATATGAATATTTACTAACTCTTTTTGAGGAACTGAAATTTCAACAACAAAAAATGGAAGTAAGAAACTTATAAATATATAAACGCTCTTAATTTTCTTTACAATAATGATCTATTCTGCAAAATTTCAAACTTTACAGAGAATTTACATTTCTTTGAAACGAAATTTTAAGATTTTATTTTTTGCAGTTTGTGTATTTTGCTTTGCCATCTAATTTTCTTCAAGTAATTAATTCTAAAATAGGCTAATAAAAAAAATTAATAACTCAGGGAGACAAAAGGTAAAAGGAAAATTCCAAATAGAAGTATGGAAATTTTTGAATTAATTGAAAATGTAAAATTACTAAATTTGAAGAATTTTCATCACTTTGTGTCCTCGCTGAAAATAAGAGGTTTGTTTTCCTCAACTTGCAAGTTGAAGTGGAAGAGTTTTCATTAATTTTTATCATAAATGGAACACAAATTTCATTTTTCTTAATTTTCTATTTTGAACGACTTAAATTTGAAATCTAAACACTTTCAAGAAAGTAGTCACAAAAAAAACATTTAAGCCCAAAAGAATTGAAATTCAAACATTCAATATGGAATGTAACCTTTAAAAGCAAAAATTCAAATTAAAAGTATTGAAATGTTACATATTTGTGAAAAACTTAAAATTAATATAGAAGAAATTACACATCTTAAATTTGTTTTACAATAATTATTTATTCTCTCTAAAGTTTTCATATAAAACACTGGTAATAAAAATAATCTTACAGTTCCATTTTTATAGTCTCAGACTTGAAGCAAATCCCAATATCGAAAAATCGCTTCTTACACATACAAATAAAAAAAAAACAAAGACATTCAAAAAAATAATAATACAAATTTATTTTACACTTACACACACAACACAGACGCGCTTGTAATAATAGTACACTCATTGTCTTTCGTTCCACTTAACAATCTTACTCTCTTACTCTCTCCCTCTCTCTCGTCAATGCACACGTAAAATATATATCTATATGTATAATAATTATATAACACATCTATCGCACGAGCCTAGAATTAAAAGAGATTCGAACTTATGTACTTACGCGCTAATTACGACGCGAATGAGTGATTGCGGAAGACTCGAAAGAGTGATCAAGTTAGAGAACGATAACACCGAATTTTTTTTGAAAAGTCAACCACTGAGCTAATTAGTTAAATAAAAATAATTTAACCGATTTCTAAATTAGGGTGAGTAATTTATCATCTCTCGTAAATAATAATGCTGTCAAGTTAACTAAAAAATCTTCACTGGCGTCCAATCTAGATTTTCTAGTCCAAGGCGCGAAAGTTATGCATAGTGGAAAAAATTATTTATAATTTTCATTTATTTTATCCAAATAATGTATAAAACAAATGGAAATTATACATAATTTTTTCCACAATGCATAACTTTTCCGACTAGGGTAAACTTCAGAGTGGAATAAATAAGAAATTAGTCGCCCTAATCAAGAAAGCAATTGGAATAAAAAAAATTAGTTAATTAACCAGTTTTATTTCTGGACTTTTCAAGATTAACGAAGAATTTTTTTCGGTGAAAAGGTGACTTCTAAGATGTCTCTTGCAGAACGGCGGTACTGGAACCAGGTACGGGAATCCGAGGCGACGGTGGCGACGCAGCCACCCCCAAATTATGGGTCAAAGAATGCCTTCTCAAATCGCAATTTCTGCGAAAAACTTTTCCACAAGATGCGCAGTGGTAGGGCTTAATATCAGTATGAGTCAATAAATGAGTCTTTAAATTGCTTCTTTGATTGAAACTTCTATCGCAAACTGGACACTTGTGAGGCGATTCTTCCATGTGGAGAATTTTGTGGACTGCTAGAGTTCTGCTCTGGCAAAATCCTTTGCCACATTCTGCACACTTGAAGGGCTTCTCCTTGCTGTGAATGTACCTGAGAACAAAAAAAAAATTTTTTGTTTTTCATTCAATTCAGATAAATTTGTCGGTTTTCTATTACAGCTTAGAGTGATACTAAATTATATAATATACCTGTTTTGTTTTCCTATAAATTTCCCCTGATGAGGAAGTCTAAATTGGCTTCGAAACATGTTGGGTC
>JAUMHM010000005.1:38870305-38894697 GCA_032362435.1 Melikaiella ostensackeni | reverse complement strand
TTTTGGAGTGTTCCTTTTTGGTGCACACAAGGTTTTCATAATAGAGTGGATTTTGTTTCGATCTTTTGAAAAAAAAATTTATTATCTTATTTTAGAAAATTATTTGCAACGCTAGCTTATTTTTAATGTTTAATTTTTACAAACTATAATACACTGGGACGCTGGCTCGCATTCGTTGATGAGGGGGTCCAAGGAGACGAACGGGAGGCATTGCGAGAGCTGTGGCGTTCAGCAGTTCCGTGCAGACAAAGCGAACCGTTCGAACACGCGCGTGAATATTTCGCACTTATTTTTAAATGCACATGGAAAATTCTCTTTTCATTAATTAGTCTTCAGTATTTAACAAAGGTCCATCCTTTATGATAACAAAGATCTACGTTTGTACACAATACTATTTATTATTATTATGTATTTCTACTGGAAATGGTTCCTACGGCCCTGTTTACATCGAAGAAATTCTTGGAAGAGCCTCACTGTCAAAGCAGGCCATACCCGAGACGGCCGTTGAATGGAGGTTCCAATGTATTGATGAACTTACGAACAAACCTTCAATAAAGAAAAAGATTTATCCATTGCATTTTTTCTCGAAATTATTCAAAAAATTATAGTTGTATACAAAAACTGCACACCGACGGCAGTAGCTGGATGGTGATTTTCGACTCGTCGAGATACTGAATGTTAAGCACGGAGGGGCGCGGTTACCGCTCGGATGGGTGACCGTTCGGGATTCTCGCTTAGTAGTGTTTTTACTACGTTTAACTACCATCGAGCGGAAGGTTTGACGCCGATGATGTATGCGGGCACTCGATGCTATTGAATGTCTACATCCAAACTCGTCTGTCAGTGACCGGCTGCTCTCGGCAGTTTTGGTTTTCTGCAGTTTTCCACTCCCCTGACCAAATTTTCAGGCGAATGCGAGCGCTTTCAATAAAAATGCGGCTGCAGACGGTAGGGGATTTTAGAGATTGAAAACACCCACAGGATTAAGTAACGTTAGGCATTGCTTTGGAGGCTTATTATGAAAGTTGGAGTAATTGGGAGTTTTGGGAAGGAATTTGAGCTAAAATGTTTAATGTCAGATGATCTCCTGTGTGAGGGGAGATTTTAGATATGTAAAAACATGGAGTAAAAATCTAATCAAATCGAATCTACGAAAAGTGTATGCGGTATTGGGAAAAATTTACTCTTAAAAGCAAATAATTTTTGTGTAATGCAAACACTTCTGAATCTGTTTATAATTTGCATAAATTTTCTCATTTCTTTATGGAAGCCTTCCTGACCAAAAAGTATAAAAGGGAGCAAAAAAAGTTCTTTTAAAATTATTGTTTTTATAGATAGACTAATGTGCATTTCTCAAACTTTTTATTCCTAATTTTATATAAGAAATTAGAAATAATTATTAAAATTATAAAAATCAGAAATTTCATAAGTGTATTCGAAAACCATAATTTATATATTTATTATTTTCATTACTGTTGTACGTTATTGTTTTTTAGGAATAAAATTCCAGATTGTCATAAATATTGTCACTAAATTAAATACAAGCCTATCAAGAAGGAATTAAAAATTACGAAGAATCATCCCCTAAAGTGGATCAATATTCCTACTAATGTCATAAATTATTGTAAACAGTAAAAACTTAACTTTAGAAAGACTTTAGAATACATCTATTGTCACAAATAAAACAAGAGTTGTAATTTGATCTAAGAATATTAATTCCAAAAAAAATCTACATCGTAAGCCATTGTTTCTAATACAAATGCTAATAAAGTACCACAAGCAAGTATTAGATTACAAATATTTCTCGTGTCACTACTTTATATTAAAATTCCTTGTATCTCTTTAAAAAACTACCAAACAATATATTTTTCTTTCAAGCTATAATTATTCTACAAATTTTATTATATCAACTCCACAATTTTGAAATATCTAATCCGATTATTATTTCACAAGATATAATTTTCCATTTTTTGAAATCTCAATATTTCAAACTAAAATTATTTTCAAAACATCCCAGTTTTGTTGAAATAAATTATTCATTTATTATGGTGTATGTAACTATGAACTGACTGCTTAATTGTTATAAAACTACTTCCCGCTTGAGTCTCAAAGAAGTGTCCTTTGATCAAAATTTACTGCACCTCTCTTTTCTCTCAGTTTAGAATTTGAGATAAGCATAAATAATTAACAATTCTACATAAATTCAGTAGAAATTTATTGAGATATAAAGAATGTAACTTTAGAACATTATATTAGTAGTCAATACATAAATTTCCAGTCCTCGTGACTTCAAAAATAAATCTTAAAATTACCGAGTTTTGTGGCAGATCGTGTCAGATAGTAAACCTGTTCTATGATTTTTATACGCGAGATTTTTTATCTGAACAAACTTAAACTATCCTGGGTAGGCCCGGAAGTCAATAGTGAATGTTGGTTACTATATCTTGTCTCTCAGAATGACATTTTCAAATTTGTGGTCTTTAGATTTATTATCAACTTGAATTTTTATGTTTTCAAACTTTTTGTAAATTTATTCTGATAGAATCTTGCTTCTGAATGATTCAGAATAAGACGAAATTGATAAAAACTTAATTCAAGAGAACTGAAATTAATTTATATTTAAAATCTTTTAAATAAATTATTATTGCGAAAATAAACAATAGAAAGACAAAAACAAATAATTATTGTTTTCGCATGTTTCTTTAAGTTTATATTTGATGAATATTTATTAAGATAAACCACGATATTTTTTTAACCCAAATCAAACGATTAAAGCCAATAACGTTTTAAGAAATTTCTCACAATTTCCTAAAATTGGTTTAAACCTTTAAATAATCTGAATTATTGACGTTCAATAAAGTGCCGATAATGAAAAAATCGTATCCTATTGTATCTTTTAAATTCTTCAAGTCTGAAGAAGCTAATATTCTACTTTGATAGTTGCATCTACTTCTTTAAAAATTTCGCGCAAACCCGATCCAAGATGGCGATTTTTATTAGTTGTTTATTCCAATTTCTTTAAATTGCGAAAATAATTTTGAAATTTCGTTTATTTGCTGTTGCATATATTATTCTGCAAATATCGGTATTTGAAGTGAAATTTCATTTTAAAAGAACAATTTCAAGTTAATAAAGAAGGAATGAAAGTAATTTAGGTTCTCGAGTTAATATAAAAAAAGGGTAATAATCCTCCTCCGACTAAACTTTTTGACCTGTGTCAAAAAGACAAAATACTCAAGCTTCAAACGCTAAAGAAAGTTTAAAGACGTTTATGAGTCATTACTTCACGGATCATGCTGAGCTTTGACGCAGAAACGCCTCATTACCGACGGAAGAAATACCATGCGACTCACGTTTTAAATTTATTAATACAGACTTGATAAACTGCAGCTGGAGAAAATTAAGAAAGAAAGAGAATTAGAAATTCAATTCAAATTATAAATTCGAATTTACGAAAAGAAAATCAAAACCCACAGCCAAAGAAATCGTCTAACAACAAATCTCAAAAAGCAATCTGTTCACAAACTGATTAAAAATTTCAAAAAAAAAGGAAGATTTGTCTAACAACAAATCTCAGAAACCAATCTGTTCACAAACTAATTACAAATTTCAAAAAAAAAGGAAATTCAACTTTATAAACTAAAATCAAATCGAATTAACTAATAAAACTTAATCAGAACTGAAAGTCAAGATCGCCGTTTACCAAATCTCAGAAAATCACCTGTTCATGACAGCCGCAAATTTAAAACCAAATCTTAAAATCGAATAGAAAGAATCAAATCAATCCCAAAAATGAAAGCAAGTCATAAATTCCACACGCAACCTAAAATTAAATCAAATAATTTATAAAATCCTCCAATCCTACCTGTGATCTCTGAGATGATCCTGCCGACGGAATGCCTTGCCGCAAATGTCGCAAGAGTACGGCCTCTCATCCGTATGTGTTCTCTCATGTATCAGCAAATTATAGCTCTTCGTAAACTGTCGATTGCAAAATTTGCAAATAAACTGTTTCTTCGGTCTCGCAGCCCTACAATTTCTCTGCAAATTATTGTCCGAAGAAGTCGAGGTCGCCTGTAACGACGAACTTTGCACCAACTGTCCAGTGTTCCCCGCCGGCAGAATTGTCTGATGTCCTTCCACAATCCTCTGCAGGAGAACGTCATGATTCGCAGTTGAAGAAGACGCTGAATTTTCCCTCAAAATCGCGTCCTCCTCCTCCAGGAGAGCCAGATCCTCTTCCGGATCAGTCACAAAGTCGAGATGAGATCCATCATCCTCATCCAAGGAAGTAGTCGTGAGAACATCCACCCCTAAATCAGTCTTCAAATTCGTCAAAGAGGCAGAGTTCAAGGACAAATTACCCCCCAACGTCATCGAGCATCGACTAGGTCCTGTGAGGGTCGAAATCGGCGAAGAAGAGGACACCGTCGCTGCAGCACCACTGACATGAAGGCGATGCAGAGTCAAATAAGCATCCAGCGCCTGAAGATTAAACGCCGCTGCGGCCGCATGTCCTGGAGGCAAAAGCGCCACCCTCTGAAGGGTCGCAAGAAGCGCTCCTTGGAGTCCTAAGGTCGAAATTGAGGATGTTGAGGAAACATTCGTTGCTCCACTGACGTGAAGCCTTTGAAGGGTCATGTAGGTCTGCACGCTTTGGAGAACACTTTGCAGAGTCAAGTTTGAGAGGTTGGAACCTTCCATTGAGCTGGTGTCCGTTGAGGAAACTGTTTCGTGAAGGTCGCCTGAAGGCGTTGAGGCCGTCGTCGTGGCCGTCATCTCCCGCTGATCCTGCTGTTGCATCCTTCCTCCGGTTGAGGGCAGTTTTCAAACAGCTGCACTGGGACAGCTGCACTCCGACAAATCACCACACGAGATCTCGCGACCCGCACCTCTAGTCTCACATTGGTCAATCGCGATCAAGGTCGTGCAGGGTGGTTCGGAAGATCACATATAAAGGGGCGCGTGACCGTCGCCCGGTCTCATCTTCAGAAAGAAGGCGTGAGGTGCTCGCGTTGCGAAGGCGCCTTCGCGACTGCTCGAGCAGGCCGCTGTTGGGCGCTGCTGGTGGAGCCACCTAGCGGCAGGTATCTTAGTTCGCGGGGCCTGATCGCCCCCTTCACGTACACAGCTGGGCCAGGCGCTTCACAGCTTGGCAACACACACGCGCCCACAAGATTTGCGGGGGAGTATATACGAGAGGCCCCCCGGCATATTCATAAGCGTGCGCGCACGCTATCACACGAGCCGTCCTTAACAATGCGGGCCCAATCGATATTCCACTCCGGGCCTGATTTATGAGGCTGGTAATGCAGAGGACCGAAAACTGACCCGGAAAAGGGGAAGGAGAGAGGGTCAGGTGGTGTGGAAGAGGATGAAGTAACAGGTCGAGAAAACAATCGAGAGAAGTTTGTGTGGAGGATGTCGAATTTGTGAAAGAGTTAATCAAATTTCATGAAATGGGCCCAGGAACGGAAGGTGAATCAGAATATGGTAAAGGGACTTGTGAGAGAGGTCAAGGAACAATAGAGACCCAATCGATGATCTGATGATGTTCGGATATAAATTTTAGCAATTTTAATACACTTTTACTACAGTAAAGTTGATTTAAATTCTTGGACTAGTAATCTTATTTTACGAAGCTTGTGTAGTAAAAATGTACTCTAAATTCCATAATTTTCCTGTATTATGACATTTTATTCCACTCCCTCTTTCTGACAACTGTATCTTTTTCGATCTCTTCTTGAAGTTTTGCATACTCTCTTCCTCTTTATCAATAATTACGTCCTCTTCTAACCTAGTTCTAAAAATTCTATCGCTTTCTATCCCTTCTTATACAGTGTCTCTTTACGTTAATTATATTCTTTCCCATTATCTCCTTATCCTATTCGTTTTTCTAAAAATTCTATAACTCTGTATTCCCTTCTATCCTATTTCCTTTTCCCAAAGACGTATCATTTTCTGTCTCTTTGTATCATATTCATCTTTCCAAGTTTCTATAACTTCAAATTCCCTTTTATCCTATCCCTTTTGATTACCGTAAACCGGGGCTAAGCGGCGCATGTGGGGGAAAGCAGCGCACCCTTGATTCTGCATTTCTAAATGATATATTTGCTTCTTCGAGGTAAAAAATATAAATGCGTGCAACTAACAATTGTAAAACCTCAATTGAAAAACGTAGAAGAGGCATTATCGCGTTTTAAATACAGAATTAAGCATGTACCGCTTTCCCCACAAATGCGCCGCTTATCCCCAGTGTACGGTATATTTATATTTGGAATAATTTTAGCCTTTTCCATGCTTACTTGCAATTTATTAATAGACTTCCTCTCTCCAAATGTACGACCTTTTCTACCCGTTCTTCCCTTCCTTTACAACTTTTCTCACTACTTGACTAGGTTAGAATAGCATAACAAGGGATAGAAAGGGATAGAAATTTTCAAATTAGAATAGAAAGGATTATTTCTTGGAAATTATTAACCCATATAATTTAGCACTGTTTAATACCATAATTATAAAACTGCTATCCTTCTTCTATCCCTCTTTCCAATAATTACATCTTATTCTATTTTTTTAACTCTTTCCAAATTTCTATGTTTATAATCCCTTCCTATCATATTTACCTTTTTAAATATAAAAAATAGAATTTTATAAGGACAGACAGGAATAGGATAGAAATGGATAGACTCTGATAAATTTATAATAGAAAAGTATTAATATGGATAGAATGAGGTATCTATTAAATAGTTTATGGGACAGAAATCAGTAGAAGAAATTGTTTTTAGTATTGAATAAAAAGGGGTAGGGATTGTGATGGGTCTAGAATTGATTATAATAGAAATAATTATTATTCTGGAAACGATGAGTAGGACAAATTGAAACATATTCAAAAATAATTGGGACCGAAGTGGATTAAATTAAACATATTCAGAAAATATTAAGACAAAATTGGATAAAATGTGACAGATCACATACTAATGAGATGGAGATGGTTATATTGTTCTGGAATAGATAAATAGGCTAAATACTGATAGGATCATATAAGTTTGGAATGAAACAGAATTAAAAAGTATAGAATGAGGTAGGTTTAGAATAAATTAGGATAGAAATGGATTGAACAAGATAAGTTTAATATATGTCATAATAATATAATATGACAGATTAGAATGGAAATTTTGTGGGTTGATTTAGAACCAATCTATTCAGATTATTCTATTTTTCAAAAAGAAAAAGATAATAATCCAAATCAATAACACATTTTTAAAAAGTTGCTAACTTCATCACATTTTTTAAATATATTTAATTAAAATAGATATCTTTTTGTAAATCGAGTTAATCATTAAAACCTCAATTAAAAAAAGTCTTTATTATTCATAGGCAATCCTGCAGACTGGAATCAATCTTTGATTAATGTCTCTCTTTTAAAATTTCTTATTCAGCTCAGAACAAGAAGAATACAATAATAGTGGATAGGGTCATATATGTATATAATAAAATAGAATAGAATGGAATAGAAATAAGAATTGGAGAAAGAAAATATAGACCTAATTGATATTTTAAGTTATTAAAGATTCGCTTTCCCAATAAAGGTAACTTCCTAAAAATATTGATGCAAAGACTAACCTGAGCAATAATAAGTCAAAGATCTGGAAACCAAAGAATCCGATTCAAACCTATTTAATTACAATATTTCCTTCGGATTTGGCGGTCGTTGATTTGATTTCTAATTAAAATACTTTAAAACAAGTGCTACATGGTGTCTTTCGGAAACTGTAAGAAGAATGAGAGACAGTGTAGAAAAACTAAACACAGGCCCAATTGATATGTCTTATCTTATTTCGGATCTGCTGTTGATTTTCGACTGTCTGACCCATGATCTCTCTAATCTAGATCCCTAAAGTGGACCATAGACCCGTGAAAAGGTCTGATGAAGCAATAGCTTTTGAAGTCGTTCAAGTATTACATAAGAATTTTTCAGTCATTTTGATCATCTTCACCTCCCTTCAGTAAGAATTTTGTAGACACCCTCTTCCGCCACAAAATGCTTACGTAATATTTGAACGGCCCCTTTCTGGAATATGATGCAGATCCGCAAATGCTATAAGCAACATGAACATGAATTTGATTTTCACCATTGTTGTCTAATTTAAGACCCCATTAATCCTCCTCTCCTTAACGGCCCAAATCCAACCCTAAGGCCTACAATCCACCCGGAAGAAAATAATTCTCCAGGTTCCTACTTCTTTCGAAAAAAGGAGAGTGTCGACGGCGCGGAATATGCGGAAAGGTTCGACGGCTAGAAAAAGGGCCTGGGCCCCGTTGCTCTTCGCTCTGCGATGCCGCGCCGTACCATTTCGCATCGACTCGACTGCAAAGCCGCAACAATTTACGACGGCAATTAATACGCGAGAGTAAACCGTGTATAGCGCCTATAGTTAGCTGCTCTTCGCCGGTCCCAAGAGAGGGGCCTTCTCACTCCCTCTCTCTTTTCTCTCCCCTCTCTCTCCGTCTTTCACTCCTTCACTCTCTCTTCACCTCTACCAATATTTTCCCTCTCTTTCTCTCACTCTTTCTCTCTCTCCCTCTCTCTCTTCTCGGTCCTTCTCTCTGGCGGAGGGCAGACTAAATAATATTATAGGTGGTGTTCTCACGGTCCCGGGACGCCCGCGGGCCTACATGCACCCCTCCCGCAACTTCGCCCACGCCGGGGCCTCACGGGCCCTGAGCCACGGGTGTGCAAAGAGACCCGACGACTGGACTCGGCTGGCAGAAAGAGAGGCAAGGGTCAGAGGTCAGCTCGCGCTCGCTGACCGTCACCGGGCGACGGTTCCTTTTCCTCCCAAGTCTCGTTCCAAGTTTCCTCCTTCGTCACCCCCTCCTCCTGTTCTTAGTGGTGTTCCTCGACCCTCCCCCCTCTCTTTATGGTACCATAGCACCCTCGTCCATCTCAGCATTCTCCTCCACGGTTCCTCTTCTTCAGCGAGAGGGGCGCGCTTAATCACCCACTGACTCTCGCCCAACTGACTGACCGGCTGGAACGAGATTCAGCCTCTTACCTACACATTCTCGACTGGTTTATTGTACTTTCGGAGATGTCTTTTACGCAATGGAACCAGGCTTGATGCACTCAGGATCTGGGACCGTGATCGTTAAGCTGGTTGATTTAGTAGAGAGGACAAAAGTGTAGTCTTCCGAGGAAGTTAATGAAGAAAAAGAGAGCTTCATTGCAGATGAAGTCATGACGAATTGGTTCTCTTTTTTAGGTAGAGAAAGAAATAGCGTTTTTGGATTAGATAATTGTTTTAGATTAGTTTTTCTGGTTCCCGAGTTGTAAAAAATGTGTCTGTGAAATCCCTATTATTTCTCAAAGTCAGGTAACGGGAATGAGACAAATCACTAAAGAATCAACTTTTGTTCTAATTGCTTACGAGTAAAAATAGGGACAAAAGTCCTGGACAAGTTTTGTGCTGTGCTATTTTCTTTCAAAATATTTACAAATATAAATATATATATAAATATAAATATAATATAAATATATATTTACAAATACAAATATCATATCATAGCACCTGTGTTTCAAAAAAATACTGGCGAATCAGGACTAAAGTGTTTAAAAAATTCTATTTTAATTGTTTCAAAACGTTACGCAATTATTCGTGGGACTTATTTCCCAAAAAAGTACTGCTGAAAGAGAGCTTAGGTACAGAAAAACTTCAAACATGCAATGCTGAAATTGTACAGGTTTGAATTTCGATTTAAAATTCATGTCCCAAAAAGGTGCCACCAAAATAGAACTAAGGTACCGAAAAAATTCAAAATACGCCCTGATTTAGGAGCACTTTGTTAGGATGAAAGTAGAAGAAAATTAACATTTTATTTTTATCAATAATTTTTTACAAGTACTCATAGAACTTATATAGAGTAAAAAAGTATCAAGAGACTAAATCCGTCCTATTTCAGCAAGACTTTTTTAGGACAAAAATACTATAGAAGAGTCTCTCTTAATTTTTTTTAAGTTTTGGGATCAAATTTGTTGGGACATGAATTTGGAATTGTATAAATTTAAAATTTCCTTTTGTTCCAAAAAAGTTATTCATTCGCAGGTAGAATTTTGAAGCTTTTTGCTACATTGGTCTTAGTTCAACAGTGCTCTTTTTGGACATAAATCCTATGAATACTTATGTTTGACTTTTTAATGAGAAGAAGGCTTAAGTTAGAGAATTGTTCAGACACTAAATAATCATGGGCACTTTGCTTCTTCGTAGCAAATGCATTTGCTTCTTCATAGAGGAAGCATTATTATGTTACTATACATTACTACAGCTAGAACTATAATACTTTTACTCTTGAATAAAATGTATCAATATTATAGGTCAATCGATTCGTCTCGAACCAATGAATATTTATGTTCTTGCATCAACTATGAATTATGTGTCTGATAAAAATTTTACTATAAAAATTGATTTTTCAATTAATATAGATTACCATAATTACCTTACTCTTTAATAAAATATATTAATATTATAGGTCAATTGATTCGTCTCGAACCAAGGAATTTTTTATGTTCTTGCATCAACTTTGAATTATGTGTGTGAGAAAAATTTTACTATAAAGAACCTATTTTCCAAATACTATAAATGACCATAACTTCCTTACTCTTTAATAAAATTTATTAATAAAGAACTTAAATATGGTGGAGAAGAGTTGAAAAAAGAGATGTGGAGGATTTACAATAAGGTTTGGAGAGGCGAAGGCTGGCCGAGGGAAGAAAAGACAGGGCTGTTAGCGCCGTTGATTAAGAAAGGAGAGGGAGAAAGGTTCGATGAATATAGAGGTATCACACTTATGTCAGTGGGCTATAAAATTTACGCGGAAGTGTTTAGGAAGAGACTAAAAAGACAGGTGGAAGAAAAGGGAAGTATATGTATCAGACAACCAAACGGATTTCAGGGAAGGGGTGGGGACCACAGATAACATTTACGTGTTAAATTTTTATTCAACATGAACTTGGGGCGGAAGAAAGAAAAACTAGTTGCACTGTTTGTCGATTTTAAAGCAGCCTTTGGCTCCGTGAACAGAAGGGTGCAATGGAAGGTCATGAAAGAGAGAGGAGTAGAGGTAAGTTTGATGGAGCAGATAAAAGAGATATTTATGAAGAATAAGATAAGGGTGAAGATAGGAAAGAGGAGAGGAATTCTCAACAGGAAGGGGACTTAGACAAGGGTGCCCAATTAGCCCACTTCTGTTAAGTGACCTACTGGCAGACTTGGAGGAGAAGATGGAGAGGATAGTAAAAGGTGGCACAATATTGGGAACAGGCAAACTGTATTCACTAGCATACGCAGAAGACGTAGTTGTAGTAACGGATGATGAAAGAGGGATGAGTCTGATGATGAAAGCGTTTGAAGAGTATGTGAGGGAAAAAAATTTAACGGTGAATGTAAGTAAGACTAGGATGATGTGTTTCAGGAAAAGAAAGCATAGAGTATAGTACGAATGGAAGATAAATAGCGAGGTGGTGGAGTTGGTGGAGGAGTTTCGCTACTTAGGTTTTGGTTCGAAGCAGGAGAAGGGAACGAGCTGTAGGTGAGAAAGAGATTGGAGTGTGCGAACAAAGTAATGAGACAAGTGTGGGGTATAGGGAAGAGAAGGTTCGAGGACGATTAGAGTATGAGAGTGTGTGTGTCCAACGTGTTAGTGTGGTCAGTGTTAAGTTATGGAGTGGAAAGGGGATGGAAAGAGCATAGGAGAGTGGTAAGTCTGCATGGGAGACTTCTGAGATGGGTCATGGGAGTAAGTTGAAACTTTCCAGATTAAGTGATGAGGGAAGAATTAGGATGAGAGAAAATAGTGGTCGATCAACTGAAAAGATCCTGGATTTTTGAGGAGACACTAAGAGCGAGAGAAGGATGAAAGATTGCTCAAGCGTGTGTCCGAGAGATTATGGACGAAGAGAGGAGGTGTAACGTGGGACGTTCGAAATGGGAGAAAGAGAGATGTCAAATGAGGCTTGAATATGGCATGCAAGTGAGGAGTAGAGAATAGTAGGGAACAGAGGAAGAGAAAATAAAAAAGAAAAGAAAGATAAAACAAAGAATAGAAAAGATGGGAAAAATTTTCGGAGTGTACTCGTACATGTGATGAACGAAGTGGGAAGAGTATGGAAGGGAGAATAAGGAGGATTTTGAATGGGAATGATCAGGGTGAGGGACGGATGAAGAAGCTGGAAAAGTTGAGAGAGAGAGAAAGAGCTGGTTGCACGGGGTAGGAAAAAGACAAAAGTGACTCCTAAAGAAGGAGAATAATGAAGTACTGTCACAGAATAGAGCTACAGTTTTTAGATTGGTAGTGGTTAGAGAAAACGGAAGCCCAGAGCAAGGTCGCAAGCGTCTAGGATTAAGAATAGTAGTTAAGACGATAGGTAAGAAATAGTTGATAAAGTAGTATATAAGGATTTATAAGAAAAAATGTGAGAGTTCTGTAAAGACTCCTAAGCCCGTAAATAGAAGAGAGTTTAAACAAATAAAGAAGAAGTTTAGAAAAAAGAACTAAATTTCTTAGCAAGACTTTTTTTCTTGTCAATATTAATAGGTTGAAAATATTATGACACATGAAATAATTACTCTTTATAGATAGTGTGAAGGAAGTAAAAGAGGGAGCGTTGAGAAGCACAATGAAAAAGAAAGAAAAATACGAGGAGGTGAAGATGCGTCAAAATGAAGGTGGTTGGTAGCGATCTAATTATCTACGCGGCAGGGATTCGCGACCTCCCCCTGTGCCAAGGGAAACAAGAGCACTGAGAGTGCATTTAAGAGAGGAAAGACTTGTGAACCACCCTCCGATATTTCACAGCCAAAGTGAAGCGTTTGCACACCAATCGACTCTGATACACAATCTCTGATCGATGATTACCTAGAAAAAGAGTATATCAAATTTGATATCTCAGTTCCCTGTCAGAATCAAGGCAAGTAAAGCTGTTTTTTTCTTCTTTTTTTATTTCTCAAAGGGCTCAAGACAGTGTAAAAACACTGGCGTTGAGAGCTAATATTAGCACATGGACACAAGAGCCTGGCTATGTACTTACGTGGTCTTCACACCCGTCGGCTATTTGAATAGCTTGAGCCCTTACCATCCATTCTGGAAATTTTAACTTCAGATCTGCTCGTTTCTGGTGAAATGGTACTGATAAGATGGGTGAGGTTTTTCCTAAGAATGCTTTATTTTTCGTTGGCTTTATCTATGAAGAATCTAGAATCTAGATTTCAACCTTCAGTTTTCATTTTTAGTTTATTTTTTCTAATAATTAATTTAATCTCATTTTTAGTGCGGTTCAAAGTATAATAAAATATTAATTTTTGGTAAAATGAAAACTAAAGTTTCGACTTTTGGCTAACATTGTGGAGTCATAAAATTATCAGGCTTTATATAAAATGGAAAAGGGATCTTATTATACAGTTTTAGCTATTGCCTGAAGTAACTGCAGGACAGGTTTTTTTTGTTATAATATTAAGATTATATTTCTAATTGTTTGTGAAGAAAGCGTGGATCCCACTATTTATTGATTTAATCAATTATTTTAAAAGAAACTGAGATGCTTTTACAAAACGCAAATTCCTAATAGTGTCATCTGGAATTTATATTTCAATTATTCCTACATGAAGCACCTTTTGTTGCATTTTTTTAAGAATGAAGAAAGATATATATTATGTTTTCGTTGAGTATCCATTGTCTTTTTGAAAATACTAGATTTTTATCATTTTATTGATAAATTATGAGAGGGTAAGTAAAAATGAGACTTCAGGTAAGTGTGCTAATTGTTTTTTGTTTTTCTTTTTTTATAATGATAATTGTTAAATAACACTTTTATAAATACATCTACAAAGCTAAATCATTTTTAAATCAATTTAGGAACAATGTAATTTGAAATAGATAATTTTTTAAATATCACTGACTGGAACGTTCATGTAAGATTCAAATTTTTATTTGTTGTATTCATTAATATTCTTATAAATTATAAAAAATATTGAGGCAGACATACATCTTAAAAATCTGTGGATATTTTGTTAACAAGAACGAAAATAAAAAAGCTCCTAAACTATTGACTCTAGTGTTTTTTTAACGTATAACACTTAACCGTAATGAGGGAAAATCTGCAATTTTTTACATGCTGCCAAATAATATAAAAAGATTTCTTCATGCAAATGTTTGCTAATTAACGAAGGAGAAGATTGAAAGTAGAAAGTCCAAAAAGATAGTTTTGGCAAAATTTGAAACGAGAATCTTTCAAAATATTTGAAAAATCATTAATCAAACTCACAAAGCTTGCAAAATAAATAAGGAATATTAACAGAAATTAATATTAACATAAATTTATACTTCAAAAATGTTTATACAGTTCAATTTCCACTCGATTCGAAAAGCTTTTTTATCGAAATTGAAAGAAATTAAAATAATGGGAGACCTTTCGAAGCCAATTTTTGAATTTATTTTTTTTCGACTTGCATACATTAAAAGTTGGTTTAATTTCTTGCAGTGATATTTGGAGAAGATATTTATCAAATATTTCATTGATAAAATAATTATTTATTTACTATAAAATATTAACAAATTAGGGCAACAAGTTTACAAAAATCACCGACCTTCTCTTCTGTCAACTGTGACCACCTCGTTGCCAATAATTTAAGACGCTGTAAGGTGTCTCATTAAGCCCTTTCTATGGATTCACAAAAATATTAATTTAAAAGATTAAATTCATGCATTTTATTAATAATGTATTATAATAATATTATTATTTATTTTATATAATTATGCATATCGATCGAATATTATGATCCAGTGCAAGTTTTACAAGCCCTGCCAGACGCGCAATCGTTTTTCGGTCCACGAGCTTTTTTCAGTCTGCAAGCTCGACCCGTATATGAAAAGCTCGCACGAGTCAGGTCGAGCTTGCGAGATCGCGAGCTTTTGCATACCCCTACCAAAATTAAAAACATATGTTGATGAAAAATAAAGAAGCTCTCAAATTTCGTGACTCAACATCTAAACAATATTCATTTTTTTAATGAATTCTAAGTTAAAAGTGTCCAGTTTCTTGAAGATAATCGTCAAAAGTGACATTAGGTATTAAAAATTAAAATCGCGATATTACAAAGCTTTTCCTATTCATTAATTTTTAAATAGTTCTAAATTTAATCCTGTTTAAATTTGTATTGCATCCTATAAAAATCGATCCAATATTAAAGTGTTTCACTTTATTTTTGAACGCACATTTTTATAAATTTGAAGTTTGGAGCTTTAAAATTGAAAAAAATTTAATTTATTCGAAGTGGAATGTGAATTTGATTGAAAAATATTTTATTAAATATTGTATCCTCGAGAAAGCATTCTTTACTGATTCACCAATTACAAAGATTTTCAATTTCTAAAATCAGAGATTTGTTTAAAGAAATGAGTGTTATTCAAATAGATGATATTTTCTTGAACACAACTGAATATTGAAAGATTAGAAATCTTTTCAATTCAATTTAGTTTAGAAATCTTTTAAATTCAATTTAATTTAGAAAGGATCTTTCATTTTGTGATAATCTTCAAAAGATTCATATTTTAAGGTCTGATAGTTCAAAAGCTTTTAAATTTGAAGATGTCAATCCATTTGAAAGTATCGTAATTTTTTAAATTTGAAAATCATTATATCCAAGAAGTGCAAAATTGTTCCTTTTTATTTTTATATTGTTCTCATATGAAAGAATATTATCTGCAAATAATTTTAATTATGTAAATTCAAATTGAAATTTTATCTTCATGAGAAACTTTTTCTTCATTCTTGTTGCTTCTGAAACCGTTCCAGTTTTTCATTTTCACAATACTAAATATTTGAAACCGGCAAAACTTGAAATTGGTTTGAAATATAAACTTGATGATAACAATGGAATTAAGCCATTAAAAACTGGGAATTCTTTAAATTATATGATTTGATATTTGAAAATCTACAGTGAAATATTTTGTTATTGTCGCTTACCTGCTTCTTCATCAAATTACAATATAGAATTATTGGACCTCTGCAAATAAATCCGAAATTTAAAATCTAAAAATACCTTCAAAGTAATAAACATTTATTGTAATTATCTCAAAAAATTTACTCTAACAATTAGTCAAAAGTTCTGATAATAAATTGAAACCTAACTTGTATCTTTGAATTTCAATAATCTAATAGACTCACATAAATTGTTATGTGATATAAATTACTATATAAAATGTTTATTGCAAAAAATAAAAACTGCTCAGCTAAAGTTTTCTCACAATTTGTCAAACACTCTCATAATAAATTAAAACCTAACTTGTATCTTGGAAATTCAATAATCTAATAGACACGCATAAATTTGATCATTAGCTCTCATCTGAATATAAAGCGTAGGTCAATAATCCTGAAGGCTATTATATCAAACTTGATAATAAACTAAACAAAGCAGGATAGTTCATATTCCATTTAGATTTGAATTTATATTCACATTCATATTCATATACATATTAAAGATTATTTAGTAAGCGTATGTTTTTTGCCACCGAAGTTGCTTACATGAGTCTGCGAACAAGCCGATTATGACGACGTTTATGTCGCGACATTTATGAGAAAATTTATACTGTTGCCCACGAATCTTCTTTTCATCGGTAGTACATTACCATTATTAAAATGCGATATTTCGGTCCCAGGACGTGGGCGTGAAATCAAGATGTCGACCCATTCAGAGTCGAATTTCTCCTCCTAATTTCCATCTTACAACTTCTACCTCAGGACCACTTTGCCGGAAACTTGGCACATCCAAAATTTCATTCTAGCCCACCCTGGCTCACGAGATTACATGTTTCGACCTTATGATTTGCGGGTCTTTACCGTTAAATCATTGGCTCCAAGGAAAGGTCGTATGTCCGAGGAACCTGTCGTGCGATATCACCAGAAAATAACTCACAAAATCCGTTTTGGACCGAGACGATCAGATGAAGTGCTTCTCTTATGCACCCGGTAAAATCCACTCACAGAGGCTCGCACTTACGAAATTTAAATGTGATCAAATTGTAAAGACGATTTTTTTATATGGGCATTAGGGTGTAGCATTTTCAATTCATTCTTTTTTTATTCTTTTTTTATTCTCATAAGCATCAAGTTTTTCAAATAATACGAAATGTAACACGTTTCGTCCTAGGCTAACTCACTGAACTCGTCAGTAAGACAATGTGAATCAGCCCTGCCTTAGACGCTTTGGAATTTAATTGACCTAGAATTAGTTTCAATTTTTAAAATTTTCAAATTAATATCATATAAGACATTTCGGCCACAAATAGGGGCCGAAATTCAATTTAAATGACATAAATTTTATGTTCAATTTCAGTTATAAACAAATTTTTTTCAGAATTAGGTAACATAGAACATATTAGGCATTCTGGCCGCGTATAGGGGCCTGAACATAATGGAAATATTGTAAAACTCATCCGATCTCTCTCCTACCCCTTCTCTCTTTCACCGCTCTGTGTTACGTGGAGAAATTCATTTGACCCTGATCCTCACCTGATGGGGTAAAAATGACCCCAGATTCGGAATTAGTGACCGCAGAAACGTCTTAGAAGAGTGGTTTCCTCCGATTCAATGGTTTTTTTCTCTTTTTGACCTTGGCATGACCTTGAGCTTGACCTCATGGGGTCGAACTAACCCCGAATTCGGATTCAGCGATCCCAAAAACGTCTAAGAGTAGAGGTTTTCTCCAATACCATGGTTTTCTCAATTTCAACCTTGGGATGACCTTCATCCCGACATTTTTAACTTCAATTGAGCTTGAACCTGACCTGATGGGGCCAAACTGACCCCGGATTCAGATTTAGCGACCTCAAGAACGTATGAGTACGGTGATTTAGCTCCGTTTGCAGAAATTTTTTCTTTGTGGGACTGTGTTATATAAGAGATTCCGGCCACGGATAGGAACCGAAATTCAATTCAGATAACATACATATCACGTTAAGTTTCAGTATGAACAACTTTTTTGAATTAGGTAACATAGAACATATAAGGCCTTCTGGCCGCGGATAGGGGCCTGAATACAGTGGAAATATTGTAAGAATTATCCTTTCTCTCTCCCTCTTCATCTTTCCTCCACGTAATCCATGGCAGTCGAGCAGTGAATGTAACGGAACAATACGTCACTGAACAATCGTACCAATTATAGGTATTTATCAAATACAATAATAATTATATAAGATATTTTGGCCACGGATAGGGGCCGAAATTCAATTTAAATGACATAAATTGTATATAAAATTTTAATGTGAACAAAATTTTTTTACAATTAGGTAATATAGAACATATTAGGCGTTTTGGTTGCGGACAGCGCTCGGAACTCTGAACATAATGGAAATATTGTAAGACAAATCCTATCTCTCTCGCTCTCCTTCTCTCCTTCACCACTCAGTGTTACGTCATCCACGGCAGTCGGGCAATGAATGTAACAGAACAATGACATGTTGTTACGTTATGTTTATTGCCCGACTGCGGTGAATCATGTAACACAGAGTCGTGAAGGATAGCAGGGGTAGGGAGGGGTACGATGAGTCTTACAATATTTCCATCACGTTCAGGCCCCTATCCGAGGACAGAACGCCTAATATGCTTATGTCACCTAACTGTAAAAAAATTGTTTATACTGAAATTTAACATAAAATTTATGTAATTTAAATTAAATTTCGGCCCCTATCCGTGGCCAAAAAGTCTCATATAATTAATATAGTATTTGATAAATATCTGTAATTGGTACGACTGTTCAGTGACATATTGCTCCGTTACATACATTGCTCGGCTGCGGTGGATTACATTACACAGAGTGGTGGAAAAAAAAGGAGAAGAAGAGAGATAGGATGAGTCTTTCAATATTTCTATTGTGTTCAAGCCCCGATTTGCGGCCAGAACGCATCATATGTTCTGTGTTACCTAATTCTAAAAAAATTGTTTATACTGAAATTTAACATAAAATTAATTTTATTTGAATTGAATTTCGGCCCCTATCCCTGTCCGAAATGTCTTATATAATTGTTATAGTATTTGATAAACAACTATAATTAGTAAGATTATTCAGTGACATGTTGTTCCGTTATATTCATTGCTCTACTGCGGTGGATTACGTAGCACAGAGCGGTGGAGGAAAGAAGGAAAGGGAGAGAGATAGGATAAGTCTTACAATATTTCTTTTACGTTCAGGCCCCTATCCACGGCCAGAATGCCTAATATGTTCTATGTTACCTAATTCTAAAAAAATGGTTCATACTGAAATTTAACATAAAATTTATGTTATTTGAAGTGAATTTATGTCCCTATCCGTGGCCGAAATGTCTTTCATAATTGTTATGGTATTTGATAAGTACCTATAATTGGTACGGTTGTTCAGTAACATGTTATTCCGCTATATTCATTGCCCGACTTAGATCGATTATGTAACACAGATTGGCGAAGGAGAGAAGGGGTAGGAGAGATATCGGATAAGTCTCACAATATTCCCATTACGTTCAGGCCCCCGTCTGCGGCCAGAAAGCCTTATATGTTATACGTCACCTAACTGTGAAAAAATTGTTTATACTGAAATTTAACATAAAATTCATATAATTTAAATTGAATTTTGGCCCCTGTCCGTGGGAGAACTGTCTTATATAATTCTTATAATATTTGATAAATACCTATAATTAGTAGGATTATTCAGTGACATCTTGTTCCGTTACATTCATTGCTCGACTGCGGTGGATTACGTAGCACAGGGTGGTGGAGGAAAGAAGGAAAGGGAGAGAGATAGATAGGATAAGTCTTACAATATTTCCACTGTGTCCAGGTCCCTATCCGTAGCCAGAAGGCCTGATATGCTCCATTTTACTCAATTCTAAACAAAACTGTTTAAACTGAAATTTAAGATAAAATTTATGTTATTTTAATTGAATTTCAGCCCCTATTCGTGGACGAAATGTCTTATATAATTGTTATAGTATTTAATAAATACCAATAATTAATACGATTGTTTAGTCTAACAATATTTCCATTCCGTTCAGGCCCCTATCCGAGGCCAGAACACCTAATATGTTCTATGTTACCCAAGTGTAAGAAAAATTTTTTTATCCTGAAATTTAACATAAAATATATGTAATTTTAATTGAAAATCGGCCCCTGCCTGTGGCCAAAATGTCTTATATAATATTAATTTTTAAACTCAGACAAATTGAAAATTAATTAAAAATTTGGAATATATTTGATTCTAGATTAATTAAATTCCAAAGCGTTTGAGGCAGGCCTGATTCACATTGCCTTACTGACGAGTCTAGTGAGTTAGCCTAGGACGAAATGTGTTACATTTCGTATTATTTGAAAAGTCTGATGCTTATAAGAAATAAAAAATATTTAAAAAACTAGAAAATTTAGACCCTAATGACAGTACAAAAAAATCTTTCTAACAATTTTATACTTTAGGTCTATTAAAACCGATGTTAAAAAAAAAAACCAGCAAATGTCATTTTACAATTAAATGACTTTCCGTACTGCCGCCTTGTTTCGCGTCTGCCTCGCGTCCAGCGCATAAATAACGCATAACTCTCCCTGGGCCATCAGGATGTTTTAACTTTTTAAGGTGGCTAGAAGAGATCTCTGAGATCGGAGAACCCTCGTAGGTATACCTTGGAGATAGAGAAGAAAACGTAGCAACAGGAGGCAAAGCGTGATTCCATTAGTCAGAACCTCACCACCGTTTCGATGTTTTCAAGTTCTAGTTCCTGAATGCCTTTGTTCAAAATCAGAAATTTATTACAACCTTTTATCTGCTCCTGGAGATACCCAATATTGTAGCCTTCAGCCCCATTCGAGTTTTGTTTTCAATTTTTTTTATTTCTTGACGTAATTTAATGAGTTGGGAGTTAATTTATAAGATTTAAGAGATTAGAGTTTATATAAATGGCTGTGACTTGTGGGTACCCGTGTGGGAGATGGTGTGGGCCCCGTAAGAGGCCTTCATGGATTGCCCTCAGGCCGTGAGGGGCCTATGAGGGCAATCCAGGCGTGGCCCTTCATGAGAACGACATGCTAATCCGTACGGATCCAACATGCACTTTCTTCATGGTTCCCCTTATAGTTGCCCTCGTGAGCCTCTCGCAGTCTCGAAGTTAAATTTATAATTTACGCAGAAATCTTTGACAACTGTCTCCTCATCATTTCAAACATATTTTAATAAATATGTACTGTGAACATGGATACGCAATTTTAAAATAAAAATATTAGCGCTTCGACCGCGACTTGATGTCATGACCAGTATCTTACCAGACTTAGGTTTTTCCTTTTGACCAACTTACCACAATGTTTATAACTTTTTTTTCAGACAGACACTCTGCACTCGTATAAAAATTTGTTGGAATTATCATTATTTTCATTAACTGCACACTTGGTCCAGATATTGTTACTATTTGACACAAAAAACAATTTATTGCACAAACAAATAGTTTCATTTTTATAAATTGAGGAATGAGGGCAACAAGCAGGTCCCCTTGCATTATCCCTCGTAGGATGTCCGAGATTTCAAAAGTCAACTTCCAAAAAAATGTCATCAAATTTTTAACAAAAATGCATTGTCCACATGGGCCCCTAAAGGGGGCCAACATTCTTAAGAGGGCTAAACGGGTCTTTTTACATACGGGCAGTTTAAGAAGATTCTATATTATAGACAGATTCTTTAAACTGTGATAATTTGTCCCTGAAGACTTAGAAAAGAATTCCCTATCATTGGAGGTTTTCATATATTTTCCATTTTGATTTTAAATTTCAAATTCAAGCCTTCGAAACTACTCAATTCATAAGCATAAGTTCTCAAAAAAATCTGAAAATTAACAAATCTAGTGCGAAACAATTCTAAGTTTGTAGGGTTTTAAATTGAGAATTAAACATTCAAAATAGAACAATTGAAAACTCAAGATTTTAGTAACGTAAAAATTAGAAGCTTTTTAAAGTAGGCAATCTCCAAATTGAAGAATGAAAATTTTACAATTTCAGAGTGAAAGTAATCAAAATTAAACAGTTTTTATTCTGAAGATCTTCAAGTAAAAAAAAAATCGTACTGAGATTATTAAATGTTCAGCCTCTCCAATTAAAAATAACTTTTGAATTAACTTTATTCAATTTTCCTTTTAGGGTTTTCAGTTTGAAACTGTTGAATCTTTCGTATCTGAATTTGAAATTATTAAATTTGCTATGATTTTAATTATTTTTTGCCCTTTGGTGACCCCCCCCCCCCCCCCGCTTGTGAACAAACGCTGAACTTTTGCGCACCCCTCCTACCCTCCTCCTCCTCGGCCCACGTGGACTTTTCATATTTTATGTAAATATGGACATTATTGGTGTTCAAAAGCGAGGAAGCCGAAAAGAGCGGTGAATTGGCTGAAAATTCGACTTTTCTTGAAAACATGAGCTCAATAATTGAAAGTTGGAAGTCCAAACATAAATTTGTGAAAATATTCCTCGTTATTCATGTTTTTCTGAAAAGAAGTTCGCAGATTCAGGCGGACGCGTGCCCACGTGGAATTTAGCCCAAACCCCCCGGCCCCCTTTGATCACGAAAATTTGATGAAAAGTACAAAAGTTTCTGTAAAAGATACAAAAATGTACTTTCCTTCATGAAGTTTGCTTATATCAAGAAAAATTGTTAATATTGAATAATAATTTGTAGTTGACCATCTCCGATATAGTGCATTGTAAAGTAGATTAGCAAAAAAAAAAGAATAAATATTCTGCGTAAATATGCATAAAGTTTGCATTTATTTATAGAAATGGTAGTTTTCATATCTTGACAAAAATGATTATGTCTAACTGCTAGAACTACATAAAGCAATATTCTACTTTAAAAAATAAGATTTGCAAAATATATGGAATTTATTAATTTTGTTATAATAATTGTATGATTAAAAAGGAGGAATAAGTGTCTCCAATTTTTTTTCGAGTCTTTCGGACATGTATATATTATTCTCAAGAACTCGAAAAGCCAAAAACAGTCCCCTAAAGTTTGATTTAAAAAAAAAATTGCTTCCGTCTCCGTATCGTAGAAATAGTCAAGAAGCACTAAAAGCGACACACTTCTTCTTATTTGAAGACCAAAATTTTTTTTTGAGATCTGAGTTACCAGAAAAAATAGTTCGGAGCAATTAAATCTTTACTTGTATAGTAATAATGCCATTGAAGTATTTTTTCCTCTTAAACAATAATATATGAAGAAGGTTGGCATTAAAGTAATTTTTATTGACTTTGAATTACAGAAAAACATCTAAAAGTGAAATATTGCTTTTTATTTCATGATAAAAAGACTTTTCGGTGTCAGGATATTGTAAGAAAGATTTCTATTTCACCTAAATTTGTGTCTGTATAGTGAGAAACTCATTATAAAATTTTAAAAATAAATTTCTCATTAAACTTCAAGGACGCTTAGGCAAAATAAATTTTTTGCTATGAAGTCCTCACTGTACAGACACAAAAGATATGCTGGAAAACATTTTCACCTCATTTCGTTACAATATTTGTCGTAAGTACGAGCCCCCATCCGAATATAACCGTGCCAAGGCCTGCTCAACTCCAGTGATTGGACAAGAAGCCTTAAACCATTCCGTGTGTCTCAGTGGACACAGGATGTTTCTTGAATATCCTACCAAAATGTCTACAATGAGTATTTTAATATTTTAAGTCCCTAAAATTATAAAGATATTACCTGAATATCTAAATACTCTCCGAGATCAGATAACCCTTAGACTATGAAGAAACCGTAGCACCAGGAGGCAAAGCGTGATTCCATTAGTCAGAACCTCACCACTGTTTTCGATGCTTTAAAGTCGGGTTTATGGTTATATATTCTACCTTCCCAGTTCTTGAATACGTTCCTTCAGAATAAGAAATTTATTACTACCTTTTTTCTGCTCCTGGAGATACCCAATATTCTATTCTGCCTTGTTTGAATTTTTTTTCTCTCTTTCCATGGGCATAATTTAATGAACAGGGAGTGAATTTATAAAGAATAAGAATTTATAAAGAAGCTGGAAGGAATTTAAAAAGAAGCCAAAAATATCGAATTAATGGACGAAATTAGTGGTTTGATGTTGGTTTTATTCAACTGAATAAAGTTGTTACGAAAATTTATAAAAGGTAGACAGTAATAAACTTAAGACCTAGATACTCAATTTAAGGCTCAAAAATTGTCTTTGTCTCCTATTATTATTATTATTATTTTTTTTTTTAAATTATATCTCAGACTTAAGATGATTACAGCCCAATATATCGAAGGCACTTTTTGAGTTGGATATTTGTACCAAACTGAATATATTGCACGGGGCTATCCCGGTTTATA
>JAUMHM010000005.1:38849246-38869377 GCA_032362435.1 Melikaiella ostensackeni | reverse complement strand
AGCAAATCTACTTTGTATTTCACCGTTAGTGGTGCACAATAAAAATTATTGTAAGCAATCAACATTTTTTAATTTTACAGAGATGTTATGTCAACCAAAAAAAACAATTTTCAAAAAAAAGGTCACGTTTTAACCAAACAGTTGCATTTTTAACCAAAACGGATGAAATTTTTGGAAATTGTGAAATTTTCGAGCCAAAAAGATGAGTTTCCGAAAAAAATGTTAATTTTTAACCGAATAGTTAAATTCTCTACCAAAATAGTTGATGAATTTTCAATAACAGAGTTGAATCCTCAACCGAAATAGATTGATTTTCAAACAAAAAATTCAAATTTTATTCAAAAAAGATGAAATTTCTACAAAAAAAGGTGAATTTTCAACAAAATACTCTTGTTTTAATTTTCAACCAAAAGTTAAATAGTTAAATTATCAGCTAAAAAAAATAATTTTCAAGAAATAGAAACTACTTTTCGACATAAAAGTTCAATTTTTGGCAAAAGAGATGAATTTTCAACGAAAATGATGAATCTTTAAGCAAACAAGAATTAATTCTTAAAAAATTAGTGCAACTTTTAACCAAATAGTTGAATTTTCTAAAAGAAAAAAAAATAAATTCTCAGCCAAAAATGAAATAGTTAATATTTGAACCAAAAAATATTTTAATTTTAAATGGAAAACAGTTGAATTCATCCAAAAAAGACGAATTTTTAACAAAATAGTTTTATCCTCAATCAAAACAGATAGTAAATTTAAATATTTTGTTAAAAAGTCGCTTTTTTGGATAGAAAATTATTCTTCTTGGTTAAACATTCATCGTTTTGGTTGAAAATAAAACCACTTGATTAGAAGTTTAACTACTTTGTTATAAACTTTTTTTTTAAACATTTATCATATAAGCTAAAAATTCATCTCTTTAGCTGAATATTTTGATAATTGGTTAAAATCTCGTTTTTTTGTTAGAAAATTAATCTTCTTGCTCGCAAATTAATTTTTTGGGACACAAATTCAACTACACGTTTGAAAGCTGAACTCTTATGTTGAAAATTCACCCTTTTCGCTGAAGATTTATCATTTTAGTTAAGAATTCATCTCTTTGTTTGAAAATTAAACTATTTCGTTCAAAAATTTTTTTTCTTGGTGGAAAATATTTTCCTGTGCACCGTACACCAAAAGTAAGCCTTGTCGGTGTCGTTTTGCGCGGAGAAAGTTGATTTTTCCGCACTAGTGCGGTAAAATTTTAAATGTGCGGAATATTGTTTACTTTCCGCACTGATACGCGAAAATACGCAGAAAAGACAGAGAAAACGTGTAACTCATTAAACCCTACAAGCTACGCCACCAAGCGGATAAGGAAATAACAACTATCATTAAAAAAGTTGAAAGATAGCGAAAATATGAGACAAAAAACAAAATAAACCAAAAAAAAAATTGGATGAAAATACATTATAAGTTAAAATTCCATAAAAAAATATAAGATAATCAACAACGCTCGACCAAATGTAACATTAAACCATTTAATTTCTTGTAATTTCGTTTAGTACAAAAATGTAACTGTGAGTCAGAATAATACAACTTTTCATTTGTGGAAAATTTGAAAATATACTTACATATTCACGTATTTATGTATTTTAACGTGCGAGCGAGTCGCGACTCACTCTTGCGTTAAAATACGTCTTTCCGCACTTGATACGAAATATACTATTTTTCTGACTAAAAATTTAACTATTCTATTTTTGGTTGAATATTTACCTTTTTTGTGAAGTCATTTATTTTGTTGAAAATTCGTTCATGAATTAATTTTTTACCTCAGATGCCACTGTACTGATTTTGATTGACGGCGAGTTTATCACGATTGCTAACGGAAAGATAAAAAATAAAGTTGTAAAAGTGACAATTTTTTTAAGTTTTATTTGTTAACAGAGAAGTGCGATAGACAAGAAAACCAAAAATCAGTTGTTATAATTCTTTTTAAAACTTAGTTAAGAGTATTTCCAAAGAAAAAAGATCGAAATCGATTAAGAATTGTGGACACTAGGCTCTTTTGAAACTAATTTTGACGTTTTGCCCAACTGTGCGCCCCTAGGCTGTAGCCTACATTAGCCTATTGGTTAAGACGGCCCTGAGCGACACTGAGATAAGGAGGACCAAAGCGCAGTAGTGATAAGAATGGATAACAATGGAATAAGAATGGAGGGGGGGAAGGAAATTGAAAATAGTCAGTAGGAGGGTAAAGATAAATCAAGAGAATTTAGAGAAAAAATTGAAAACGAGGAGATAAGAGAGGAAAAATTGATAAGACGGCGAATGCATGGAAAGTAAAGACAGGGTGAAGGAGAGTGTAAGTAAATGGAGGCAAGGGGAAATGGAGAAATAGAGGATGGGAACTCATCAAGAGAAAAAGACCTCACGAGAGAATGTTGAATGAAAAAAGACAGAGGGAGAAGGAAAGGTACATGGAAGTGGTCGAGAAAGTGGTAAAGGAAGGGAGGGAATGTGAAGTGTTAAACAGGGAAAGGGCAGAAAGGAAGGGCATAAATGAGGAAATAGTATTTCAAGAGACTGCTTGGGGGCGTGAAAAATAGTGTAAAGGGTGACGGAAGAAACGCGGTAATTGCAAAAAAATTGCGAATTTCATGTCCTTCTCTTTAAGACCCTTTCAAAATTGTATTAAAACTTATATTATATGAAGAATTAAACATCTCAGGAAGTGAAATAAAAATGTGAATTTAAGAACTATTCATAATTTAAATGATGTAAAGATGATTCAATATTTCAATGAGACTACGAATCTTTCAGGAACAATAAATAATAAAAGATAGAACACGACGTGGGTCGTAAAGGTATTTCGAAGCAAGGAGTTCGCAAATTTAAAAATGCTTTAGCACGGTAGTCCGGAGCGATTCGAGTGACCACGGGGAGCCAGTCAGGGATAGAGAAAAATACTGCGATGATTTGTCATAAATAGGACTCAGAAATTCAACGACTAGGTATATCCCTCTTGCTTCTTCCATTAACTATTTCTCTCTTTTACTGCGCCCGAAGGATCCACCACATCGGCATTTCGACAGTGGAAATATTCATGCATAAATTTGTTTAAAATGATTTATAGTACTATATCGATACTACGAATCTGAGGATTCATTTAACTCTTTCAGTTGCCAGGGTTCAAACGAGAAAAAAAGAAGCCGTCAGTGATCAATCTAATAGAAGCTGATTATTGTAATAAGTCTTCTGTGCATTCGCGATATAGGGGAAACCAGTACGAGGTGAATACCAGTACAAATTGAATAATGGGAAAAAGTGACTACTTAGGTTTTGAAGCAAAAGTTCTGTAGTATTTCATTATGAGTAGCCATATTAAAAGCAAGTTTTATAAGCAGCCTTTTTACAATTTATTATTATTACCATATACCATATTTATTATTATTACAGGTGATGGGTGAGTTACTTTTTAAAAGGAACGAGTTATTGTTATCTTTACCGATTCAAAATGGAACTTTTTCTTAGTTGCATTTCCCAAAAAAAGCGACTATCGTTACTTTTTTAGTTACTTTTGTATTTTAGAAATATATATCCAAATTTAATTTTTACGAAACTTTATTTATAATTTTCGAGGATAGTTGCTACACTTTTTAATGAGAGTCGTAGGTTAGTCATGTCCCACATAATATTTCTAAAACAAGGAATGTTTTAGAAAATTTTGAATTTCAGTGTGGAAGAAAAATTTCAGTTTTCCTATTTTGGGTTATAAATCTCTTTGGCACTGAAAAACAAGGAATGTTTTAAAAAATTTTGAATTTCAGTGTGGAAGAAAAATTTCAGCTTTCCTATTTTGGGCTATAAATCTCTTTGGCACTGAAAATTAATTATTTCTTTCTAAAAGTGTTTCTTTAGATTTGCCTAGTCACGACCTCTACTTCTAGGAGATTTACAATATTCTAAGACCAATGGAAAATTTTATAGAAGACGTTGAATTTTCAACAAAATACATGAACTTTCAAATAAAAAAGAGAAATATCCCACCAAATAGTTGAATCTTTAACTAAACAATAAAAATTTTAAACCAAAAATAAAATGGTTAAATTTTCATTTAAAAAAATAAATGTTTAACCAAAAAAATGTTAACAAAATAGTCGATTTTTCAACGAAAGAGATGAATTTTCAACTAAAATGATAAATCTTCAACAAGAAAAAATAACATTTTTAGCAAAGGAGTTCAACTTTCAACTAAAAAAGATTAATTCTCAATGAGAAAGGTAAAAGTTGAAATTTCACCAAAAAAGATTTTAATTTTCATACAAATACAGTTAACTCAACCAAAAAAGACGGTTTTCAACAAAATAGGTAAATTTGAAACCAAAGAGATAAATTTTCGACCAAAAAGATCATTTTTTACCAATCAAAAAAAAAAATTTTAACGAGAAAAAAAATGAATTCTTGACAAAAAATGTAATAGTTGATATTTCAACCAAAAAATATGTTTATTTTAAATCAAAAACAGTTACATTCAACCAAAAAACATTTTTTCAACAAAATAGATGAATTTGCAGTCAAGACAGAAGAAAAAATCAACCAGATTATTGAAGTTCCGAGCCAAAAAGGCGAATTTTTAACAAAAAAGTTGATTTTCAATCAAATAACAAAATTTCTATCCAACAAAGTTTGATTGCCAATGAAAAATGTAATATTATTAATTTTAACCAAAAAAGACGACTTTTCAACAAAATAGTTAAATTTGAAACCAGAGAGATAAATTTTCAACCAACAACATAAGTTTTTACCAAAAAAAGACAAATTTTAAATATAATACATTAATTTCAACTAAAAAAATGAATTTTCAACCAAATAATAAAATTTCTTTCCAACAAAGTTTGATTCTCAATAAAAAATGTAATATTTTTAATTTTAACCAAAAAGACGAATTTTCAACAAAGTAGTTAAATTTGAATCCAGAGAGATAAATTTTCAACCAAGAACATAATTTTTTTACCAAAAAAAGACAAATTTTAAACTAACTACATCAATTTTCAACCAAAAAAAATTAATTTTCAACTAAAAAAGATGATTTTTTAACCAAAAATGGGATACTTAAATTTTTGCTTGAAAAAATTAATTTTTAACGGTAAAAGATGAATCCTTAACGAAAAATGTAATAGTTGATATTTCAACTAAAAAACAGTTTAATTTTTAATTAAAAACAGTTATTCCGACCAAAAAAAGAATTTTCATTAAAATAGTTGAATTTTCAGTGAAGAAAGAAATAAAATAAAACCAGATTGTTAAAATTTCAAGCAAAAAAGGCGAGTTTTCAACAAAAAAGTTGATTTTCAACCAAGTAATAAAATTTTCATCCAAAAAGATGGAATAATAGATGGAATCTCAACCAGAAAAGACGAATTTTCAATAAGGTCGTTTAATTTGAAACCAAAAAGATAAATTTTTAACAAAATATATGAATTTTCAGCTACAAAAGATCAATTCTCAACAAAATAGTGCAATTTGAAACCAAAGGGATGAGTTTTCAACCAAGAAGATCAATTTTTAATAAAAAAAGACGAATTTTAATCAAAATATATGAATTTTCAACTAAAAAATATAAATTTCCAACCTAAGATGTCGTAGTTAAATTTTCAATTAAAAAATAAATTTTCAACGAAAAAAGATGAATTCTCAGCTGAAAGTGTAATAGTTGATATATTTCAACCATAAAACTAATTTTCAACAAAAAAGTTGAATTACTAATCGAATAAAATGATTTTTCTTCAAAATCATTCAATTTCGAACAAAATAATTATATTTTCAACCAAATAATAAAATTTTTAACCAAAAAAGATGAATTTTCAACTAAAACAATAAATAAAATAACTGGAATAGTTAAATTTCCGGTTAAAAAAAATTATTATCAACCAAACAGAAACGAATATTCAACTCTGAAATTATTTTTTGATTTCTTTCCAAGTGTTTTTATAGATTTTATAAAATTTTGAACCCCGGGGTGGGAGAAAAAGTTTAATTTTCCTATATCGGGCTATAAATCTCTATGGCTATCTGCCGCCACAAATTGATCAGCGAAAATGAAAAAATAGTTGGAAAATCTATAAAATTGATTGATTGTTGTAAAAACTACTTGTGAACTACATTACGAAAGTAACTAAAAAAGTAAAGATTTTTATAGTTAATAAAGTTACTGTTATTGGAAAAAATGTAAATAGTTACCAATTTGTTACTTACTTACAAAAGTAATTTCGTTACCACTATCGTTACCAAAAAGAGTAACTAGTTACAGTAACTAGTTGAAAAGAACTAGTTACTTCCCATCAATGATTATTACCATATATTATTATTACTTGTTATTTGTTAATTTAAAAAATTGAAAAATGTGCTTTCGACATACCGATGAAATTTCTGTCCGCTGACAGATTATCATTTTTTAAGGAACTAAATTGTTTTCACTATTCTTTTACTGGTTCCTTCGATTCGTCAAAATCTTTGCTTTAAAACTGTCTAATTATTAACTCGCTTAATTTTCATCGAAATTGAATTTTACGAGTATTTATGAGAAGTGTCATTCGGTACGAGGTTAATAAATTGTTGATAGGTTAGACTTGGGTATCAAAGTAATTTTCTTTGCTTTTAGGTTGCGAGCACAAACAAGTGAGACTACCAACCAAACAACTTTTCAATAAATAAGCAAGTTTATGCCTTTTACCAACGCAACCAAATGAGATTCTAGTAGTTTTTTGTATGTGATAGTTGGTAGTAATGACTGTCATGATTGCGTGTTAATTACGACACATTTTGAAGTTTGCACGTTTTTTATAATAAATTAAAAAATATTTACTGTATAAATGAAAAAATGCTTTCGAATAACAGTTTAAGAATGTTGATGTAAATTCCAATAAATCCTACAAACTTTCAATCAATCAAATTTTACTTAAAGCGATGCCCAACTTTGAAAATTTTAAATTAAAAAACATGGCGAGAATGATAACTTTAACGTCCGGGTGGAACAATACAATTTCAACTCCACTCGATTTCAAAATTCAGTAAATTAAACTGAAGTCAAGTATTCAATCATTTTAGCGAATTCTGAGAATTCAGATAATTCAATTTAATTAATGTAAAAAATTGGGTCAATTTAGTTGAATCAAAAATTCAGTTACTTCATCGAAATTCGAAAATAAAGACAACTAAATTCAATTCAAAAGTTCATTCAATTCAATTGAAGTCAAAAATTCAGTCAAATTGACTGAAGTCAACTCAGTTCAAGTCAAGAATTCAGTCACTTCTGTAATTGAAGTCAAAAATACAGTAAATTTAGTAAATTTAATAATTCTGTCACTTAAGTGAATTTCAAAAATTCAGACAAATCTATTGAATTCAGAAGTTCAGTCCATTCAATTGAATTCAAGAGTTCAGTCTACTCAATTTAATTAAAATCAATAATTGAGTCAACTCAGTGAATTAAAAATTCAGTTACTTCAGGTGATTTCAAAAATTCAGACAACTGAATTTAATTCATAAGTTCATTCAATTCAATTGAACTCAAGAATTTAGTCAAATTAGTTGAAGTCAATTAAAATGAATTAAAGAATGCAGCCACTTCTGTAATTTTAGTCAAAAATACAGTCAGTTCAGTAGATTTAATAACTCTGTCACTTCAGTGAATTTCGAAAATTCAGACAAATCTGTTGAATTCTAGAGTTCAGTCAATTCAGTTTAATTTACGTCAAGAATCGAGTCAACTCAGTGAATTCAAAAATTTAGTTACTTCATCGATTTTCGAAAAATTAGACAACTGAATTAAATTCAAGAGTTCAGTCAATTCAATTGAATTCAAACTTCAGCTAAGTCAATTCAATAATTCTTACACTTTAGTTAATTTCAAAAATTCGAATAGTTCAATTGAATTTAAGAGTTCAGTCGATTCAATTTAATTGGAGTCAATAATTGAGTCAATTCAGGGAATTCAAAATTAAGCTACTTCAGTGCATTCGAAAAATTCAGACAATTCAATTGAATTTAAGGGTTCGGTCAATTTGATTTGAATAAAGTCAAGAATTAAGTCAATTCAGTGAATTCCAAAATTCAGTTACTTCACCGAATTTCGAAAATTGACAACTGAATTAAATTCAAGAGCTCAGTCAAGTCGATTGAAGTTACTTTAATTGAATTCAAAAATTCAGCCACTTCTGTAATTGAAGTAAAAAATAGAGTCAAGTCAGTTTATCTGATAATTCTTTTACTTCCGTGAATTTCGAAAATTCAGAAAAATCAATTGAATTCAAAAGTTCAGTCCATTCAATTTAATTGATGTCAAGACTTGAGTCAGTTCAGTGAATTCAAAATGTAGCTACTTCAGCGCATTCGGAAAATTCAGACAATGTAATTGAATTCAAAACTTCAGTCGCTTCAGAGAATTCCGAAAATTCAGACTATTTAGTTGAATTCAAGAGTCAATAGAATTCAATAATTCAGTCACTTCTGTAATTGAAGTCATAAATATAGCCACTTCAGTAAATTCAATAATTCTGATACTTCAGTTAATTTCTAAAATTGAGATAGTTCTTTTGAATTGAGGAATTCAGCCAATTCAATTTAATTAAAGTCAAGAATTAATTCAATTCGTTGAATTAAAAAATTCAGTTACATCAGCGAATTTTTAAAATTAAGATAACTGAATTAATTTCAAGAGTTCAATGAATTTAATTGGAGTCAATAATTCAGTGAATTCAATTGAAGTCAAGAATTCAGCTAAATCAATTGAAGTCAATTCAATTGAGTTCAATAGTTCAGTCACTCTTGTAATTGAAGTCATAAATATAGTCAGTTCAATAAATTCAATAATTCTGACACTTCAGCGAATTTCGAAAATTCAGACAACTAAACTATTTTCAAGAGTTCAGTGACTTTATTTGAAGTCAAGAATTCAGCTAAATCAATTTAAGTCAATTGAAATGAATTCAATAATTCAGTCACTTTTGTCATTAAAGTCATAAATACAGTAGGTTTAGTAAATTCAATAATTCTGACACTTCAGTTAATTTCAAAAATTCAGATAGTTTAATTGAATTCAAAAGTTCAGCCAATTCAATTTGATTAAAGTCAAGAGTTGAGTCAATTCAGTGAATTCAATTAAAGTCAAGAATTCAGTTAATCAATTGAAGTCAATTCAATTGAATTCAAGAATTTAGTCACTTTTGTAATTGAAGTCATAAATGTAGTCAGTTCAGTAAATTCAATAATTCTGACACTTCAGTGAAGTTCGGAAATTCAGACAACTAAATTAAATTCAAGAGTTCAGTCAAATGAACTGTACTTAATTCAACTGAATTCAATAATTCTGATACTTCAGTTAATTTTGAAAATTGAGATAGTTCTTTTGAATTCAAGAGTTCAGCCAATTCAATGTAATTAAAGCCAAGAATTGATTCAAAGCATTAAATTCAAAAATGCAGTTACTTCAGAGAATTATGAAAATTCAGACAACTGAATTCATTTCAAGAGTTCATTGAATTCATATGAAGTCAAGAATTCAGTGAATTTAATTGAAGGCAAGAATTCAGCTAAATCAATTGAAGTCAATTTAATTAAATTCAATAGTTCAGTCATTTTTGTAATTGAAGTCATAAATATAGTCAGTTCAATAAATTCAATAATTCTGATGCTTCAGTTAATTTCGGAAATTGAGATAGTTCTTTTGAATTCAAGAGTTCAGCCAATTCAATTTAATTAAAGTCAAGAATTGATTCAATTCATTGAATTCAAAAATTCAGTTACTTCAGCGAATTTCGAAAATTCAGACAACTGAACTATTTTCAAGAGTTCAGTGACTTTATTTGAAGTCAAGAATTCAGCTAAATCAATTCAAGTCAATTGAATTGAATTTAATAATTCAGTCACTTCTGTATAATTGAAGTCATAAATATAGTCGGTTAAGTAAATTCAATAATTCTGACACTTCGGTTAATTTCAAAAATGCAAATAGTTCAATTGAATTCAAGAGTTCAGTCGATTCAATTTAATTAAAGTCAAGAATTGAGTCAATTCATTGAATTAAAAAATTCAATTACTTCAGCGAATTTCGACAATTCAGACAACTGGATTAATTTCAAGAGTTCAGTGAATTCAATTGAAGTCAAGAATTCAGCTAAATCAATTGAAGTCAATTCAATTGAATTCAATAATTCAGTCACTGCTGTAATTGAAGTCATAAATATAGTCAGTTCAGTAAATTCAATAATTCGGACACTTCTGTGAATTTCGAAAATTCAGAAAGTTCAATTGAATTCAAGAAATCAGTCGATTCAATTTAATTGAAGTAAAGAATTAAGTCAATTCAGTGAATTCGAAAATTTAGTTACTTCATCGAAATTCAAAAATTCAGACAACTTAATTAAATTTAGGAGTTCAGTCAAATCAATTGTAGTTAATTCAATTGAATTCAATAATTTTATCACTTCCGTGAATTTCGCAAATTCATACAGTTCAATAGAATTCAAGAATACAGTCAATTCAATTTAAGTCCAGAATTCAATTAAATCATTTGAATTCAATTCAACTGAATTTAAGAATTCAGTCAATTCAGTAATTAAAGCCAAAAATATAATAAATTCAGTAAATTCAATAATTTTTTCACTTCAGTGAATTTCGAAAACTGGGACAAGTCAATTGAATTCAAGAGTTTAGTCAATTTAGTGAATTCAAAAATTTAGCTACTTCTGTGCATTGGCATCATTCACAAAATACGTGATACGTTCAGGGGGGGAGGGGGTCTATAAAAGTATCATTCTCCATGTTAAGAACAATAAAAAACGTATCATGTCAATGGGGGGGGGGAGGAATTCCTGCAATATGTATCACGTATTTTGAGAATGGCCTCATTCGGAAAATTCTGACAATTCAATTGAATTCAAGACTTCAGTCGCATCAGTGAATTCCGAAAATTCAGACAATTTAATTGAATTCAAGAATTCAGTCAATTCAATTTAATTAAAGTCAAGAATTGTTTCAATTCAGTGAATTCAAAAATTCAGTTACTGAATCGAAAATTCATACAACTGAAACAAATTCAAGAGTTCAGTCAATTCAGTTGAAGTAAAGAATTCAGTTAAATCAATTAAATTCAAGTATTCAGTCACTTCTGTAATTGAAGTGCAGTGAATTTGGAAAATTCAAACAATTCAACTGAATTCAAGAGTTCAGTCGTTTCAGTGAATTACGAAAATCAGTCCGTTCAGTGAAGTCAACTATATTTACATGATTAAACTACGAGTACTTCAAGTCAATTAAGATATTCAAGTAATTTCAAGTATTTAGGAACTTGAAGTATTCAAGTGAATTCCGGTGAATTCAATATGAACTCGTGTGGATTTTAGTCAATTGAAATTGAATTCAAGTAAATTCAAATTTATACATCCATTAAACGTCTCATAAACATCCTACAAAAATTCTCGACTAAGTAATACAAGATTTAACAAATTCACAGTACTTTATCAATAATCTCTCACTTATCTCTGTCTTTTCTCATATTGGATATGAGAGGCGTTAAAGGGTTAAGGTTAAGGAGTCCCGTCATCCAATCAGCTGCGTTAGGTATAAACCCGTCTTGAGGACCAGGTTACCCCCGAAACCCTTGACGGGGGGTCCCACCGGGTTCTCCTTCCTCTTTTTAAAGTAAGGATGCCTGTCACCGATAGTGATTTGTTGAGTGTATTTGCATTTTAGATTTAGGCCGCCGCGCCTGCTCCTATGTCTCTCTTTCTCTCTCATCACCCCAACAACTCTTTCTCATCTTTTTTTTCTATCTCATTCGCTCCTTCATTTTCTCCTTTCCAGAGAACCTGCAGGACCATATCCAGGGGAAACGGTTGGTTCAGGAATGACATTAGTCATATTGCATCCACGAGTAGGCTCGGGGACTTGTTTATGCACGTTTAAAGAATGATTAGGCGGCGGCGTCACGACGGGGGGCGTCTTACCTACCCTCCACAACATCGCCAGTTCATCTCTCTCATCGCCTCAAATTTTACACTACCTCAGCGAGCTTCTATCTGATTTGCCCCTATTCTATGATTGAGCTTATTGTCCGAAATTTTTTTCAGTAAATACAAATTTTGTTAGGGACCACATTTCTGGATTTATGAATCTGTGTTGATCTAGCCTTTGACTCCTGACCTAGAATCCTACACATTTAACCTCTGACATTTGAGACCTTACAATTGACCTTTGACTGTTGAACTTACAACCCTGACCTCTGACCCCTGACCTTGGACCTTCACCCATTGACCTCTAACCCTTTATTTCTTATTTATGACCTTTGACAGGACCTATGACCCTTCGGCCTCTGACCTTTGATCCCTAACATATGCCCTCTCATATTTGGCAACATATGATCTCTCATATTTGGCCTCTGACTTTTTCACTCCTAAGTCCATAAACAACGTTACCAATTTGGGGCTATTTTGGCTCCCGCCCCCCTTTTTGGACAACCGTGGTTTAGTCTTACTTCCCCCCACCCCTGAAAATAACGCAGCCGTTGGCTAAACACATATTTCACGTTTATTCTGCGTTTTTTCGCGTTTCTAGTGAGTTTAGTTGCGAATATGCCTAAGTGAACAAAGAATATTTTCTACCAAAAGAGATGAATTTTCAACCTAGAAGACGAATTTTCAACAAATAAACATTCATTTTTATCCAAACAATTGCATTAACAACCAAATAGTTAAATTTTCAAGCCCAAACGACATTTTTTTAAGTCAGTTGGATTTTCAACTAAAAAGTTTATTTTCAAGCAAGAAAGATGAATTTTCAACCCAGAGAGATAACTTTTTTAGCATAAAAAAATTGCAATGCAAAAGGACGATTTTTTAACTAAACAGTTGAATTTTCGACCAAATAAGATGACTTTAACAAAATTGTTGAATTTCCAACAAAACAATTAAATTTTTAACAAAACAGTTCAATTTTTAACCAAATAGTTGAATTCCTTACCTACAAAGATGCATTTTCAAGTTTCAACCAACTGGTCGAATTTTAAAAAAAAAAAAGATTAAAATTCAATCAAAAACAGTTGCATTTTGAACAAAATATTTGAATTTTCAAGCAGAAAAGACAAATTTTTGAAAAACAGTGGAAGTTTAAGCCCGTTAACTTTAATTATCAACAAAAAAGTTCATTTTCAACTATAAAAGATAAAATTTTGTGGGTTCTCTTCCTGTGGTGTACATTTATTGTACATCTGTCTCTAATGAGCCGAAAAAACAGTTAGTCTCAAAGTCTATTTTTGAATCGTGAAGTTTTTGAGTGTTCTTTTTCAGTACACAAAAAATTTTCATAATAAAGTAGATTTTATTTCGATCTTTAAGAAAAAATAAAAAAGATGACTTTTCCACCATAAAAGATGGCTTTTCAATTCAAAAGGACGAATTTTCAACAAAATAAATAATCATTCAACAAAACAGTTGACTTTTAAACCAAATAGTTGAATTTTCAACTAAAGAACATATTTTTTACACAAAAGTGGAGCAGTTAAACTTTCCGTTTAAAGTTGCCTCTCAACGAGAAAAAAACTAATTTTTAACCAGTTCCATCCCAAACTCTGTTGTATCTAGCAAGATCTCTTTTTAAATTAATAGCTTTGTTACCTTCCCTCTTCATATTTGTCAATGTTGAAAAACACAAAAACACGAACAATTTTGTTTGAAGTTATTGTTTTTAGATTCTTCTTTTATATGATAGGAAAAAGTTCACAAAAAAATATATGCTAAACAGTAATAAATTTTTATTCGGAATACAGAGACCGAAGCGAACTGTCTGAAGTCGCAACATATACTAACTGCGAAGTGTCTAAAAATCTAAACCCAGAGAAATTTCCATATTTTAACGCAAAGCATTTTAGAGACACCTATACAAAATTTACGACATATGACTCGGGCGAAACTGTCGTTTTTTTCCGGCAGTATCGTCCAAACCTCAACCTCTTGTGAAAGACACATGTTAGAAAATTTTCAAAAGAATTCATGGAAATTATTCAGATTATTTTATCCTTTAAAATCAAGATTTAGAGAATACCTACTTCTGACAAAATTATTTAATTTTTATAAGTACCAATATGACATGATTATATTTACAGAATGTTCAATAAAGTCGAGAATAGAGTAGATATAAGAAAATCTAAAATAGATACAGAAAAACACAAAAGCATCTGAAAAATTATAAAATTATAAAAATTAGAAACATAAATGTTAGTCAAAATACAGTACACAATGGTACATGATAAGATATGCACATATTATTAATGATGCCTATGAATACTTAAGATTTCTTTTAATTGAGGTTTTCAATGATTAACTCAATTTACCAAAAGATATCTATTTCACTTAAATATATTAAGAAAATTTGAGAACGTCAGTAATTTTTTAGAAATGTGTTATTGGTTTGGATTATTACCTTTTTCTTTTCGAAAAATGGAATACTCGTAACCTGTATAGATTGGTTCTAAATCAACCCACAAAATTTGATCTTGGCACTATGATCTGTTTCCTTCATTCCCCATCTTCTGTGTTCATAAATCTTGTAATAATTGTTTTCAGGTTTTTCACTTGTACAACTAATTTAAATGTTAACCTAGTACTTATCAAGAAATAAGGTTGCCGTAGGTTTTACATACATTCATTAAATGAAATTATGCCCTCGTTGCCTACAAAAAATGGTATTCCGAGGAAGATGCCATACTAACAATATGTGCATATTAGGTACCATTGAGTACTTTATTTACATTGTCTCTAATCCTATAATTTTTTACAGATATTTTTTATTTCAAATATATTTAATATACTTTCAGTTTCTTAGATTCTTTCAATTCTTTACAACTCATTAAAATGTTAACCTGGTACTTATCATAAAATAAGGTTACCAAAAGGTTTTACATACATTTTTGATTTTTATTACAAATTAGAATTTTAATCAGGTACTTATCATGTACCGTTGTGTACGGTATTTTGAGTAACATTTATGTTCTAAATTTTATAATTTTATAATTTTCCAGATGCTTATGTATTTTTCTGTATCTATTTTAGATTTTCTTATATCTACTCTATTCTTGACTTCATTGAACATTCTGTAAATATCGTTCAGTGACATCTTTACTGGTTACTTAAAAGATGACGTTTTTTAATTGACCCAAGTATCAAAATTGTTAATCATAATGTCATATTCGTACTTATAAAAACCAAACAATTTTGTCAAAAGTAGGCATTCTCTAAATCTTGATTTTAAAGGCTAAAATGATCTCAATAAATTCCATGAAGTCTTTTGAAAATTTTCTAACATGTGTCTTTTACAAGAGGTTGAGGTTTGGACGATACTGCCGAAAAAAACGATAGTTTCGCCCGAGTTCTAAGTCTTACGTCGTAAATTTTGTACAAGCGTCTCTAAAATGCTTTTCGTTAAAATATGAGAATTTCTATGTCGCGACTTCAGACAGTTCACTTCGGTCTCTGTATTCCAGACAAAAATTTATTACTATTGAGCATATGTTTTCTTGTGAACTTTTCCCTTTCATATAAAAAAAAGAATCTAAAAACAATAACCTCAAACAAAAGTGTTCGTGTTTTTGTGTTTTTTCAACATTGACAAATATAAAGAGATTAAAGAGGGAAGTTAACAAAGCTATTAATTTAAAAAGAGATCTTGCTAGATACAACAGAATTTAGGATGGAATCATTAATTGTACATAATGGCTTTAGTTTTGTGTCATAATTTGGAATTTGAGGGAATTAATTTCCAATAAAAAAATAGAAGGATCTGAATTTGGGATTTATTCAGAATTTTTCGCCTATGTCCAATTTCCAATTTTCAATTAATGAATGAAATATGTACCAAAAAAACTAAAAGTACTGTCAATCATATCTGTTTTATTTTCAGGTAAAAACAATATTTTTCTAATCTAACAATTTTATCAATTTTATACATGTTGTTTTTCCTATAAATCACCCCTGATGAGGAAGTCTAAACTGGCTTCGAAACATGTTGGATCCCCAGTAGTATAAAAAAGATAGAGAAAAGGTTAAAAATTCTATTATTTCGTTCGATTTAACTGTTTTTTTTAAAAAATTCATTCTTTTAAACTGAGGATTAATTTTCTTAATTGAAAATATAACTAATTTATTTTTGGCTTAAAATTGATTATTTATAGTTAAAAATTCAGCTACTCGGTTAAAAGTTGAACTACTTGGTAAAACATTAATTTTATTGATTGAAGATAGAACTATTTTTTTGAAAATTCGCTTTTTTTTGTTTGAAAATCAATTTTTTAAATCGAAATTTAAGTATTCTATTTTTGCTTGATCGTTTCTAGATCAAAATTCAACTATTTAGTTGAAAATTTATGTATTTTGTTGTAAATTCGTATTTTTTTTGGTAGAAAATTAATCTCCTTAATTGAAAATTCAACTACATTGTTGAAAATTCGTTTTTTTGTTGTTGAAAATCAATTTTTTGAACTGCAAATTTTTCTATTCCAATTTTAGTTGAAAATTGATCCTTTTCATTTGAAAATTTAACTATTTGGTAGGAAATTAACTCTTTTGTCGAAAAATCATATTTTCGGGCCGAACATTCAATTGTTTCATAGATAATTCGTCTTTTTAACTTCAAAATTCAACAATTTTGTTGAAAATTTATGTATTTTTTTAAAAATTCAACTTCTTAGTTAAGAGTTAAACTACTTTTTAAAAAATTCATTTTACTAGTTCAAGATTGAAATATTTTGTTGAAAATTCGTTTTTTTTTTTTTGGTTGAAATTAAATTTTTTGAACTGAAAATTTAACTATTCCATCTTTGGTTGAAAATCGATCGTTTTTAAATGAAAATTCAACTATTCGTCTTTCTTGGTGCAAATTTAACTTTCTTGATTGAAAATTCAACTACATGGTTGAAAGTTGCACTACTCTGTTAAAAATTCATTTTATTAGTTGAAGATTCATCTCGTTGGTTGAAAATTCATCTCTTATGGTTGAAAATCTTATTCTTTGGTCAAGAATTTAATTATTTATCGTTCAAAATTTGAAAATTTTGTTAAAGTCATCTTTTTTTGTTGAAAATTCATCTATTTTGTTAAATTTCGTCTTTTTGGTTTGAAACTTCATCTCTTTTGATAGAAATTTCTTCTAATCATCCTTTTTGATTAAAAATTCAATTGCTTGGTTGAAAATTAATCATTTTTAGTTGAAAATTTATCTTTATGTTTGAAAATTCAACTGCTTGGTTGAAACTTGAAATCCTTTGTTGAACATTCATTTTTTTGTTTGTTTAAATATTCATAATGTTACAAGGAAATTCATCTCTTTGGTTAAAATTTAGCTTTTTTAGTTTAAAAATTCAACTATTTGGTATAAAAATTCATCTCTTTTGGTACAGAATCTTATTATTTGGTTGAGACTTTAATTATTTTGGTGAAAATTTGAAGATTTTGTTAAAAAGAGATCCTTTTTGGTTGAAAATTCGTCTTTTTGAGTGGAAAATTCAACTATTTTGAAAGAAAATTAAACTATTTGGTCGGAAATGAACTTTCTCGATGAAAATTCATATTTTTGTGTGGAAAATTCAACCGCTTTGTAGAAAATTCGTCTTTTTGGCTTGAAAATTCTACAATTTGTTTGAAATTCTCTTTCTTTCTTGACTGAAAATTCAACTCTTTTGATACATTTCCTCATTACTTCATCTCTTTTGGTAGAAATTTCTTTTAATCATGTTTTTTGGTTGAAAATTCAATTGTTTGGTCGAAAAATAATCTTTGTCAGTTGAAAATTTATGTATTTTGTTGAAAAATCTTCTTTTCTAGAAGAAAATTAATCTTCTGGGTTGAAAATTCATCATTTTAGTTGAAAATTGGACCGTTTTGATAAAAAGTCATCCTTTTTGGCAGAAAATTCGTCTTTTTAGTAGAAAATTGAACTATTTGGTTGGAAATGAACTTTTTTGTTGAAAATTCATATTTTGGAGTGGAAAATTCAACCGCTTTGAAGAAAACTCGTCTTTTTGGCTTGGAACTTAAACGAATTGGTTGAAATTGTTTTTATTTTTTTTATAGAAAAATCTTTCATGGTTGAAAATTCAACTCTTTTGTTAAATTTCGTCTTTTTGGTTAAAAATTTCATCTCTTTGGGTAGAAATTTCTTCTAATCATCTTTTTTGGTTGAAAATTCAATTGTTTGGTTGAAAATTAATCGCTTTTAGTTGAAAATTCGTCTTTTTGGATTGAAAATTCAACTATTTTGTAGAAAATTGTACTATTTGGTTGAAAATTAACTTTTTTGTTGAAAATTCACATTTTCAGGCTGAAAATTCAACTGCTTTGTAGAAAATTCATCTTTTTGGTTTGAAACTTCAACAATTTGGTTACAATTCTTTTTCTTTCTCGACTGAAAATTTTGTCTTGGTTGAAAGTTCAACTCGTTTGTTAAATTTCGTATTTTTGGTTGAATTGAACTATTCTTGATTTAAAATTAAGATATTTTTTGGTCAAACATTCAACTAATTGGTTGAAAGTTGAATTACTTTGTTAAAAAGTATGAAAGAAATTCCTTTTAAATAAGTTTTTTTTTCAGTTTGAAGTATTTTTCACACTTCTTTTTTATTTAAAAAAACTAATTTTTGACTAATTTATAAAGGCTATATTTTTTATAATTTTTTAAAAATGTTTGATGATACTTTTTTCTTCAGAAAGACACTTTTTTATTCCTTTTTTAGTTCCATAGAGCACTTTTCAAAAATCTACCTCCAGAAAAATTTCTTATACTGACCACTTCAGAAACATATGCTCCTTTTCCACTTTTGTAGCCTATCAGACAAAGTCCAGATCCTTTTCCGGCTTTCTTCTGAAGCTCCACATCAAATTCCTCCACAGCCTTCGGATCACGATGAACTATCATGTGAACCTGTAAAAATAATTAGTAAATTTTTAGATTTTGGTAACAGTTTTAATAATAAAATGAGAAATAATATTATAAAAATATATGTATTTATAAAAAAAGTAATTCTGTTGTACAAAAGTATAAATAATTGTCCAATTTCAGTTTTCAGCAATTTTACATAAACTTTTATGAATAAATTATTGTATTTAACAATTGTAGGATTTCAAATGTCAAATGATAACATTGCAAATCGTTTAATATAAAATTTTAAAAAGCGTCAGTTTCGTGACTAATATTGTAAATTAAAATTAAAATAAATGATAAACTTACAGGTCCGTTGACGATCTTCAGTACAGTTTGATAAGCTTGATCTTGTTCTATCGCCTTAAAGCTTTCTTTGTTAACATCTACCACACGATCTCCTGGTTGTAAACGGCCATCTTTGCCAGCTGCGCCATCCGGGTATACATCGAGAACGAAAACCCCGGTCTAAAATCATATATATTCAGATTATTAGTACAGGAAAATTAAAATAAAAAATGCAAAAGTTACATTTTTAATCTAATTTTTTAAACTTCAATTACATGAGGTGTGTCATTTCCTCCTATAACAATAAAACCAATTCCTTTGTCTTTCTCTTTTGGAAATTCAATCGTCGTATCTTTCCCGACATTTATTTTGCAATCCTTAGGATCCTTTGATCCTTCTGGTTCCGGTGGTTTTTCTGGTTCCTTAACAGGCTCTAAACAAAGATTCATAATTAAGGAATCATCATTTTTCTCTAGGTTTTGAAGTACTTAATTTACTAATTTCTTTAGTGTCTACATTTTTTTGAATCGAATTTTTAATTTACCAATTTTAGTTGGATCCCTGCCCTCTTTAATGGCCTTTTCTTTTTCTTCTTCCTCTTGAGCAACTTTAGTTTGATTTGGATTACACACAGTGAGATTTACGACCCCCTCAGTTTTCTTCAGAAGATCGGTTGCCTGTTGAAATGATTAATTTATTAAGTGAATGTTTTTGTGGGTTGATTTAGAACCAATCTATTTAGATTACTCCATTTTTCAAAAAGAAAAAGGTAATAATCCAAACTAATAAAACATTTCTAAAAAATTGCTAACTTCCTCAATTTTTAAAAATATATTTAAGTAAAATAGATATCTTTTGGTAAATTAAGTTAATCATTAACAACCTCAATTAAAAGAAATCTTAA
>JAUMHM010000005.1:38829154-38842110 GCA_032362435.1 Melikaiella ostensackeni | reverse complement strand
TTTTTGAAAGAAGGAGTGAGAAAACAGTATGCAACATTGCCTTAAACGAAGAGAAGATAGAACAAGTTGATGATTTTGTGTATCTTCGAAGTTTATTTACTGCTGATGGAAAGATAGATGCAGAGATATCCAGACGTATAAACGAGGGTAGAAAGGTTATCGGCAGTATACGAACCATTAATAGAAGTAAAAATGTAAGGAATAAAGGTAAAATTGATGTATATGATTCTGTGCTTGCACCCACTGTGCTGTATGGTAGCGAGACCTGGGCGTTTCAAGAAAAAGATTGGAGTAAAGTGAACGTGGTTGGCATTCATTTCCTACGGAATATGTGTGGTAAAACGCTAATAGACAAAATCAGTAATGAGTGAGTTCTCAAAGAATGTGATGTAGAAAAAACATTGTTTGACAAGATTGAAAGAAATTTGCTGAGATGGTTTGGTCATGTTGAAAGAATGAATGGAGAGCGCTTACCGAAGCAAGTGTATTTAGGTAAAGTGAATGGTAGCTTAATCAGAGGTAGACCGAAGAAAGAATGGTTGGAATTTGTGAATGAGACTCTCCCGTAATCTCTTCTACACCTTAAAATCCATGTGAAATATCCTTATGCACAGTTTTTGAAATTCCTCATTATTTAGGAAATTCTATTAAATCCTGGAATTCCTTACCATCCCTAAAATCGTTTGAGCTTTCTAAAATCCTTTTAATTTGATAAAATAATATGAAGTTGTAAAGAACACTTTATAATCTATGAAATCAGGTATTTTTATGTCTTTGAATTCTATCGTACTTTCAGGACTCTCTAGCAATACAATTGAAATTCTTGAGACCTTAATAATACATAAAAATCTCTTCCAATTCTTCCTATAAGTCCAATAAATCTTTTGTAACTTTATAATCCAGAAATCACAATCGGCAGTCTCTACATGATTGTCATTCTCATATAGCCTCGGTTATACAAACATCCTTGAATGGATTGAATCAGAGCCTCTTCATTAAATTTAACACCTTATAAAAAAAAACTCAGCAATATCATACCTGGAATATATATTATGAAATTATTATTGAATACACATAACACCAATCTCGAAATAAATGTGGCCGATGACGAAATTGGGCTTGGGGGCGGTATCAGAGTCAAGAAAAGGGATAAAAGGATCAAAGGAAGCTTAAAAAGGAGGAGACGCGTCAGTGGAAAGGGTCGAAGAGGAACAAGGGGAATATGGAGAGAAGCTCGATTCATTGTGCATTCTGCCTGCGTAGCCGTTGAATGACAGATCGATAATTGATCATTATTATCGTATGACTGGGGCCCATTGTCGAAGAAACCCGCACCTCCTCCCCGGGAAGCGGGACTCCTTGGAAACTTACAGGACCGCACCCCGTCGCGGGAGTACCTCAGGTCAGAGGTCATCCTTGCTACGTGAACACCCGCTGCGAGTGTCGCCCAACGTTCCCGTCCAAAACGTTTCGTGTACTGTTCAACTCTTCAACCAATACTTCCTGATACAGAACCGAGTTCGCTTTCGTTCTCCACTCGATGTCTGTTATCCATCTCCTTTCTTCGAATCGTCTCTCGATACTGTGTCGAAAGCCGGGTGCTCTGAACCATGACGTATAATTAGAAGAAAGAAGCAGCCACTTGAAAAATTCGTCACACCGCTTAAAAATTTAAGGGAAGAAACCCAAAAGTTTTCCAGTTAAATCGGGATGAATAGTGGTTTTGAGAAGTAATTCGTACCTGAGGGTTTGTATTCGGCGTGAGGTTTTTCATTGTTCAGATTTTTTTATTTCAAAAGAGAAAATATTGGTGAAAGGAATTCGTGACAGTCTGGAAATGAAGGAAAGGCTTTTCTGGAAATTAGCGTCACGAGGCTAGAACCGAACGAGTTTACGCTTAACCCGAAAAAGACTTGGCTTACTGCTATAATAATATTGATAATTTTTTTATATTTCTTTTTGAGAGAGAGAGAGAGCGTCGGTGGCTCAGACGGTAAGCGCTCGAAATTTCTACCAGAGGTCCGGAGTTCGATTCCTGAGCCAGTACCTCTGGAAATTTTTCCATGTGTTATACCAGGCTGCCCAATATTTCAAATTATGCATATCACTTTCATCAGATCATGTGATTGCATTACAAAAATGCGCCCGTGTCTGGTGAAACAAACCGGAATAGCCCCGTGCAGAATATTCAATTTGATACAAATATCCAACTCAAAAAGTGCCTTCGAGCTATTGGGCTGTAGCCATCTTAAGTCTCAGATATAATTTTTACGTCTTCGGGATTGTTTGGATCTAAAAATAATAATTCTAAAAATAATTTGTGTTCCAAAAGTCTTACAGGCTTCTAAAAATTATGAAACCGCCTCCTCAATCATTTTATATTTCAATTAAGACTCTTTTCTTTTTTTAAGATGATAAATTTCTACCAGACAAATTTGCCAAAGAGACACCAAACCGCGATCTTTTGTGAATGCAAATTAATAATCGCGATGAATATCTTCATTTACATAAATGAAGTCGTCCTGCCCACGTAACAAAATGAATGAAGAAGTAGTAGTAATTGGCAAAATCGAAGTGGGTTCTTGAAACTTGTCATCAGTCCATCAATTACTCTATACCTATGAATACCGATTGTGTAAATGCGAAACATGACGTCTTTCTTAAGCTGACTGAACATACACTGATTCACGATCGTGCACTTTCTATTGAAGAATTTCTTATATCTCATTACTTTCTTATTTGGTCTTTTCGTTTTTGTAACATGAGATTGTTTCTTGAAGCTGATGCATTAAATCAAAAATGCTTCACTAGGGAAATCAAATAACCCGACAACCTATAAGAAATTCATAATTGTAAACTTTCTCACTAATCAATAAAGGATGTCTAATAACAATAAGTAAAAAAGAAATCTAAAATCAATTGTAAGCAATTTGTATCAGAAGTTTTATCAAAAATTAAGAACAATTCATCCCATCAATATTTATAAGGAGTGGAAAATAAGGACTCCTAAAACCATAATTTAAAAACTATATATCTAACAACCATCGTAACATGTGTAAACAATCGTGATGTAATTATTTGTTAATCAATCGAAAATGTATCAAAATTATTCTTATCTAAGAACAACTCCCAAAAAAATGCTTATCACTAATTCATAAAAATAATATCTTATTTTTTCATCTATCAAGGATGGATATCAAAAGAAGCTAACAAAAGAAGTTATTCAAATTTCAAGACCTATACCTATAACACCATTTATCAACAATTCATATCAAGGCAGTGTCAAATTAGAAATAATTATCTGTAAGTACCAATAATACCTACTGAAGATATATAACTAACCACAACAGTTTCAACAGGTCTTATTGAGAGTATCTGAAAAGAACACCTATATAAAATATTGTATTTTACAATATGGCTTCCCTAACAAATTAACAATACGTAACCAACAAATATTTTAGAAGTTAGAATACTTAAATAAATAGTACAAATTCATCTGACGAATTTATCAAAACATTATGATTACCTAAAATATACATCTTCTTCTATGATTTGTCCTTTTTTTAGTCAACTTTAAAAAATTTTCCGTTGTGGAAATTTACTGAAAAATATGATTTCTTTTGCCATTATGAAACCATTTCCTTTTGATCTTGATATCTATTAACAATAATTGTCAATTCTTTACAGCATGGTACCTTCCTTGAATACCTGAACATACACCAATCCTCGATGTTTTCTACCAAACATACATTCCTGATTTAGACATTTTTAACAAGTAAGATCAAAAGTATCTGAAATCAATACATATGTACAATTGTACAATAAGTTGTCCTTAACAATACCTGACCGTTTCAATTATATACAATATACATTATACAACACGAATTCATGAAAACATTATATTATGACTTCCTGAAATGTACAATTGTACCTCAACTTCTATAATTTGTCCTTCTTGTAGTGAACCATAAAAAATTGTCCATTAGCCTAAAACTTGGGGCCTAAACGTGTCCTCTATTGATCTGCCAACATATTTTCTTTTCTCTACTGTGTATCCTATCATCTATTCATCTTTTATGATGCCTCAACAGATTGTTTCTAATAATTAAATCATGTTTAGCTTCGAATTCGATCAATTTTTCCCTTCGTTGATAACAATGAGATTTCTTGCAAAAATACTTTTCTTCTCCATTAAAAAATAATCTTCTTTTGATACTAATACCTAGAAACTTCTTCTATCCACAATTTTCTCATTACTTTCAAAAGTACTCTTTAAATTTCAATAATCAGAACGTAGTGTTATATAAGAAAAAAATTTTAAGTCAAAATTAATAATACCTACGAAAGTTACATTCCTGGCTACAACACTTTCAACAAGACATATCGAGAGTATCTGAAAACAAGACCTTTGTACAATTATACAATAGGGTGTCTCTAACAATACCATTTCAAAAAATATGTTACATTTCACAACTGCAATATCCAGTCAAAACACATGTGATGAATTCATGAAACCATATGATTTCTTAGAATCTAAATTTCCTGAAAACTAGACTTTTCTTCTTTATTATAAAATCACCTTCTTCCGATCATGATACCTAAACTAACTAAACATACACTAATCCTTGGCGTTACAGATTCTATCCAAGTTGTTCTCATTAGTTTAAAGTTACTCTTTAAAATCCCATAAGCAGATCACACACATAAGGCTCAGGTATTAAATTAAAAACTCCTCAACACACAAAGCATTCCTTTTAAAATCAACACATGCGAAAGAAGCGGCGGTGAAATGAAACTTTTTGTAGTCATAATTGACATAACCGAGAATGGGATGCTGCTCCTTTTTCATCCCATTATCTGGACGTCGTCTTAAATCTTCCGTGTCTCTAATATCGAGCTATTGTGTTACATATGGGCTGTATAGAGCATAAGACAAGGCGTTAGATCGCGCACAGAAAGAAGGCAGCTCGTGCCGAAAGGAAGCCCGCTAGCCCGACAACAAAGAAGCGGTTCGGCGCGTAAAACCTTTTCTCAAGATGTCACTTATTAATTCTCCCATTCTCTGGGAGTCAGCGAAATGAATAGCAGAAGCTAGCTGCCCGCCCCCGGACTATGAGGAATTTTCGTGAGACAGAAGGCGAAGACCGACGGCAGTCGAACCGATCATGGACAGGCGGGTAAAGGTCAAAGGATCCTTGCTACCTGAGTCGATAGAGCGTCATCAGGGAGCATAGCTGCTGGAATACAGGCGCTTTACAGCCCTTTCTACCAACGGGACGACGATTAATAATCGCTTTCTGGGCCAGGTTGCTTGCGTCGGAGTTGCCTAGAGAAAACCACAAATTTCTCCTCCACCCGGGGATCGGGTCGTCAAATTCGATACAGAATGTACTGAGCAAGCCCGCAGGGTCTGCACGTTACTGGAGAAGGCCCCCTGCTGATCCGGTCGAATGATTTCGAGGGGGCGGGGCACCTAAGAGGATGCATGTTCAGAGTTCGCTTGACCCTACTATGTACAACTCGACAATGGTGATACCATGAGATCAGCTGGTGGATGGAACCAGAAAACCTGCACTTGATTTCAATCAAACAGGAGAATTGACTTAATAGTTTCACGGCAGCCGTTTTTTTTGAAAGTTGACAGATTGAAGTGGATGACATGTGGAAAGCCTATTTGTGGACATAAGAAAAAGGGAAGAACATTAATGGGGACGGTAGAGAAAAGAAATGAGGATGCAGAAAATGAAGACAAGGATCGATGTAGATCATTAGATTAAAAGATGGCAAATGACTATAAGAAACTCATTTATGGATCGACAGCTAGCATTTGATTAGGGCTAAATGATACCGGAAAAAACATCTGTCATCAATTGACAGTTGTTACTAAAAGTATCTCTTTAATAATTCATAACAGCAACACCTTTCTTTGACACTTTTCGATACCTAACAATACCTTGCAATAATAACTAATAACATTATTATTTCTGTTAAACATCCAATAGCAAATTTTTCCTTTGACACATTTCGATACCTAACAATACCTATCAATAATCATTGGTAACAACATCTTTCTTTAAGGATCATGACTAGTGGTATCTTTTTAATAACACTTAACAGCAAAACCTTCTTTTGACGCTTTATGGCACCTAATATCTAGCAATAATAACTAGTAACAACATTTCTTTATAACATCATGACCAGTTTTCAACAATTTCGATACCTAACAATACCTATCAATAATCACTGGTAACAACACCTTTCTTTTAAACAACAGAACCAGTGGTATCTCTTCAATAACTCTTAACAGCAAAATCTTCTTTTGACGCTTCGCGATACATAACAATATCTAGCAATATCTACCAGTAATAACTAGTAACAACATATTTCTTTATAACATCATGAGCAATTATTACCAATTGTACCTCTTCAATAACAACTCTTGACAGCAAAAACTTCCTTTGACAAATTTCGATACCTAACAATACCTAGATTTAATATATGGTATCAACATCTTTCTTTTAATTATCATGACCAGTGAAGTTACCATCATGTTGTTATCTCTTTGATAAATCGTAACAGCAAAACCTTCTTTTGACGTTTTTAGATACCTAACAATACCTAATAATAATAACTGGTAATCACATCTTTCTTTTAAACATTGTGAGCTCCTCTAAAGTCAACCGACTCGCTAAAAGATATTAAGAGTAACAACTGGCTCTCCATTACCAGAAAGGGCCGACTTTTCTCTACTAGCTGCTAGTAAAAAAATAAAAATTCAACAATGGCAATAGAGCGGGACTTAAACAACACAGGGTGCCCATAAGTGGTCGGTTGGACTTGAATATTCTCAATTTCGTAGTGAGTTACGACTGATATCGAACTAGAGGGTTCTGCTGATAATTAACGTTCTTCCTCAGGCCAGTTGTGTCTCGCGATGGAATCCAAATTTTATGTCGGTACCATAAACGCATGACGGCATAAGAATTAGGAGGCAACGGTTGGTTGAATTGAGCCAAGGGGTATAAACTGCCGAGTCGGAGAGAAGACAGAGTTTGTGTGAGTGAAATGTAGATGAGTAATATGGGTTCCTGTTTCTCTTTCTCTCCTCCTGTTCCTTCAACAGTCCAATGTGTAGATGAGGGTGTCGCGATTCCCCGCTGTGCGTTGATGGCCTCATCTAGCCTAGGATCCACCTGTAATTAGCTTTTTTCAAAACCGACGAGGTCAAACAGGTACCAGTAACGACAATCCAACAGGAGAAAAATGGGATTTGACCTCGCATCACACGCAGATAAATGTTCACCACTCGTCACTAAAGATGTAAGAGCAACCCATTGGAAATCTTAACGACCAATTTTCTACGCGGATTCCAAGGGAATTGTTGATCGGCAGACACCAAGAAAAAATCGAGACATTAGTAGCCTTAACAGTGGGTGGGATGCCATTCTTTGTGCGTTAAATTGCGGATGTAAACGAAAGTCCTTATACAATATTTCTTGGTGTTTAATTCGCCCTTTGCGTTTAAAAAGACAGTTTAAAAACCCGGGGCTTATCACAGAAAATCCTGGCATTTTACTTTCATCTTGAAGTTGGATCAAAGTGATTTGCAGCAACAAATACTCAGTTGATTAGAATAATCCAGATTTGGTATTAGAATTATAACTGACAAGTGAAAATTTTACATTTGATGCATGTATCAAATGCCAATGTTCACCTTATACCTTATAGCACCTTATAGCACCTTAGTGGTCATCCACAAATTACGCAAGGTGTTTTTCAGAAATTTTTAACCTGTTTCAACTTATTACTCTTTAGTATATAAATTATCAAAATTCCTATTTATTTATCGCAGGCTTCACAGTCTTTCTCCTCTTCCCCCTTTTCTCGTTTTTCCACTTATATGCGACCTGAATTAATAGAACCCAATAACAAAATCCAACTATTTTTCTCTGAAAGTAAATTCTTTTTAGCTAAAAGATCCACTATTATATTTCTGGTTAAGAATTCATCTTTTTTGCTCCAAAGATTTATTATTTCGTTGAAAACTTAATGACTTTTTTGAAAATTCAACAATATCATTAAAAAGTCATCGTTTTTGGTTAAAAATTCAACTGCTTGTTTGAAAATTCGACAGTTTGTGTGAAATTCAACTAGTTTGTTGAAAATTCACCTTTTTAGTTTGAAAATTAATCTCTTTTGGTAGAAATTCCATTCTGTTTAGTTAAAAATGCAACTCTTTGGCAGAAAATGAATCTGTTTTGGTTGAGCATTCAACTATTTTGTAGAAAATTCATGTTTTTTGGTTGAATTCAACTATTTTGATTTTAAATTAAAGTCTTCTTCAATTGAAATTTCATGTATCACATTTTTCGTTGAGAATTCAACATTTTAGTTAGAAGTTCATTTTTTGTTAAAAACTTAACTATTTTGTTGAAAATTCATTTTTTGTTGAAAATTGATCTTTTTAGTATAAAATTCCACTATTTAATTAAAAGTTCATGTCTTTTGTTGAAAATTTGTCTTTTTTGTTAGAAAAATAATCTTCTTGTTTGAAAATTCAACTATTTGGTTTAAAATTGATGTATTTAGTTGGAAATTCGTCTTTTTGGCAGAAATAAAATCTTCTTGGTTGAAAATTAAACTACTTGGTAGAAAATTCATCTCCTTGGTTGAAAATTTATATTTTTTATTGTAAATTCGCCTCTTTTGGCAGAAGTATAATTTTTTTGTTTGAAAATTCAACTATTTGGTTGAAAATTTATGTATTTTGTTGAAAGTTTGTTTTTTTGGCAGAAATATAATCTTCTTGGTTTAAAATTGATGTGTTTTGTTAAAAATTCATCTTTTTGGCAGAGATAAAATCTTCTTGCTTGAAAATTCAACTACTTGGATGAAAATGTATATTTTGAAAATTCGCCTTTTCTGGCAGAAGCATAATTTTTTTGGTTGAAAATTCTTTTTTTGTAGTTGAATTCAACTCTTTGAGATTTAAAATAAAAATATTTTTTGATTGAAACATCAACTATGAAATTTTTCGTTGAGAATTCATTTTTTTGGTTCAAAATTCAACTTTGTTTTATTTAAAATTGAAATCTTTTTAAGTTGAAATATCAATTAATACATGTTTCGTTGAGAATTCATCTCTTTTGAACATAAAATCAAGTATTTTGCTTAAAATTCATGTATTTTGTTGAAAATTCGTCTTTTTAGTATAAAATTAATGTTCTTGGCTAAAAATTCAATTTTTTGGTCGAAGATTCATGATTTGATTGGAAAATTCATCTTTTTGTTTGAAAATTTAACTATTTTATAGAAATTTCGTTTTGTTTTGTTAAAAATTCGGGTTTTTTGGTTGAATTCACTTATTTGGTTGAAGATTTATGTATTTTGTTGAAAATTCGTCTTTTTGGTAGAATTCAAATATTCTTGATTTAAAATTAAAATCATTTTTGGCTTGAAAATTAATTTTCTTACTGAAAATTTACCTATTCCAATTTTTGTTTGAAAATTAATTTTTTTCAGTTCAAACTTCAACTATTTAATTAAAAATTTATGTATTTTGTAGAAAATTCGCCTTGTTGGTCTAGAATGCAAATGTTTGGCTGAAAATTATTTGTTTTAGTAGAGGATTCCACTATTGTGTTGAAAATTCGTTTTTTTGTAGTAGAATTCAACTCTTTTAGACATAAAATAAAAATATTTTCTGATTGAAATATCACCTATTATATCTTTCGTTGAGAATTCCTTTTTTTGGTTGAAAATTCAACTATTTTGTTGCAAATTAATCTTTTTTATTTAAAAATTCAACTATTTGGTTGAAAATTTCTGTATTTTGTTGAAAATTTGTCTCTTTTGGTTGAATTCGAATTTTTTTATTCAAAATTGAAATGTTTTTTGGTTGAAATATCAACTATTACATTTTTTGTTAAGAATTCATCTCTTTTGAGCATAACTTCAAGTATTTGGCTTAAAATTCATGTATTTTGTTGAAAATTCGTCTTTTTACTAGAAAATTAATGTTCTTGGCTGAAAATTCAATTTTTTGGTAGAACATTCATCATTTAATTGGAAAATTCCTCTTTTTGTCTGAAAATTTAACTATTTTATAGAAAATTCGTTTTGTTTTAGTTGAAAATTTATATATATATATATATATATGTCGATAATTTTTCTTTTTTTGGTAGAAAATTAATCTTCTTGGTTGAAAATTGATGTATTTTGTTGTAATTTCGTCTATTTGGACAAAAATTCATCTATTTTGTTGAAAATGCAATACTTTTACTTGAAATTACAGGGATTTAAAGTGTTTCAAATTGATTCAAGTCAAAAATTTTGTTCTTTCCGTCTATTTGCAAAAAAAAAGATACCGCGACTGTCGTTTGCTAAGATCGTGAAGTTAGGCTAGTAGATTTTTTTACTAACTAGATTGAAACATTTTGATATTAAATGTAAGATTGAATCGAGCTGCAGCACTTTTGATCCTCAAGATTTACCGTTATACGGGCAATTACACAAAAAGTGTAATTCTAAAATTCTTATGAAAAAAAATGAAAATAATTTTAAAGTGCTGATAAACTTTTCTCTTAATATCCTTAACAAAAAAACTTCCTCGTTTATGGAATATCTGACTGACTCTGTTACAATTACTCATTAAAATCCCTTAATCGAATCTGGTCCCTAGAAGAAAAGAAGCAGAAAGTAGCCTCCGGACCCGATGGGCAATAATGGGGCGATGGAGAAGAAGGGTGTCGCGGACGCGACACCCTGCTGTGCCCTGATGGGCCTGTTCTAGAATCCATGCTCGATTTCCGTAATTAGCTTTTTCGTTTGGTGCCAATTACACTGGGCTGATTTACATAACGGCCCCCGTTAGGTAGGTCAGGCTAATGGACAGGGGGAGGCTGCGCGGGATGAGCGGGGTTGACGGATGCTGGAGCTGTCAATTTTAAAAAAGTGCCTAAAGCCACCACCGCTCCGTGGCCCGATATCCCGCTGCGTAAAATTGTCTTTTGCCTCCGCGCTGACCGCATCGCGCGCGAGAGGGACCGTGTAATTATTCGGCCAGCCATAACTTATCCTGGAGTCTAGACCTAAAGAATCGCCCGATCGGACTTGCTTTATCGACCCTCTGACCATAAATCGGCAAACTACCGAAATTACTTCGCACCCCCATTTCAAATCATTCATTTTCCGATTTTCGAGTTTTCATATTTCTCGCATGTTTTGAAATTCCAGTCTTAAACCTATAGTGGAGTCAAGTTAAACGTTTAAAATAAAAAAGCTCAGAACCCGGGTCCCGGCAATGGATTTTTATGAAGCCATTTGCATTTTGTTGCTAAGACTAGGTACTAAAATGTTAGACCATTAAAAATCCACGCTCATTATTTAGTTATTTAAACAAAGAATCAGTAGTTATTTCATATGCGCGATGAAGGCAAAAAAGTGAATTTTCCGACCTTTTTTGAAAATCACTCACGTTCAGTTGTTCCATTTTTTCGAATTTCATCGCCTTTATTCCAATAAATTTTAATCTGATTGACACAAACAGTATATCGTCGGAAAAAAGAAGAACATGCCTTTCGAATGATATACAGTAGGGTGGTCAAAAAAAAAAAAAATTATTGAATTCCAACGTGCACAACGACCTAAGGTGTTCCTTTTTCGACCAAAAAAATATATTTTAAACAAGAAAATTAAAATCGATTAATATTTTCAGGTCACGCAAGCAAAATTATTGTTTTTAAATATATACTTATATTTCATTCCTATAAAATGAATGATATAGTATTTCGTACGCTGAAAAATTATTATTTCAATTGACAGCAGTTATTTTGTTTTGTATTTAGTTACTTTTTACTCATAAAAATGCCATAATTACCATATTACACACATGGTTGATAAACACTTGAATTTTTCTGTGACATTGGTAATTCGTTTTATGTTGTCTTCCACCACATGAATTTGATTTTGCTTTTTTGCTTCTGTCTTCGTGATAGTCTCATTCAAGGTTGACATAAGAGCTACAGAAGGCTCAGCGACATCATTGACAACTTTGTAACAGTCGATCTTTCTTTTCAGCTGCTGAAATCTTTCACATGTGGTGCATGTTTGAGGGTCCGAATTTAAAATGTAATCGGTGTCATCAAAACAAAGGTATCGCAAAGCTGGGACAGAGGACGAATCTACAAGGCCATGAAATGCTTTGTTTTCCTAATCCTTTAAAATTTTCAAGTTTAATTCTTCATGTAGTCCAATTTTCTTCAAGAAATTTTAAGTTTGCCACTAATTTCCTTTCGTCTTAATAGTTACTTTATTAGAGAACAAAGCTAAGGAGACTACTTCTGGACCAAGATACCATAAGTAATTTTTAAATTTCATTATAGCTTCTTCTTTCCAACTGAATCATCTAACACTAGCAGACAAAGCTCTATCATCTCTTTATAATCGTCTCGTGGTGAATAAGACTTTTTTTCCGTTGTAGAAAATTCTGAAGAAATGGTATGACGTTTTTTGTGAGTTTTTGTACAAAAGGTAAATTCATTCGGGAATCGATTAAAGGTCTAAATTTGTCTTTATTTACTTTTGTCCAAAAATTTTCAAATCTCATAAAATTAGGAGTATTTGGACCATTAGATGGTCCAAACAATAATGTGAAAACACCACCTACTATCAGTTCGTGGATGTGATGACAGCATGCAGAATACAACAAATTCCTGCCAATCAATTTTTCCAGAAGATAGCATGCACCATTACTTACTCCCGTGTTAGACACGGTGTTTATATACGGAAAAAAAGTTTGCTTGATATGTAGCTAAAAAAAAACTGCGGGAATCTCTTCGTGATGACTCTAGATGCTAGAAAATCACCTTCCCAAAATCTGATCTGATCCTTTTTTTAAGATATCCGTAAAAGAATATTGATATTTCAAAGAACGAAAAAGTATTTAATAATCCCAG
>JAUMHM010000005.1:38779911-38807263 GCA_032362435.1 Melikaiella ostensackeni | reverse complement strand
AAATCGTTATGCTACATAACCTCAAATATAGGCAAAAACCGCGATTTTCGCACTTTTAGCTCAGGATATCTCGAAAAACTGACGCGATGGAGCAATTCTGAGGCCAGATTCTTATTCAGCGCACCAAAAACCTTCGGAAAAGTATACTGTGGTTTCTGGTTCTGGAATCTTGTCGGCCTGTGTTGTCAAATTGTGATTTATACATTTAAAATTAAACAATTTCAGTTACAAATGAAAAACTTACAATGCGGAAAAATTGAAATGATAATATTTCAAATTCAAAATTTAGCACTCATAAGTTTTAACAATTGGCAATTATTATTAAACTACTTAGAGGTACTATAAAATCCCTTAGATCTTGTGAAATTCTTTGAAATTCCCTGAAATCTTTAGAAATCCTACAAAAGTCTTTGACATCATTTGACATTTTTTAAATCATTTGAAATTCTTTGGAATCTTTTAAAATAACTCAAAATCTGTGAAATCCTTCGAAATTTTTTTAGTTCCATCATATCCCTTGAAATTGTTCAAAGCCGTAGTAATCCTTGGAAATAAATTTTATTTTATTCCCTAAAGTTCTCTATAAATTCGTTAAGATCCCTCAAAATCCGTTGAAATATTTGGAAATCGTACAAATTCCTTGAATATAAATTAAGTTAAACTTATTTATTAAATTTCTCTTAAAAATACCGTCCAAATCCCTAGAAATCTTTGAAATCCCTTAAAATCCTTGGACATTAAATAAAATTCTTTAATCTTGTGAATTTCCTTGAAATACCTTAGAATCCCATGATATCTTTAGAATCGCTAGGAAACTCTTGAAATTTCATTTTTTTTGCAAAGTTTTCCAGAAATCTTTGAAAATCCTAAAAAATTCTTAGAAATCCCTTGAAATCTTTGGAAATCGTAAGAATATATTAAAATAAGTAGAAATCATTTGAAGTCTCTTGAATATAATTCAAATAACACTTTTCATTAAATTTCTTTGAAAAGATACCGTTGAAATCCCTAGAAAACTTTGAAATATCTTGAAATCTTTGGAGATTTAATGAAATTCTATAAATCTTCTGAAATCCCTTGAAATACCTTAGAATCTTATGATATCTTTGGAATCACTGAGAACCCCTTAAAATTTAATTTGTTTTCCAAAGTTCTCTAGAAATCTCTTGAAATCTCCCGAAACCCTACGAAATTCTTCAAAATCCCTTGAAATGTTTTGAAAACTCTTGAAGTTCTTTGGAATCCTTGCAACTCCCGTAAATGTTTGGAAATCTTTGAAATCCTTCGGAATCTCTGAAAATCCCCTGATAAGTATAAAAATCTTTGAAATCATTTTAAATTTCCTGAAATTTTGATGTAATCTAAGGAAATCGCTTTAAAACCGTAAAAATTCTCTGGAATTCCTCTAAATTCCTTGAAATTCGTTGAAATCCATTGATATACTTGAAATCTTTCAACTTTTTTGGAATTCTGTAAATTCCCTTGAAATCTTTGGAATCCTGTGAAATACCTTGAAGTAATTTAAAATCCTACACTAATTAAATAAATAAACCATTCGTTCGTAGATTCTCTATTTTTAGCATCAATTCTTTCAATATTTTAACAATACTGATTTTCTTATAATGATTTTTCTTGAATCGCGAAAAAATGAAAGCAATTCATTATAGACCTATACTGAATTTCCTGTGATATTTTTTTCGTCAATGGGGCTTACATACAAAGGACACAAAGGCATGGGGTTACAAAGAATTGCATGCGAGTGCAAGAATTGCATGGCATTGCAAATGATTGCATGGGATTGCACGAGATTGCATAAGATTGCAGAGAGAGTGTACACCAGATTGCAGGAGTAATTAGCCCCTCGGGAACACGTGTCTCAAAATATTGGTCCTTCGAGCCAGATCTACTACTTCCTATTCCTCTATCCTTGATGATTAACTCACCCTATTTCATGTATAAGAAAATCCGATCCCCTAATTTGGCATTCCATTAAACTTTGCAAACTCTCCTACCTCAAAAGATCTCTGAATTTCAAGGCCAATCGTCATTAATTCGACATGATCAGCAAACATCTTTAGCCTCGTGGAGGTCTTGATCGATCGCGTCGCACGCGTGGAGTTTACGCAAACAGGGAGTCGAAGCGGTAGGCGATCGCTTTGAGTAAGTTTGTTTTATGGCAGCAGACAGGGGGACCAAGGTGGATTCTGAACTTGCTTCCCGGAATGCTCGGCTCGTGTAAAGCGGACTTTACCTCGATGATCTGGACTCGAACCTGCCCCTCGCGGGAACTCCGAATCGCAGGACGTATTGCTCTGTCACCCAGGGCTCGCCGATCTATTAGTTATGAATATGTTGCCCACGGCGATACATGCCCGGGTCCGATCCACCGAAAATATGTACGGTCTCAGTCGTGTACGGCTATATCCATTCCGAAATATGTCACGTAAAGTATAAGCCAGAAGGCCCACGTAGAGAACTGGCGAAACGAGCCAGTAGGTCCCAAGGAACCCCGCGATACGGGGGACGAAGTCAATCAAGTGTGCCATGATTACCTGGAGATAAAACCGAAAAAGAATCGCGAACAGCAGCAGAACACCACCTATGGAGCCAAAAAGATCGCAAAAATCTTGAAGAATTTGGCCTTTGCTTTTAATATAGCCAGCATCGATCGTGCCAAAAAGAAGGGTCACTCGAAGGGTCAGCGAGGGTCAGAAGGAATTTTTTAAATTGACACGTTCAGCGACGGGGTTTGCCAAATCAGACTTTAGAGGCCGGTTCCATCGCCATTTAACATTTAAATTGCGGTTCAATGTGGGGTCAAGCAATCCGATGTCGCAATTTTAAAGGGAGTTTAAATTTAACCGATGTAAGATCGCCTCTTGGCCGCACCGCATGGTGCCACCTGCTTGGATACGTGTTAATTTGTTAAACACGGACTCAATCAATTAAGTTTTTCTACTACCCTGTGGCCACTCCAGGTTCAGCCGAAGGAAATCTGAAAAGGAATTAATTACTAGGAAAGAAATTACCGAGAGGAATCATGTGTCTTAAAATTGTAGTGAATGATTAACTGTTTTATCGGAGAGGTTTAAGAAAGAAGTTGACGAAAAAAATATAGTACCACCGAATCAGACTGGGTTTAGGAAAGGAATGGGGGTGATGGACAACATATACGAGTATGTTCTGAATTATTCGGTAAGTAAAAGGATTGAAAGGGAGAAAGGAGCAATGATAGCAATGTTCGTGGAGTTAGAGGCGGCTTTTGACTCATTGAACCGAGAGCAGATAGAACAAGTTATAGTGAAAAGGGGGATAAGATAGGGTTTAATAAAGAGAGTATCAGAAATTTTTCGAGAGACAAACAGCAGGGTAAAGGTGACAGAGCAAGTAGGAGATAGTTTTTGGTTGGATGGTCATCCCAAGTAATACTCTTGTAGGAGATTTATCACATAAATCAAAACATATCGCTAAAGGAATTAAGATCAGTTAAATTATTTTAACAATTTTATCTGCGATTAACCTTTACTCCACTTAAGACTTTAAGTAGTTGCAGCCCAGAAGAAAATAAATTCTTTTCTCCTCCCCAACCATGTACCATCACTCTCCCAACCGAAGAGGAACCATATCCCTCAGTTTGTCGTGTTCTCCAATCGTAAAAGGATTAGAAAGAGTGACGACTTGCGTGAAAAAATAAGCTCGTGTCCCGGTGACGGGATAATTTGTTTCGTTCCATTTTAAAGTCAGGACCAGGTCCTGTGCTTGGAAGTTTAATGTCCCAGGAAGAATGAATGTTTCGTAATGGTGGTACCTTGCAGTTCTATTTTGCACGATGATGTCCTTTGTGTTTCGGCATACCCGGAGGCCTAGACCCACAGGTTCCCCACTTTCGCACCTTGAGTCGCATCTAATAATTGGCTTCGTTGAAAACCGCACTCCGCGACGAATCCTTCCTCTTCTTTCTCCTCTCACTTTCTTTATTTCTGCCTGTCCTCTCGCTTCGAAACCAAACTCGCCGAGTCCAGGGATCTCTCTCCGCACTCCCTCTTGGGCCCTCTTTCCATTGAGATGGCCACGTGAGAACTCGAGGGTATTTTTACGTTTCGCCATTCATGTGGGGCACTATAACAGATTGTTTCTCAGAAAGAATGAGACACAGAGTCTCCCTTGGTTGGGACCAGCGGCTAATAATATGGAGAGAGCGTGGAGAATCACCCTAAAAGTCCTATAAGTGGTTCGTTTTGTCTCCAGAGTGTCTCTGAGTTGTCGGCGGATCTAGAAGGTACATTAAGTGCTAAGAGCAAGCATAAATCGCTTAATCGTGACCACTGGATAATAAGTCGAGTGTCTAAGTTGTAAGTCTCAGAGTCTGTCATAGAAAACCCAAGTGATTGGTGAATGATCATTACGAACATGCATTTCCTACCGAGTGTATTTATGTCATTTGAATGAAAGAAAGCTTTCTAGGATGAAAAGAGTTGATTTTTTTCATCAATTTATTATGGGGTCTTCTTGTAACTTTTGTACCATTTCTCTTTTTCGTCGTTTATAATTGCACAATCGGTTTTTTGAAAGTATCATTCCAAAGAAACCAGTAGATTCCTGCTATCAATACTTTTTATACTAAACTTTTCCCTCTACCATATATACATTTCTTTTTTCCTCTAGCACAAACACCCATCATATTCCTCTATTTTTCCATATCCTGCTACAATTTTTTCATTCTTCTTTTTGTGCAACTCTACAATGTTATAGTATTCTTGTCTCTTATCCGCTACGTCCAACTATAAACCTCCATTTCCGAATCTCTGCTTCTAAATTTCCATGTCCATTTTTGAAATCCCTTGAGTGGTTGCAATTACTTCCGGAAATACAAAATCTTAAAAAGATTACCTCGAAAACCATACCCAAAAGGACAAGTGTTCCCAAATCTTATTTGACAAGAAACCAAGTATGACGTAGGAATCTCTTGAAAAATCGCAATGTGAGGTGGTACCGGCTGACGAGAAGCTGATAATGAAGGTGGTATCGCGATCAACGAAAATAATGATTGATCGAGCAATTAAATGCCGTTGTCATGCGGCGGCGAACCGGCGGCCCACCGTGGGGAGCCGCTCGCCACAATTGCTGGTAATGAGCCAGCTTGAGCCTTCTGACAGACCTCTTACGCCCCCTTGCCTCCAAATTTGCATGCTCACGGTTCCTACCCGATCGCCAGCGACAGCCGGCACGCCCTTCGACGAAAGTAAAAACCCCCACTCAGCAAAAAAGTAAGAACGATCCGCTCCCGAATCAGTGAGTGGACAGATATTATGGCTCCGCTGATCGTTTAAAAAGAACTTACCAATAATGGCTCTTCTCTTAGCGAGGAGAAAATAGGGGCGTATGCGATATTTCTGTGATTTACGGAGCTTCAAACTTGAGAAAAGACAAGTACTCTTCACGAAGACGAAGGCACGAGAAATATGAGGTATTTTTAAAAGTCCCGTCATCTCCTTTATGACCAAAAAAAAAGAAGAAAACAATATATTTAGATTTATTCCTGAGTAGAAAAAAAGTTTCATTGGGATCCCATTACGATTCCGCATGAAGTACCGGCAAAGAGATACGTCGGTTCAAAGTATCGACTATTCTTTAAAGTGTTTTCAAGTCCGAATAGGGACAAAAGTACGAGAAATTCTCAGCCTGTTCTCGATTAGAAATAGGGAAGACAAGGGAAATCGCACATTTTTAGATAGTGTATGAATAAAACAGTGTTACAGAGACTACTCCGACTGAGGGATTACAGGATGAAAGTGCATCAAAGTACATTAGATACGTATTTTTTTCTTTCGATCGAATGGGCCTTAGTTTCCGAGATATCGGGGTTTGAGTATTTACGTTTGAGGGCTCAGCTCGCCACTGGCGAGCATAGACCACTCAACTCGCTACTGTCGAGTGTGGACCGCTCAACTCACCATTGTCCAGCGTGGGCCGCTCAACTCGCCACTGTCGAGCACGGACCGCGCTCAAAAGCGTAAGTACTCAAACCTAGATATCTCGGAAACTAAGGCCCATTTGATCGAATGAAAAAATAATTATGTATCTAATGGATTTTGACTTAATTTCACCATGTAAAGCTCCAGTTGAATCGGCATCCCGCGTCTCGCGATCTCGATTTTCGCATGAGCAATTGCAAATTTTGTGCAATTTCAGAGTAACTTTGGTCGATTTTGATGACGTGTGTGCTTGGTGCTTGGAGAGGACCCAAAGCGCAGCACGACACTTTATTTCTGATATATCGGCGCTCGCAGCGTGCGCCGCACGGCTGAATATATCGGTAAGATTAATCGAGTCAAAAGCCCGCGTTGTTACAAAGTGCGCCGCCCGCCGCGACACAAACCCATGCATTACCGGAGGGCCGGCCGTGTTCTAACGTTGGCTTGTCTCCACGATACACCCACGCCAGGTATACGTCCACCAAGCCGAGCGAGGGAAGAGATTGCTTTATTGCGCGCTCTTTCCTCTTTCGCTCGCTGAAATCCGAACGACGAAGCGTAGTATACGGTAACGTATGCTACGAAAGAACGAACGCCCGCGTGCTGATCTCCACTAATCTGACCGCGATAAAAGACCAACTTCGTTCGCCAAAGATTTAGGGTTGGTCGCTGAAACCTCATGCACAAATATCTCGCGCATCGTGTGACAAACGAAACAAAGGAGATCCCGCCAAACGATCATGTCGCTAGATTTACACATCAAATCACCATTCTTTATCACGAGAGAAAGGAAATCCACATCTATTGATGAAGTCATTTTCAGTGTTAAGAGTAGTATATCACACATCTGAAAATAGTTTCCTAGATTAAATGCATGATTTTCGGGAAGGTGTTTGTCAATTCGACTTCAGTGCACTATTCGTGTATTATATAAAAATCAAGCTTTTCAGTATAGAAGTTTTGAACGACAGAGTACTGGATTTAATTATGGTCTAGTTGAGACTAATAAAGTTTCATTCTTGAGAAGAGATAAAGTAGAGAAAGGTAGACTAGGCTTATCTGCTTCAGAAACAGTATTACTTGTAAAATATTTTGGACTTATGATTGGAGACTTCGTACCTTTAAATGATAATCATTGGGAATTGTTTATTCACTTGCGAGAGATAGGCGACATCCTTTGTTCACGATATTTTCAGAAAGACTCTAACTTTACTAAAAAATCTCACTACACAACATCATCAAATATATAATAACCTCTTCGAACAAAACTTAAAGCCTAAGTACCACTTTCTTCTTCATTATCATCGCGTAATTGCGAATATAGATCCGGTTATGAATGTGTCTTGTATGAGAATGGAAGAAAAACATAGATCTTCCAAAATAGCAGCTCATTTATCCGATTCGTGTGTCAACCTTCATTGACAGTAGCAAAGAAACATCAACTTCAACAGTGTTAAAATTTCTTGTGTCAAGATTCTTTTATCTCTAAAATGGTTTTTGGTCAGACAGAAACTCTAGGCCAGGCTGAATTCAATAGCTTCCGACGTTTTTTTCACAATGAGTTCGCAACTGATTCTATTATTCATTCAGTTTCATAGCTTACAGTTGATAATATAACTTACAAGCCATATATGGTAGCAGTAGCTTCAAGTGTTGATCATATAGTATTCTTCCAGAATTCGTTCAAATTATTAAGAATTTTAATTGATTCAAAAGAAAAATGCACTTTTGTTGTAAAAGAATTGAAAATTCTGGTCTTCTCTATTCATTTTCGTGCATACGAAGTTACATTCACTAATAAGTTGAGTTCAATAAGTGTCGAAACACTGTTTAGTAAATTTCCTACTGGCTTACAAAATTCATCAGATGGAAATTATTACGTTGTTCATAATAACTTTTAAGAAGACTGATTAATTGGTTATTTCATTTAAATTTTGAAAGTTATAAGGTTATGGAGTAATAAAAGGCTACGATGAAGAGATTATTATCGATTCTAAGAGAGTAATATATGTAAATATTACATAAATGTTCGTAAACTATTTCAGGAATATAGAAAGATTCACCGCAAATGGACATTTAGGCGAATTATCTTATATATAATATACAAAATCAAAGGTTCTATAAAAATATACTTTTGATTGCGAACTTTTATCTATTATGTATACGTTCTTGTTCTCGTGTTGTTCATCGATTTAAAAAAAATGTAACAGCGTAAATGCGTTTCTACGTTACATTTGTTCTTTAATTCAATTCTGCAAAAACCCTGCCTACAAATTAATCAAATAAATAAATAATGCGATACAAGAAACAAATTTATTTTCGAATCAAAATAAATATTTTTATGATTCAAACAAAATGTATACTTAATTAAATATATTTATTTGTCATATTTGAATTTGGCACGTCTTGAAAGTTAAAAAATGTAAAATGATGAAAGTTTTAACTTTGAAATCATTCAAATTTGGAAAGCCTTAAAATGTTTAATTATTACAAGTTTAAAAGCCTTTGAATTATAAAACAAGCAAATCGAAAATGAATAAATTTAAAAAAAAATGAATACCATCCAATTTTAGATTTGGAAATTTGGAGATACGATATACGTCATTTAAGCTTGGTACGAAAGTTATATATGTATTAATTATATTATAACGGCTCCCATCCTAGTATAACGCTATTAATTTCAAATTGTACAATTTTGAAAGATTTTAAAATGAAATTTTTTTTGGAAGTTATTACACTTTTTCTATTTTTGACACTTTTTGAGTCTCGAAAACACGCATTACACCAGTTCACTAAAGACTGTACCACTTAGCACGGTTTTAATCAAATTAATCGAAACTCTGTTTTTTATTGTAAAAAACCACAGGGAATCCAAATTTTGAGGTCCTTACAATTTCCAACAGCTCCTTCATGCTTATCTTTCATGTTCTTTAAACAAAAATTTTGATTTTTTTAAAAACACGTTTCTTAAAACTGACTACCCCGATTTTCTTTATACTTTTTTCTTTTATACTTTGAAATATTCTTGTAGAGAATAAATTTTTAAAAAAATTGTGTTTTACATAACTGTTTTACATTTTATTGTGCAAATTTTCGATATTATCACTAACTAAGGGGTATTCAAATGAGTTTAGGCTCTATTATTTTGATGAAAATCATTTTTTCTATACTCTATCACGTTATTTATTGAACTTTTATATGAAAATTATCAGAAAAAATCATTTATGAAACCCTTTGAGGGAAAAATAATTTCATAATATTTCCTTATTAACACAACTATAAGAGGATTTTTTTAAAATTCGCGCCTAAGATATCAGCTGATTCGAGAAGTCGATTTTCCAACCATAGTAAAACTCTGTCAACTGGGTCGAAGAACTGTGTGTTGCTTAGGGTCATTTATTTTATAAGGCAAAAAAAAATCGAAATCGGATATGATTTAGAGGTCCCCTATTTGAGTTTTGCCTTTTTATTGATTTTTTTGTTATAATTTTCTCAAGGTCTTGAAAATGCATGTATTAAATTTTTATACATATAGAATCATCCCCTTTTACATAAATATCATTGTACATAATTTAATGACATGTTTTTAACTCATTTTTAAAGAAAATAATAATTTTGTCTTACTTGTTTCACACCTTTTTATAATGAGTAACTTTTCGTAATTGACTCATCGTATGTTGCAATTGGCACGCCGTATGTCAAATTCTTATAGAAAAATGTGAAACAAGTAAGATAAAATAATTATGTTCCTTCAAAATGAGTTTAAAATTGTCATTTAATTATGTATATAATGATGGTCATGTAAAAAAGGAATAATTCTATACGTATAAAAATTGAATACATGCATTTTCAAGACATTAAGAAAACGAAAACAACAAAAAATCAATAAGAAATCCATAAAAAGATCAAATTTAAATAAAGGACCTCAAAATCATATCATATTTTGCATTTTTTTTCAATTTTTTGACTAAAAAGGTGCAACTTACGCTAGTGTATGCGACAGTGTGTGCGATAATATCGAAAATCTGTAAAATCAATTGTAAAACCGATATAATCGATTTTTTCTTGTTTGCAATAGGAACATTTAAAAAACTTATTTTCGATACTTAAAGAAAAAAATGAACTCAAATAGTAAAAAAATGACATTTTAAGCAAAAATTTTTAAAAAATTCATTTTTTCCAACAGAATTTTTTTTGAGAGAATTTGTGTGAAGCACAAAGTTTTTCTCATTTACTCTCTAAAAGGACATTTTAAAGTGTAAAGTAAATAGGTAAAAAGAAAATCAGGGCAGGCAGTTTTTGAGAATGTTTTTTTTTTAATCGAAAATTATGTTTAAAAAACATGAAATAATAAGCATTAAGAAGATATTGGAATCAATTTAAACCTGCAAATTTGGATTTCCCAGGGTTTTTTACACGAAAAAGAAGAGTTTCAGTTAATTTGATTAAAACCGTGCTAAGCGGTACAGCCTTTAGTGACCTGGTGCAATTCGTGTTTTACAGACTCAAAGAGTGTCCAAAATAGAAAAGTGCAATAACTTAAAAAAAAAAAATGTCGACCGAAATCTTTGGTAATCTATAATTTCTCTACCAAAACAAATAAGTAGCCAAGATTTTTAAAAAATCGATGATGTTAAGGTCTGGTTTGCGTGAGTCCGGTAAGGAATCCACCATTACTCACTTTGGGAAGTTTTTTTTATTGAAAAGTTGTTTTCGATGAATGCATTAATCATTTTTTATTATTTCTGATGAATTTATGTCAAAAACCAAAATGGTTAAAGTCTCTACTCTTTTTTTTTAAGAAAATAATGATTATCACAAAAAAATATTATTACTAATTAATAATAAATTAATTATTAATGAATGTAATAACCTCGTTTATTTCTGTTTCGAATGTTATATTACTTTGAATTAAATTAAGTCTCCAAAACTAAATTTTGTATTAATGCATATGCAAGCCAAGTATTTTGCAAGGGACTTCAATTTTCGAAACAGCGATGCCAGCGAAATCTTTTTATAATAAACTAAAAGTCCCTAATAAGTCAGTGCGCAATATGTCATTCCGAGAATTTCGTTCGAGGATCAGGGGTCGAAGGGGTGCAGAAAGCGGCACTCTAGAGCCAGCAAACTCGTCCAGTACCGTACTAACAAAGCGAGCAGTTCGAACACTCACGTGCATATTTCGCATTTATTTTTAAATATAAGCGGAAAATTCTTTTTTCATTAATCAGTCTTCATTATTAAAAAAGGTCAATTCCTTATGGTAACAAAAATCTACATTTGTACAAAATTAAGTTGATTAATATTATGTATTCCTACTGGAAATAGTTCATACAGCCCTGGATGTTGACATTGGAGTCGCTGCGCTATATGTCCAAGGCCATTTTAGGCAAGAACCAAAGTCGGACTTATTAGGGACTTTCAGTGTATATGCACTATTAAATACATTAAGTAGGGTATCTACATTTTGTGTATGTAAAGAACACACAGAATCATCAACACATTTTGCATAAAAGTCCAATTCAAAATTAATTTTGTTAGACACTCTTGATACGTGCATAAGTATGCGACGAATACGTAAACAACCCTCTACTTTTGAGCACTTTTTACCGAAGTGATGATGCGGAATACACGGTATCTACTAACCGGAAAATCGGAAAAACAAAGAAATAACCGGGAATTTGAATATAAAGGGGAAAACCGGGGATTAACCGGGAATAAAAATTCAAACCGGGAATCACATTTAAAGTTTTTGAAAATGTGATATTTTTTTCATGTGATGAACACTTTGCTTCAATATTATGATTAATTAGCAAATACCATATATTTGCTTTCTCATAGAGGAAGCATTAACGATCATTTCAAATATTTGAAATTAATAAATGAAACGTTTAAAAATATCACGCGGTGACCAGCGTAAAAATATAAAAATACAAATAGGTCAATCAATCCGTCTCAACTTAAAGAGTCTTTTCTATTCTTGCATCAACTTTGAATTAGGTACTTTGAATGACAGTACTATAAAACCGATTTCTAAAATATTATAAATGGTCATAACAACCTTCATTTTCAATAAAATGCATTAGTAGTACAGGTCAATCGATTCGTCTCGAGCCAATGAATCTTTTATGTCCTTAGATTAACTTTGAATTATATTAATGAAAAAGTTTTACTATAAAAACCCAGTTTTAAAATACTATAAAGTGCATAAAAAATATAAAATTCAATATTTTGAAAAACCTGTGCATCAGTTTTTAGATATTAGTGGTGAAAATAAGCCCTCCAAATTTCAACAATTTACCTACAACTTTCTTTAAGGGCTACACACACACGCGCACGCGTTGCTTCAATATTATGATCAACTAGCAAATATATTTGATTCCTCATAGAGAAAGCATTAACGATCATTTTGAATATTTGAAATTGATAATTAAAATGTTTAAACATATTACGCGGTGACCAGCGTAAAAATAGAAAAATACAAATAGGTCAATCAATCCGTCTCAACTTAAAGAATTTTTCTATTCTTGCATCAACTTTGAATTAGGTACTTTGAATTATAGTACTATTAAACCGATTTTCAAAATATTATAAATGATCATAAAAACTGTAATTTCCAATAAAATTCATTAGTAGTATATGTCAATCGATTCATCTCTAGCCAATGATTCTTTTATATCCATAGATTAACTTTAAATTATATTAATAAAAAAAGTTTTACTAAAAAACCCATTTTTAAAATACTATAGAGTGCATAAAAAATGTGAAATTCAATATTTTGAAAAACCCTTGCATCAGTTTTGAGATATTAGTAGTGAAAATAAGCCCTCCAAATTTCATCAATTTACCTACAACTTTCTTTGAGTGCTACACACACACACACACATCCGGACCATTGCTTAGATTGTTGTATTAGACATTTATCAACTGAGAATGGTTTGATCAAATCATTTCAAGAATATTTTGAATTGTTACGACTACAAAGCTTCCTGTATAAGGGAGCAAAAAGTATTAGTGCAAGACCTTTTTAATTTGAACCCTTTCATGATTTTTTGAACTTTTATAAAAATGAAAAAATTTTCAAATAAACACTATGTTGTATTTTCAAAATTAGTACATATAGATTAATGATATTTTTTAATGACCTCGTTAATTATTTCCAGCTGTTAAATAAAGAATTGTTGAAAATTCCAACTGTGCATTGTATTTAAATCAAAACTAGAAATATAAATATTTTTTAGTTTCTTTGAATTAAGTTATTGTGTTAATCGCTTAGGATTATTTATGAAAAGTATACTTTAGGGTTCAGTGAAAATGAGTGTAATCAGATTATAATTACTTCAGACATTTCGGGGCAAGATGGTGGCCCTCTTGTTATTTATTCTGAAAATTCTTTAGACATATGAGAAATATGATACAATTTCGATGCTTAATTATATGGGACAAGAAAAATGATAAAAAGCCAAATTATTTGTCGCAAAAAGATATAAAAATGCTCTTAAGACCATTTTTTAGTAAGACGCATTGTTCTCGTTTTAATCGTGAAAAATGTTAATGAAAATACAAAATTTCCATTTTCTAGTCAAAATATGCAAGATACGAAAAACTGTTGAAATGAAAAATTGTTTATTCCAAAAAGATCTACAAATTTTATTTATAACGTTTTTTGGTAAGACGCATGTAGTTTTTGTTTTAATCGTAAAAAATGTTGTTAAAAAATAAAAAAATCCATTTTTCAGCAAAACTATGCGAGATACGAAAAAAATATTAACAAGAAAAATCATTTATCTTAAAAAGCTCAACAAATTTTTTACAGACCATTTTTTGGTAAAACGCATGGTTTTTGTTTTAATCGTGAAAAATGTTATTAAAAATGAAACGTTCCACTTTTCAGCAAAATTTTACGAAATCTTCTATTATATTTTTCGTTGAGAATTCATTTTTTTTATTAAAAACTTTATTATTAGGTTGAAAATTAACTTTTTTGTTGAAAATTTATATTTTCAGGTTAAAAGTTCAAATGTTTTGTAAAAGATTCATCGTTTTGTCTTGAAAATTGAACGATTTGATTAAAAATTCATCTATTTTGTTTAAAATTCCACTGTTATGTAGGAAATTAAAATCTTTTCTGGTTGAAATATCAAGTATCACATTTTTCATTCAGAATTCGTATTTTTTGGTTGAAAATTCAACCACTCGACTGTGAATTCAACAATTTGGTTGACTTTTTTTTTTCTTGATTAAAAAATCTTTCTTGGTTGAAAATTCAACTCTTTTATTGAAAATTCGTCTCTTTGATTTGAAAATTCATCATTATTGGATAAAAATGCAACTATTTGGTTGAGAATTCATCTTTTTCGGTTACAAATTTAATTATTTTGTTGAAAATTCAACAATTTTGTTAAAAAGTCATCCTTCTTGGTTCAAAATTTATCTTTCTGGGTTGAAAATTCAACTATTTTGGTAGAAGATTCTACTATTTGATTAAAAATGATGTTTTTTGTTGGAAATTCATATTTTCGTATTGAAAAGTCATCTGTTTTGACGAAATTTTTTTTTGTCTCGAAAATTCAATTACTTCATGCAAAATTAATCTTATTGGTTGAAAATTCAACTATTTGATTGAAAAATCATCTATTTGATTTGAAATTCCACTGTTATGTTGAAAATCAAAATATTTTTTAGTTGAAATATCAACTATATTACATTTTTCATTCACAATTCGTCTTTTTTGGTTAAAAATTCAACTACTGAATTGCAAATTCAACAATTTGGTCTAATTTTCTTTTCTTTCTTGACTACAAAATCTTTCTTGGTTGAAAATTCAACTCGTTCGAGGAATATTTGTAACTTTTTAGTTTAAAAATTCAACTATGTTAGTAGAAAATTCTACTATTTGGTGAAAAATTAACTTTTTAGTTGAAAATTCATACTGTCGTATTAAAAATTCAAATGTTTTGTAGAAAGTTCGTCTTTGTGGCTTGAAAACGCAACTGTTTGGTTAAAAAGTAATTTGTTTCGTTTGAGGATTCAACTACTTGATTGAAAGTACAACTACTTTGTTGAAAATTTATTTTTTTGCTTGAATATTCATTTTTTTGGTTGAATATTCATCTATTTGGTTGAAAATTGATTTTTTTAACTGAAAATTCTGACCATTACATTTTCGGTTGAAAATTGATCGTTCTCAGTTGAAAATTTAACTTCTTGCTTGAAAATTTATGTATTTTGTTGAAAGTTTTTCTTTTTCGGTAGAAAATTAATATTTTTGGTTAAAAATTCACCTTTTTGGTTGAAAAATCATACTTTTGTTGACAAATCAGCTCTTTTGTTGAAGAATCGTCCTTTTGTCTTGAAAATTCAACAATTTGGTAGACATTATTTTCCTTTTTTGACTAAAAAATCCTGATTTTTGTTTAAATTCGTCTTTTTTCAAAAATCTAAAATCATCTGTTTAGTTGCGCTCAACTATTTCTCATAAAAAATTACAATATTTTTTGGTCGAAATGTGAACTATTACATTTTTGATTGAGAATTCGTCTTTTTTGATTGAAAATTTAATTTTTCGGTGAAAAATTAATCTTCTTGGTTGAAAATTCAACAATTTGGTCAAAAATTGATCTATTTGGTTTAAATTTCCACTATTACGTAGATTCACTGATCCTACGGGGAGGATCGTGAGAAAAAATTGTTTGAGATTGATTTTAATTTTCTTTTGCAATCCTACGGGCAAAATAGTGAGGAAGGTTCGTTAAAAAGAATGCTTATTCCTTCTCCGATCCCACAATGAGGATCGTGAGAAAGATTTTTGTTTTAGACTGATTTTAATTTCCTTCGCCGATCCTACGGGGAGGATCGTGAGAAAGGTTCATTAAAAAAGATTCTAATTATTTCTTCGATCTCACAAAGGGAGTAGGGAGAAAGGTTTGTAAAAAGGATTCTAGTTCTTTCGCCGATCCGACAGGGAGCATCGTGAGAAAGTTTTTTGTTTTAGGCTGATTTTAATTTTCTTCTCCGATCCTACGGGGAGGATCGTGAGAAAGATTCGTTAGAAGAGATTCTAATTATTTCTCCGATCTTACGAAGAGGATCAGGGGAAAATTTTGTAAAAAGGATCCTAATTCTTTCTCCGATCCTATAGGGAGGATTGTGAGAAAGATTTTTGTTTTAGGCTGATTTTAATTTTCTTCTCCGATCCTACGGGGAAGATCGTGAGAAAGATTCGTTAGAACAGATTCTAATTATTTCTCCGATCTTACGAAGAGGATCAGGGGAAAATTTTGTAAAAATGTTTCTAATTCTTTCTCCGATCCTATAAAGAGGATCGTGAGAAAGATTTTTGTTGTAGGCTGATTTTAATTTTCTTCTCCGATCCTACGGGGAGGATCGTAAGGAAGGTTCGTTAAAAAGGATTCTAATTCTTTCTCTGATCCTACAGGCAGGATCGCGAGAAAGAATTTTGTTTCAAACTGATTTTAATTTGCTTCTGCGATCCTACGGGAAGGATCGTAAGAATTATTTCTGTGATCCTACCGGGATGGAAAATAAAAATATTAAATTATAGGATTATAATTATTTGATATAATTGAATGATTATTAGAATACTTATCGAAATGGAAAATTTTTTAAGTAAAATATTTTAGAATTTTTCACTGTAAACTGAATGATTTCATAACTGAAAAAGTTAACAATTGAACTTAAAATTTTTAAAAAAAGTTGAAATCGAATTGATTTTAAATTGCATTATATCATTTGGTATGAAATTCATGATACTTCCAGCGGTTTTTGATAGATTTTTCTTTCAAAAATTTGTGAAATTCCCTGTAAAAAAAATTTTCATTGTTCTCAATGTTGATATATGTTGTATGTCTCATTGGTCTCAAAAAATTCCACGTCATTTCTCGGTTTTCCCGGTTTCCCGGTCCAGTGGCCACCCTGAATAATTAGTTTAATGAATCAAAAATGAAATTTCATCTCTAATTACTCTAATTTAATGAAAAACGTTCAACATTTTACAACCTTCTTTAACGAAATTACTGTTTCACATTTCAGGCGATAAAATGGCAGCGATTCTTCGCCGGAAAACATCAGGTGTGAAGAGAACAGCAGAAAGTTTGGTGCTAATTCTCATATTAATCAGCGCCAGTTTAGTGCGATAAACGTTTCATTCAAATGTCCATAATTATCATCATTTCTTTTATGTGATAGGTAGGTATTTCGCAACTACGATCTTTTTTCACATCGAGGTTAAAAGCAATCGGACTGCACACTTTTCACAAAAAAATTTTACGATTATCCAAGTGTCTATTCCGAGTGATTATACGCGACCCAGATTGTGTAAATATTGTTAATTGTATAATTACTCGGTAAACGAGGGATACTTATCGAGATGAGATTTGGCTCTTTTAACTCTGTGATGATGAAAAGTAATTCAAAAAGTGTGATTTTTCCTCTTTTGATGAAATATATATTGAAATATCAATCAAAACACGGAAATCGTTATGTGTTTTGATTGTCAATTTGTTCTAATTGGATCTTCTAATTGGCTCTCCAATTCGAAGCTATATATGGCTTACCAAATCCATATATAACCTTTATTGTATAGTAGTACTTATTTATAATTTATAATTAACTATGTCAAACTATTCTAATAGTTTTTTCAATCCTCCTAAATGTATTAAAAATAGAATCTACTTTTGAGGCGCATGAATATTCCCCCAATTCTATTTTCCTTGATATTTATTTTACCTAAAAACACTTAACCGAATAGAAATTTGTTATAATTTTTATTTTTTCGAATAACCATTCGTCATAATCTTTATATTTCCAATTTACCATTTGAGATCATTTTTATTTCACCGAATAATATTTGACATAATTTTTATTTTTCCGAAACACTATGTGACATAATTTTTTATTGTTCCGATTGAGCACATAACCTAAAATTCATTCAAACCAAACTCCACCTGTCACAATCCTCATGTCATCGAAACTGCATGTAACATAAATTTCATTCTTCCTAAAATGGCATCCGGAATTCTTATTGGCTGACTCGAATTTCGCGGCATTATTCAGTCAATCAGAATGCTGGGCGCCATATTGGGAAGAATGAAATTTATATTACATGCACTTTCAATGACATGAGCAATATACCAGATGGCATTTCGTTTAAATGCATTTTAGTTTATGTGCTTATTCGTAAGAATCAAAATTGTGTCACATAGTGTTTCGGAAAAAAAAATTATGTTGAATAGTAACTCGGCATTATAAAAATTATGTCAAATGGTAATTGGGAAATATAAAAATTATAACAAATGGTAGTTCGGATAAATAAAAATTAGCACAAAAATTAATTCCGAAAAATAAATATTAGCTAAATCGGTCATTAGGATAAATAAAAATTATAGAAAATTGCTATTCCGTTAATAAGTGATTTGAGGCAAAATAAATATTAGGGAGAATAGAATTTGGGGAATATTCATTCATGCGCGTCCTACTTTTTCACAACAGATTGGTGATTTTTCAAAATAAGTATTTTAAAATCATATCCTCTATTTAAATATAGAATCTAAGTATTATTATAATTTTGTAAAAAATGAATATTTTCCAAAAAAAAAGTAATGTGGGAATTTGCTAAAACTTTTTCTTTAATAAAATGAGTTTCGAGAACAAAGAAATGTTATTAAATAAGAAAAAAAAGGCAATTTCCAAGATAACGTAATTGAAGAAACTGCCATTTATTGAAAATATATATCAATTCATACTTAATTCAGCTAAAGACTGTTCACAACTTTACCTTCCTCAATTTAAAACCACACCGCTGAATTTAATCATGCAAATGAAATTCAAGTTAGAATATCAACTACATGAAAAGGCACATGAAGTAAAACTGAACAAGAAATCCTCCAGATTTATTGTACAAAACATTCTTTTCCATAGCGGAGATTCAACTTTGAATTATGGGTTCATGTATAAATTTTACGGTTCGTTGACAAATCCAAATGGTCGCATTATAAGCCCTGTTCTGTATAATCCCTCAGCCTCACCCTTTTGACACACAGTCCCTATTTCAGTATCCCTCCTAAAACCTAAGAAAGTAAAAATTCCATTTTTATTTTTCTATCTAGAAAATTTGTAAATATTATATAAAAAACATTACAAAATTAAGTTACAAAATAAATTATTAACTTGAATTATAAAGATGTTTATGAATATTTACATCTAAAAGGGGAAAAAGCATCACGCATATAATTTTTAACAAACGTGGTAAATTCATTTCAACGGAGGAAGATATAGGGCCATCTATAAATTACGTAACATTTTTTAAATACTTGAAAAAATAAAAAAGAATTTAATTTTTGAAATTTTTGAAATTTACCAAAATGCAGAGTATCCAAAAATTTTCGGTAATTTATGGTTAATTATGGTAATTCATCGGTAAGTTATAGTAACTTTTCGCTTCGGGCTCGTCCAATCTGTCAAACAATCTGTCGACGCGATCACTGATCGCTTGATAATTTTCATTATTCACCTTTGACGTCACTTTTTACTCCCTGAGGACTGAGAAGCACTTTTTACTCCATAGGAACTGGGAAAAAGTTTTCATTTCCTAGGGACTGAAAGTACTCATATTTTGCATAACAAATGCATGATTTCAGACACGATTAGATCACAGGCATGATTTCTGCTCACATGGAGAAATTTTGGAAACTTTATTTTTATTTTAATATGAATTTAGGCAATTTTGAAAATTCTTAAAAACTTATGGAATTTTAAAATTTTCGAAAATTACCAAAATTCAGAGTATCCAAAGAATTTCAAAATTTTTGGAAATTTTCGATAATTTATGGTAAATTATGGTAGTTTATCGGTAAGTTGTGATAACATATTGCTTCGGGTTGGTCCAATCAGTCAAACAATCTGTCAACGCGATTAACTGATCGCTTGATACTTTTTAACAATCACCTTTGACGTCACTTTTTGCTTCCTAAGGACTGAGAAGTACTTTCTTGTCCTTAGGGACTAGAAATACTCATTTTTTTATAACAAATGCATGATTTCAGACACGATTGGAACACAGGCATGATTTCTGCTCATATTATGGAATTTGGAAGCCTTATTTTTATTTTAATGCGAATTTCGGAAATTTTAAAAATTTTGAAAATTTCTAAAAAGTTTTGAAATTTTTGAAATTTTTGAAAATTTAGAAAATAAAAATTTTTTTTGAAATATTTGAAATTTACCGAAATTCAGGGCATCCGGATATTTTCTGTTAGTTATAGTAAATTATGGTAATTTATCGGTAAGTTATGGTTACTTATCGCTTTGGATTGGTCCAATCTGGCAAACAATTTATCAACGCGATCAACTGATCGCTTGATAATTTTTATTATTCACCTCTGATGTCACTTTTTACTCCCTAAGGACTGAAAAGTACTTTTTACTATCTACGGAATGAGAAGTAATTTTTACTATCTAGGGCCTGAAAGGTACATTTCACTCTCTAGACACTGATGAGTACTTTTACTCTCTGGGGACTGGAAAGTACTTTTTACTCCCTAGGGACTGAAAAGCAAAATTTTAGCCCGACTTTATAGGCATTGAAAAGGGCTGAAATCATGCATGTGTTATGAAAATTGTATTTAATAAGACATGGCTGAAAATATTTGAAAAAACTACGTAATATAAGTGACTGGGGGGGGGGGCTCAACACGATTTTGTTACTTGTTACATGGGAAAGGGGAGGGGTATAAAATTGGCACAAAAATGTGTTACGTCATTTATGGATGGCTCCGAACAGCTTTAGTGATTACATAAAAAAGATATTGCCTACACAAAATACGAAACATGTACCTGTAGAAGAATATGGAGGTCATACCATTGGCACTAAAGTATGGTTAAACAATAATCATTGTTAGCTGAATAGAAATGAAATATTGATTTTTCATTCGCGTACAGCCGGCTCACTCGAACGTATCCGACTCCGGATATGAGTAAAAAGAAAACGCCTTCCCTCTGAAATTAGACCGGATTCAGGAAAACGAAAAGTGTTGCAATACTGTGGTTCGTGTCAGTCCCAGGTTATATTACAAAACCTAACTCTCAGAGTTGGAGTCGAGATAAAAATTAGTCTATTAAGAGTTTCCAATTAATTTGCGAAGAAACAAATGAACGAAAGTCTCTTATTTTATTGGTTGTAAAAAATTAGCCGGGCTAAAGAACCGTGAAAACATTAACTCTTTCCAAACCTCCTACCAGACAAAGTTTGACGAGAATAAAAGATTTGACGCATGTTTGACAGTTCTATAACCCCAATACATTTTGTCAACCAATCAAACAAAAGAGTTACATAATTTGTTTCGCTACAAATAAATTGATAACTTTTGATAGGCCAATTTTTGTCTCGACCCCAACTCTTAGAGTTAGGTTTTGGAATACACCCCAGGTTATATTTCAAAACCTAACTCTCAGACTTGGTGTCGAGATAAAAATTAGCCTAATATTAAAAGTTACCAATTCATTTACAGGGAAACAAATGAAAGAAATTAGCCAGGCTAAAGCACTCTCAAAACATTCTCTTTCCAAACCTCCTACCGGAAGGGCTGGAAAGAGACGCGTCACTCGAAGTTTTCTACGTAAACTACATAAATGACGTAATTGACGTAGAAAACCGATAAATTACATAGTGAATGTTAAAGGTCTGCTAAAAAGAGATCTTACCGACGGGACATGACGTCACTGTATGGCTCAGTTGCGAAACTTAGGTTATGTTTCCGGCCATCTACATCGTGTAGAAAACTAAAGGGGTAAAATACCTGGTAAATTACTGTGGAAAACCACGTAAATTACCCAGAGTAAATTGCGTACCCAACCCTACCTACCAGACAAAGTTTGATGAGAGTAAAAGATTTGATGCATGGTTGACAGTTCTATAACCCCAATACATTTTTTCAACCATTCAAACAAAAGAGTTTCATAATTATTTTCGCTACAAATAAATTGGTAACTTTTGATGGTCCAATTTTGATCTCAACTTCAACTTTAGAGTTATGTTTTGAAATACACCCCCAATCTGCTGTTACCCCAGTAATCATTTTATCTTCGTTATATTCCTGATTGAAAGCCATTTCAACCAAATCAATCGTTTGAGTCTTCGGAGATCTGCTTCATTCTACGAGTATAAATCCGCCTCATCTCTTAATTCCGTTTTCCGAGGCGCGACGTGAGACTAATAACTCATCAGTGCCGCCTTAAGTCCCTCTTCCGGTTCCCATTTCCATCATTGGAGATCAATTATTCAACGGATTTATTAAGTAAAATTGAAAATTTAGCAAAAAAAACTAATTTAATCAAGATGTACTAATTTGAGAAGGGTTCTGCAATTTTCGAGAAAACCAATTCAAAGAATATTTATTTCTTAAGATATTATTCGATAAGTAGAGAAAGCTGAGAATTTAATAATGTTATATTAAACCTTTACTTGAATAATCTCAGTAATTGAAATTTCACGTAATTTTTTTCATTCGCTAGAATTCTGATTGAATTCTAGCTATTTCAAGTGAACTGTACTAAATTCCAATTTAATTCTAGCAATTTAAATTGAATTCCTGCAATTTAATATCGATTCCATCAATTAAAAATGATTTCTTATTTGCCACAATTCAATTTTAGCAATTCTGAGTGCATTCTAGCAATGCAAATTGAATTCCGGCAATTTAGTAACGGTTCTATTAATTTAAATTGTTTTCTAATTACTTGCAATTGGATTCTAACAATTCTGAGCGAATTCCAGAAATTTAGTTTTGATTCCAGTAGTTTAGTATCACTTCTATATCAATCAAGACTGATTTCTTATTAATTCCAATTTATTTCTGGCAATTTTGAGTGACCTTCAGTAAATTCGAATTGAATTCTGACAATTATAAAAGAATGCAAGCAATTGAGTATCGATTTCAGCAACTAAACTTTATTTCTGATATTTTCCAATTGAATTATAGTAATTCTGAGGAAATTCGAGCAATTTGAATTGAATTTCTGCAATTTCATATCGATCCCATCAATTAAAATTGATTTCCTAATTACAATCCCTATTCAATTCTAGCAACTCTGAGTGCATTCTAGAAACTCAAATGTAATTTCGGCAATTTAGTATCGGGTTTATCAATTAAAATTGATTGATAATAATTCCAATTCAATTCCATCAATTCTGCATGAATTTTAGCAAATTATTTTTAAATTCTGACCATTCTAAGAGAATTGTGGCAACTTAGAATCGTTTCTATCAACTAAAATTGATTTGTGATGTTCTCCAATTGAATTATAGAAATTCTGAGGGAATTAAAATTGATTTCTTAATTAACCCAATTCAATTCTAGCAATGCAAATTGAATCCCGGGAAATTTATTATCAATTCTATCAACGAAAAGTGATTTTTAATTATTTTCAGCTGGATTCTAGCAATTCTAAGTGAATTCTAGCAATGCAAAAATTCCAGCATTTTATTATTTATTTTATAAATTAAAGTTATATTCTGATTATTTGCAATTGAATCAACAATTCTGAGCGAAATCGAGAAATTTATTTTGAATTCCAGTAATTTAGTATCGCTTCTATATCAATTAAAATTGATTTATTATTGATTCCAATTAAATTCCAACAATTCTGAGTGAATTTTTGTAAATTCTAATTGAATTCTGACAGTTCTAAGGGAATTCAAGCAACTTGAATTAAATGCCAGCAGTTTAGTATCGATATTATCTATTAAGATTGACTCCTAATTAAATCCAATTGAATTATTGAAATTCAAAATAAATTTCTGTGAATTTCAATTGAATTGTAGAAATTCTAAACGAATTGTAGCAATTTAGTATTGGTATTATGAATTGAGATTAATTTTTAATCAATTCCAATCAAATCCTAGCAATTCTGAGTGAATTTGTTGCGAATTCTCATTCAATTCTATTAATTCAGAGTAATTTTTAGCAATTCAAATTGAATTCCAGCAATTTAGTTTACTATCAATCAGAATTTATTTTCAGATAATTTAAATTGAATTCTATCAATTCCAGTTAATTGTTGCAATTCCAATTCCTAGCAATTCGAATTAAATTCCAGCAATTTAGTGTCGATTCTATTATCTAAAATTAATTGCTAACATTTTCCAATTGAATTATAAAAATTTTGATAGAATTTTAGCAATTGAAATTTAATTTCTACAATTCATTATCGACAATATCAATTATAGTTGTTTGCCCAATTATTCCAATTTAGATCTAGAAATTCTGAGTGCATTCTAGCAACGCAAATTGAATTCCCGGAATTTAGTATTGGTTCCATCAATTAAAATTGATTTACAGTCATTCCAATTAAATTCTAGAGATTCCATTCGAATTGATTTCTGACAATTATGAGGGAATTATAACAATTTAGTATCGCTTCTATCAACTAAAATTAATTTCTTAAATATTTCAATTCAATTGTAGTAATACTGAGTGCATTCTAGAAATGCAAATTGCATTCCGGCAATTTACTATCGGTTCCATCAATTAAAATTGATTTATAATAATTCCAATTGAATTCTAGCAATTCTGTGTGAATTTCAGTAAATTCGAAATGCTGAGGGAGTTAAAATTGATTTCATTATCCCAATTCAATTCTGGCAATTCTGAGTATCTGATTGAATTTCTGCAATTCAAACTAAATTTCAGAAATCCAAATTGAATTCTAGATTTTTTAAATCACATTCTAGCAATTTCAAACACCAGTGCTCCCAAATTTGTATTTTGAATGAATAAAAAGCGTGGATATATTAAGACATAAAAGCAGTAATTAGTTGTGGATTTGCAGAAACAAATTGTATAAAAATTCGTGATTCCTTTTCAGTTAAAAAACATAAAACTGTCATAAATTCTCAAAAACTTCGAATCTTCTCGACAATATTTTCTTTTTAGAACTCTACTCTTGAGTATAAATAATTTATCATATCCGTAAGTCCTTTCCCATTTCATGAAAGCTCAAGGCGGCACTAATTAGGAACTGCATTACATGTATTATACATAATAAATAGTACAAGACTTTATCAAGGAAAGCGTAGTCTAGTCAGACAATATAAAAAATTAACATCGAATACAATTGCACTGCACTTGCTCCGAAGACCCAGACTGTGTACTATAATAGAAAAGATTTAATGTCATGTACGAATAGTAAGCCACGAACATGCATGTCGATTGTGTGCAAAATTTAAATCACCATTCTTTAACAAAATTAGGAAAGAGATTTCTTAATTGCGGACAGTTTACTAATCGAAATGTAAAATTCTTAATTACAGAGTAATACATTAAAAATAAATTTTCAAAAATAATTTATTACGACGAAAAAATGTATTAAGTAATTTGTAAAAGACAATCCTTAAACCAGTTCACAATCATTTAAAAGTTTATAAACTTGGGACGAATGAAAATTTACTTCTGTAATCAAACTCACTGTAAATAATATTTTTATTTGCTGAAATGCGATGTATTTAAAATAGATAAATGTTTACGAGGTTTACATGAAAAGAATTTTTATTTGTCCCGAATAACTTCAAATAAATTTCAAACTTGAATCATTATTTAATAGCAAATTATTTATAATGAAGTATTCTCGAAGATATCTCTGAGTGAAGATAAAAATCATCAATTCTGACATTAAAAAATGCTTCCTGTGGAAAATTGTCCAGTTTAACGATGATTTCCTGTTATTATACGTAATATTATCTGCATTTAAAATTTTCTCCTCTTTTCCAGCGATGACTTCGATACATCTATTTTACATAATCTTATGTAAACGACGAACTTTGGCTACCCAATCATAAATTCAAAATAATGAGATACCTACATAAAAGATAATCGAAAGAGTAATCAGAGAAAAAGCCGAGTTTTCTTTAACTGAAAGATATTCAAGAATTTTTAGACAATCAAAAAGTTACTTCTTCATTTTACAATCACAATCCGAACCTCTGCTCGACAATTTCGAATTTAACGTTAAATTCATAACTTTAACATGTAATCTCAAGAAAAATGCAACACTTTTCAAAGTTTTATAAAGTTATTCATAGAAGATAAAATTTTAATTGTACTAATGTCACTTTTCAAGGAGTTTTTTTCAAATTTGAGTACGATTTATAATGTATCTAAATCAGGGTGTCTACTAATTTTCGCCAAAAAAATTTCCGTTTCTTTCTCGGTTGTAAATATCAGATGTCCCCTGACTAGAAGCTCGAATAACACGGACCTGACATAAGGTTTTTCCATGTGTAATTTTATGCATTGCGATATCTTCTTATATTTAAACAAAATAATATTTTTTAATTTATGTTGTCTGAAACTTACAAACAAATATAATACAATTTCATATTTCTTAATTATCTGCGTAGATTTGGTTAACATGACAGTTGTTATTTTTTATAAACATATATTTGGTTGATTATTTTGGTATTTTAATTGCTAAAAATTCTTAGATAGAATTCTAAATTTCTGTGGTATTAGTATTTCAAAGAAATTCACAATGATTTCAAAATTATGAAAGGGTTCAAATTTAAAAGGTCTGTGCAGCAAAGTAGAATTTCATAATAATAAATAATTATATCTCTTAGAGAATACCATTTGTTCAGAGCTTAAACATTGTTCTCGATTGTCATAAAATTTTTGAAATGTTATAATTTCTGAAAAGTCTTTTTTATCATATTCATTACAATTCTTTAATTCATTTGTCTTGTTATAACGATTAATAAAAAATATCAAAATTTTGAAAACTTTAAATGTAATTCCCGGTTTGAATCTGTATTCCGGGCTAATTTCCGGTTAGTAGACACCCTATAAATATTATGAAGAAATTATAAACCTACAAATTAAACTCTCTGGCTTAAATAATTTTTGATGAATGAAATGGTGCAGCTGTAACTGCATACATAGGCATATTTTCCAGTCATCACAGAGTGTCACCTATTCACTTTTTGTCACCTATTTTAGAAATTGTCACCTATTTCATCTATTTTCATAATTTGTCACGTTTTCACCTTTTTTTAGTTGAAAAATTAAAATTATATTCAGAATTGCAATTCACAATGTCTTGTAGATAATTCGTGTGAACTTAATGAGCAGAAGTTTTTTTGAGACCGGGAGAAAGCCGGAAAATGACAGTGAATTTATTTTCTGGTCGTGAATGTTTAAATTCTTATAGTTTTAGTAGAAGAGTTTATTCTTTAAGGACTCCAAGTGGAAAGTATTTCAGCTTTAAATACTTTCAATTTTAAATTATTTAATTTTGAAGGCTTGAATTTTACAATTTTAATTTTTGAAATCTCGTATTATTTACTTGTGAAATTGAGAACGTTAAAA
>JAUMHM010000005.1:38756027-38779811 GCA_032362435.1 Melikaiella ostensackeni | reverse complement strand
AAATTTTATCACTATGACTAAAAACGATTATGAAAAAACCCTTATTTTTCCAAGCACAAGTGGATATAACCCCTTAAAAAATATAAATAAAACAATGTTCTTACTTAGAAAACTTCTTTGAAATAGCTTAGACTATTGTAAACGAACTAAAACTTATTTTACACCACTTAGTAAAGAGCAACTGACACGTGGAACCGCCATTTTGCTCCGGTTTAATTAACTCAAACGACAGTAGATAACGCTTGCGTCGCAGCTCTCGCTACTTTTCGGATAAAAGTGAGACATTATGAAGCAAAAGATTACCGAGACATGTTTAAAAACGTAAAATTATCTTCGTTTCATGTCAAGTTTAACCCGAAAGGTTAATTTTTGTTACAGCGAATCTTTCACCTCAAATCGATGTGAACTTTATCTCTTGTTTGTTCTGTGAAGCATGGGAATGGGATTGTCAAAATGAAAAGTTAGTTAGTAACTCAAAAATCGATAATTTAAACAAATTTCTTGTTTAATTTTTGAAAATACTTTACCTGTATGACAAAATAAAATCAAAAGGCGAAATCGCCTTTTCCACTTCTCAGACTCCTTTTACAATCCAAAATCCTCTTATCATAGAAAATATATCAGCCCGATTCTTGTCAAAGAATTATTTCTGTATAAAAAAAACAAGCCTCTATGAGGAAGCACAATGTTCATGAAATGATCACAATTAAAGATACACCATACAATGAAAGCGCTCACCAAACTACTTTGCAGCGGTTTTTAAACTGTAATCGAATAGAAAATTTTCACGTATCACAATAAGTTGCTTAGGGAGCGTTTATTCATTGAATTTTTTTAAAGAATCTAAGAAAACAGTTTATTGAAATTGAAAAATTTGTTTAATTTAAGCTGCAAAAGGCTGAATGACGACTTGGAGATTAAGCTGTCTGCTGTGTAGTGTAAATTTGATTCAGTCTAACGGTCTATACCTATGGCTTTTGGCAACGGGCGCAGCTTAACCTTTAAGGAATCTGTGTCACAGTTACATTGGACAATGGCGAAAAGGACGTTTTTTCCTTACGACTTTTCCAGTACTAAAACTCATTAAGGTCGTGATTATTCACAAGTGTTTCACTCAGAAATTATTAATTTTATTGACCTTTCAACTTCTGAGATAAAATGGCTGAATCGAGAAGCTTCTTTCAAGCTATATTTCAGCTTATAATCTCTATCCAGAGCCGAGATAATTATTTTTTTTAGCTCTACCGATAACAATAATAAATAATAATAATAATAATAATAATAATAATAATAATAATAATACAGGCCTATCTCAACATGCGTGGTCATTTGATCATCATTTTGATTTTGATTTTAAAAATATCAAGATTTTAGCGAAAGAATTTATTACGTATAAAAGGAAAATTATAGAGTCCATTTTTATTAAAAAGTACAAAAATTTGTGCATTAATTTACAAACTGAAAGAATGAATATTAATGATGTCTATCAGTGCTTGTTAAATTGACTTGTTTTTCTATTTCAAACTTTTGGCGCGTGCTGAGACTCCAGCTGTATTGACTCACTGTCTAATCAAAATAAGTTCACGTGACGTCATACCTAACCTTCTCTGTATTAAATGTGTTAACCAAAATGTCGTCCTGGCGCATGTCATGAATATGACGTTTGTAATTTTCCTTCTTAACAATATCAGAATGATGTAAAAACTGTTGGACTGGTAGTCCCCTCTCCTTTCTTGTAAGAGAACGACTACATGTAACTAAAAATAGATTTGTACAATTACCGCTCATAATTGTTTGTGTTTCGTGACAACGGTGATGTGTCAGGTAATGATTTTCAATTCGTATCGTATTTTATTTCAGTTTTAATATTATTACTAGATCTAGACAGTTTAAAAAAAAATTTAATTGTTATCAAAAATGTTTGTTTTATCACATTCAGTTGTAATTTTACCTTGAGAAAGACCTAAAGACGGATTAAAACGTCGTTTTATTTTAAATTGTTTTTTTTTTTTTGACAAAATAAACGTATATTGAACGTATAACCAAAGTAATTTGTCTCTTCTCTCTAAATGAGATAAATCTTCACCAAAAAAACGTTCAAACAAATGTCAAAATTTTAAACTTTGGTCTTTAATTTGTGATTTATAATAAGAAATAAACTGAAATTTGAAAAACTGCAATTTGTAAAGCACATTTTGAAGAATACTCATGAATTTTTTCAAATTTCTAATACCAATTTTTTCACTTGTAGAGGACTTTAAAGTCGAGGTTTTGAAAGTACAGGGTCATTTCTCATATTTTTTCACACATTTTCTGTCACAGTGAAGACAACAAATTTTTGACGAAAATCAAACTGACATCATTTTACAGATATGATGTTGAAGAATATTTTTGCCTTTGACTCAAAATTCTGCAATTTTTTGTCGAGTACTAAAGCTTCAAAGTGAGGCGTCAAGACTTTTTGTCCCAACTTTTTTTTTTTTTTTTTTTAGTTCTCATCGGCGCGTCGCATTCGAATGAGCGGCACACACTGGGAGGAAATGCACTGTTTTCCTTCAAAAATGTCCAAAGCCTTCAATTTTTGTCCGAATTTTATTTTCTTTTTTAATTAAAGTGCATCAAATTCTGAATAGCTTCGCGGTCAGAAATCTTGTCTCCTCTATTTGTTTATTAATAATTTTGTACTCAAAGCTTGGAAAAACTGAATTTTTTTACATAACAATTTTTTACTCTTTAAAACTGCTCACGTAAACTTTACATTATCTTAATTGAATGTTTGGGGACTCACAGAATACAAATAATTTGTTTATTATTCCATTTAATTGTTATAAACAAATTTTATGAACAAATTGGCAAATAGTCTTATTATAGGTAAAAAGAATTCTGTCTGCTAAAAGTGCTTCGTATCAATGTAGGAATGACATTTAATCACAAAACTAGTTGAAAAGTTAATAATAACCATTTTTATAAACAATTCTTATAGCAAAATATTTAAATTTAAAGTTTTTTCAAATTATAATTTCTTTTAATCGCTCGAACGGCTGCAAGTATTTTTTTAAAATTATAAATCTTCGATAATATTTGGCGAAATATAACGATTAAAATTTTTATAAATAAATTCGAAATTTTGGGCCTTTCGCATAGAAAAAAAATGTTTCCTGCACCGAAAATGTTTCAAACTATTAAACGAATGACTGCTAAGCAAAAAAATATTTGAACACTTAACAATAACCATTGTTATTAACAATTCTTGTGGCAAAATATTTAAATTTAAGGTTTTTTCAAATTTTAATTTTCTTTAATCGCTAAAATGGCTACAGATATTCCTAAAAATAATGTATGTTTGATAATATTTGGTGCAGTATGACAATCTAAATGTTTATAAACAATTAAGATAAATAAATTCCAAATGTTGGCAGTTTCACTTGGAAGAAATCGGGTTTTCAATCGCAATAGCTTGAGAATGAATCATAAAACTGCATGCTAAGATTCACTTAATGAAAAATCTTTTGAAAATAACCCACCGACTTGGTAGGCAAACCCCTAATTTTGTAAAGATTTTTGTCAGAAAACGGGATTGGTAATGGATGCAGAAAAACAAGTACTTTTTCATGCAAATCAGATTTTTGAAAGATTTCTTCTTTCGTTACTGATACAGGGATCCGAACTTATTAACAGTTCGTGTGCTAATTTAGTGTTAGTAGCAACACGAGAAAACTTGCGTGAATTGAACTCTCAAATATTCCTATAGTCTTTATTTCGAGCTTCGCCTGCTTCTTCGAAAAACTGTCCAATTGGTAAAAGAAAATATTTCATAAGATCAGGTCCATGTAATAATATCTTACGGATGGTTACAGGCATGTAGTACCATGGGTATAAACGTACGTACAGTTGAGCGGGTTTCCATAGTATACGTTTCAAATGTTTCCAAATCAGTTGACTCTGTACTTGTTAATTTGTGCAGAATATACGCAAATCTTTCCACCAACTCCAAGTCTATCCCTGTAATTTCTGTTGTTAGTTCAGGGTCTGCAAACAAGCTTCTTGCGGTATTCCCATCATTGGATGTGCCTGTGCCTTGTTTTACTGCATCTATTACTAATCCTTTCTTCTGAAGAAAAGCTTTGCAAATTCAAGTCTTGGCCTTCTTTTGCAAGTCTCTATATACATTCATATCTATTCGCCATTTCTTGAAATCGAGTCGATAAACTATATGCAAAAGATTTTTCATAAAGTGAATCCTAGCATGTAGTGTTGACAATCCATAATTATATGACTTGATATCTATAACTTTGCCTTTGACTCTAAGTCATTCATTTCTTTAGGTGTAGCTTGACAAATGTAGCAACTCATAGATGATAAAGTTCCAGAAAGAGCTTGGCAAACTTTTCCGTACACCATCGTCAACTTCATATCAGGTTTTATCACAAAAGTACCGGAATTGTTTTTTATTATTGTGGGCTTCATTTTATCGATTTCTTTCTGAAGGGATGATATTATTGAATTGGTTTTATCTGGGGTTTCTTTGGCAAATTCATACAGTATTGGCCTGCAATATGATGCTGACGATGGACTAGGATTTTGCCATACTACAGAATTTACCGAATCCTCTAAGTAAAGTCGCAGTGGTACCATTGAAACCGTGAAGACACTATTATCCACCATATCGGGATTATCTTTCTTTTGCTTGTACGTACTTTGGCTTGAAGAACCATCACAACCGTATTTCACAATTAACTTTAAGTTATGAGGTTTCCTTGTATCGGTAACTGAAAGAGAAATATCACGATCTTTAAAAATCCGAGATATCGTATGATTTTATGAAGATTTCAATCCGATTATAGAACCCTTTTCCGTTACTTTATCGAATGTGGATAACATTCTTCTTTAGGTTTTGCCAAATAAATTGTCGTATACTGGGTAAATATCAGCATTTCTCTTTTTTGCCTGCAATCGGATAGGGTCTTTTTGAGAACTTTTAAAGTATCCATTTTGCCTTATTAGAAAACCATTTATTGGACAAATATTAAACACGGCAAATTGTTTTACAATGTCCTAAAATAATTAGTACTTACATCTATTAATAACACTAACTCCCAGAATTAGAAAACTGAGGAAAAAAAAAAGAAACATGTGATGTAGAAAAGAATACAACAGTGAAAATAAAACTCTTAGTCCAATACATGTATTCTTGAAAGAGAATATTAAAACAACTGAAAGTTATTAAAATAAAATATAACTCTGGATACTGTGGATACGGAAAAGACTTCTATTTCTCAATTTTTCAATTGAAGAGGAATTTTTTGCATAAATTTTTTTAGTAAAAATAAATTAAAATAAAATATAACTCTGGATACTGTGGATACGGAAAAGACTTATATTTCTCAATTTTTCAATTGAAGAGGAATTTTTTGCATAAAATTTTTTAGTAAAAACATTTATAAAAACATTTAATACTGTACTTTTATTAATATTTGTGACTAACATAGACTCACAACTTAGCCTAAAGCTATTTCAATTGAAAATCGGATTTTTTGCTACGTGAAACTGACGAAATTTAAAATTTGTTTATCTTAATTGTTTATAAACATTCAGTTTGTTCCATTTTGTCAAATATTATCAAAGATATATTATTTTCAGGAATATCTGTACCCATTCTAGCGATCGAAGAAAATTTAAATTTGATAAAACCTTAAATTTAAATATTCTGTCACAAGAATTGTTTATGACAATGGTTATTATTAAGTTTTCAAATATTTTGGTGACTAGCAGTCATTCTTCCAATAGTTTAAATCATTTTCAGTGCAACAAAATTTTTTTTCTACGCGAAAGGGTCAAAATTTTGAATTTGTTTATAAAAATAAAAATTTTTTTTTCAAATATTATTAAAGATTTATTATTTTAAGGAATACCTGAAGTCGCCCTGGCGATTGAAGGAAATTGTAATTTGAAAAAACCTCAAATTTAAATATTTTGCCACGAGAATTGTTTGTAACAATGGTTATTTTTATCTTTTTAATTATTTTTGTAATTAAATGACATTCCTACATTAATAAGAAGCACTTTTAGCAAAAAGAAAATTTTGTTTACCGATGCTAAGACTATTTGCCAATTTGTTCATAAAATTTGTTTATAACAATTAAATGGAATAATAAAACAAATTATTCGTATTCTGTGAGTCCCCAAACATTCATTTAAGACAATATAAAGTTTACCTAAGCAGATATCAAAGTGTGAAAAATTTCAGTTTTTCTATAATTTGAGTAAAAATATTATCAATAAACAAATAGAGGAGACGAGAGTTATAACCGCGAAGCTCTTCAGAATTTGATGCACTTTAATTATAAAAAAAAAGTAAAAATCGGACCAAAATTGAATGCTTTGGATATTTTTGAACGAAAAAAGTGCATTTTCTCCCACTGTGCGGCGGCGCAACCGTCTGAGTAAACTATTTTCTAGCATCATATCGTCTATAAAATTCAAAAGGACCAAATATTTTTGAATCATCACTCTTTTCTCAAGTTTATTACTGACTTATCAAAAGGACTGAAAATGAGGAATCGAGTGAGAAACATGACTGAATTGGCTGGCGCGTGAAAAATTACGCGCGGCACGGATGAGAGGGGTCAGGTCGTACCCCTGATCATCGATTCCTTTCCACCTTATATTAATGCGCACCTCTTACCGTAATCTAATATTGGTTGATATATGGGGTAAGCCAATGGGGAGCCAATGGGCACGCAAAGGTCGTAACACCGGGGGTCGCGTTGGATATTTACAATTTTAATCATCATCTCTGCGTGGGACTCTCGTACCAGTCTCGATGTTTTCACCCTACCCTCAAGCCCTTCACTCAAAAAAATTTCCACTTCAGATAGGAAAATCAGGGAGAAACGTTGGAGTTATTTTTTTTATGTTTCAGGACAATATCTACTAAAACCCTTACCATCAGATGTATTCAAATATCTACCTTTACATTTTTTTTCTTTATCATCACTCCTTTCAAGGGCAAGGGAGTGACACAGCAGGTAAGTCAGAAGGACTGATGAAACAACTCAGCGACAAGAGCCTCGTTTTATTTCACCTCGTAATATTAACCAACTCACCCTCCAATTCTATGGCATGGGTTTCTTAAGTTTCTTTATTTTCTTTATTTTCTTTATTTCCCACTTTCCTCGCTGTTTCTGCTCAGTCCTTGCTTTGTAATCATTCTTGGGCCCTTTTATTCCTAGAGACGTAAAGAACTGGATGGGTGACGCCTACTTCGTTATTCGGTGACAAAAGGTGCCTAGTCTGCGGTAGCTTTGACCACCTGTCGCTACTTTGCCCATAATGCCGCCGACACCCGTCGGGGGTGTGACTTCGTAATGCTCAGAACAGAAGTGTTCTATTGTACTCTTGAGAATTGTTTGTGGAGAAGAGATTCTGAGATGGTAGGACTTTGATGATCTTCATAGTGTCCCTAGCTCTTATGCTCTTCTCATCTGACCTCGTAAACTAATGGCTCCTGCTTTTGAGATTCACAGACTGAAGTGGGTTTCACCTTCACAGCACTTATAGTGTGAAAAGCAGGTAGCCTATATATAGCCTATATATAACTTTCAAATTAGTTTGCAGACAAAGGTGAAATTCCTATTTTGGGCTCCAAGAATGATGAGTGGGATGGCGTTTCTGGAAATTTGGCATTGGCATCTTTCGTGATTTAAGAGAACATCTGTTAAAATTCAAAACCAAGGAAATCACAGTAAATTTTAGCTAATCAATTTGATATCGAAATTGGATCAAAATGATATGCAACGTTTTTATACAGATTTCGAATTTTTTACACGATTGTTGCATAAATTTATGAAACATTGTTACTATTGTTAGATAGCTGTTACTAATATGCAATATCCACAGCTTACAGAAATACATTGTAACGATTTTACAGTTAACTTACGTAACACTATGACAAAACAGTTATAGTTCTTGCGTGTAACCAACTTACAGAACAAGTGTTACATTCGCCTTCTATATCACTTACATTTGAACAGCAAATTGCGTATCAAAATAATCCGATTCTCAAGACCAATTGTCTGTCATGAATTTTCATGAGTTTTCGAATGTCAGTTGTTATTCCACGACCAATTCATGACCGTCTACATGCGCATTGAAATCTAAGCGTTCGAAAAATTTTTCTACATTTTATTTTACGAAAAATTATTAAGTTTCGACGAAAACTTGAGCTTCGTAAACGCAAATCTAAAGAAACACGTTCTGAAGGTAGAAAAAACAGTTCCCAGAGCCATAGAGATCTATAGCCCAATATAGGAAAATTGCGATTGTTCTCCCACCCTAAAATTCAAAATTTTCTAAAACATTCCCTGTTGGTCCCAAAAAGTTGTAAATCTTCCAGAAGTGTCAGTCAATACTAAGTAAATCTATAGAAACACTTTTAGAAAGAAGAAAATTAATTTCTAGAGATGAACATTCGTTTTTCTTTTTTTTTTTTTGTTGAAGATTAATTTTCTTAACAGAAAATTTAACTAATCCAATTAAAGATTCATCATTTTAGATGAAATTTCATTACTTTGGTTGAAAATTCATCTCTTTGGTTGAAAATCCAACTATTTTTAGTTGAAAGTTATTTCTTTTTGTTTGAAAAGTTTACTATTATATTTTAGTTGAGAATTCATGTTTTTTGGTTCAAAATTTTATTATTTGGTTGAATATTCAACAATTTTGTCAGAAAGTCCTTCTATCGTTGAAATTTCAACTATTTCGTTGAAAATTCATCTTTTTGGGCCGAAACTTCAACTATTTGATTGAAAATTAACCTTTTAATTGAAAATCACCTTCTTGGCTTGAAAATTTAACAATTTGGTTAAAACTTTTTTCTATCTTGGCTAGAAATCTTTCTTGGTTGAAAATTCAACTCTCTTGTTGGAAATTCGTCTTTTGGTTTTAAAATTCATCTTTTCTGGTAAAAATTTCATCTTTTTTCTTTAAAAATGCAACTGTTTGGTTTAAAATTAATATTTTTAAAAGGTTAATATGGTTGAAAGTTGAACTCCTTTGTTGAAAATTCTTCCTTTATTTTTGATTGAAGATTCCTCATTATAGTTGAAAACCCATCTCTTTGGTTGGAAATCCAACTATTTTTGGTTGAAAGTTACTTATTTTTGGTTGAAAAGTTTATCATCATATTTTTGGTTAAGAATTCATCTTTCTTGGTTGAAAATTTAATCATTTTGCTGAAAATTTCACAATTTTATTAGAAAGACATTCTTTTTCGTTGTAAATTCATCTGTTCTGTTGAAAAAACATCTTTTTGGGTTGAAAATTCAATTTTTCGCAGAAAATTCAACTAATTGGTTGAATATTCAACAGTTTTGTTAGAAAGTCGTTTCTTGCTGAAAATTGGCGTTTTTGGTTGAAAATCTAACTATTATTGGATGAAAGTTATTCTTTTTGGTTGAAAAGTTTACTATTATATTTTTAGTTGAAAATTCATGTGTTTTGGTTCAAGATTTTATTATTGGGTTGAATATTGAACAATTTTGTCAGAAAGTTATTCTTCTGGTTGAAATTTCAACTATTTCGTTGAAAATTCTCCTTTTTGGGTCGAAAATTCAACTATTTGATCGAAAATTAACATTTTAGTTGAAAATCGCCTTTTTGGCTTGAAAATTAAAAATTTTGGTTTAAATTTTTTTCTATCTTGACTACGAAATCTTTCTTGGTTAAAAATTCAACTCTTTTGTTGAAAATTCGTCTTTTGGTTCTAAAATTCATTTCTTTCGGTAGAAATTTCATCTTTTTTGTTTAAAAATGCAACTGTTTGGTTGATAATTAATATGTTTAAAAGGTTAATATGGTTGAAAGTTGAACCCCTTTTTTAGAAATTCTTTTTTTTTGGTTGAAGATTCATCATTTTAGTCGAAAACTCATCTCTTTGGTTGAAAATCCAACTATTTTTGGTTGAAAGTTATTTCACTTTTGTTGAAAAGTTTATTATCATATTTTTGGTTGAGAATTCATCTTTTTTGGTTTAAAATTTAATCATTTTGCTGAAAATTTCACAATTTTGTTAGAAAGACATTCTTTTTGGTTGAAAATTCATCTGTTTTGTTAAAAGTACATCTTTTTGGATTGAAAATTCAACTATTTTCGTAGAATATTCAACTAATTGGTTGATTATTCAACAATTTTGTTAGAAAGTCGTTTCTTGCTAAAACTTCGCCTTTTTGGTTGAAAATCTAACTATTATTGGATGAAAGTTATTCTTTTTGGTTGAAAAGACTACTATTATATTTTAGGTTGAGAATTCATCTTTCTGCTAAAAATTTTATTGTTTGGTTAAAAATTCTACAATTTTGTTAGCAAGTCTTCCTTTTTGGTTGAAAATCTGTTTTGTTGAAAATTCTTCATTAATTTTTGAATTTTTTTGGTTGAGAATTGATCTTTTTTAGATCCTTCCTATCGGAAAAAATTGAATCTGTCTCAGAAATGATTAACAATTGTGAAATATTGTTGAAAGTGAATAATTTCAATTGTTTATAAAAAATATATTAAACAAATGTCTCAATTGCATGGTTTTTCCTAAAAAAAGTTATTTTATCCATTGAATCTTCTCAAGAGTAAGCGTAAATTAATATTCCATCAAGATATTTTTCTATCTGTTAATTTAATGATTGTTATAAACAAATTATTAGACAAATGTGGAACTGTAACAGTTTTCTACATAAATAAGTGATTTCTTCCATCTATATGTTTGGAATACGTAGAAATTGATGATTTAACAAATTAATTAAGGCACAATAAATAATTTATAATTTATAATAACAAGTAGTATATACAAGTGCTGCAATTAAACGTTTTTTGGTAGAAAAAAAATTTATCCGTTAAATCTTATTATAAATAAAATGATATTGATATTCAGTTGAGATGTTGGGCAAATAATGAAATTTACGACTGTTGTAAGCAAATAATTCAACAAATATGCAACTGTAACAGTTTTGTACACAAGTAAGTGATTTTTTTGTTCTCACTATTGAAGAAAAACTAGATATTGATATTGTAGCAAATCATTATTCTAATAATATTATTAATTATTGTTATAACAAACTATTTTATACATGACATTTTGTAATTATATATTGTGCTTGTTGAGTGTCATATTGAAGTTGTTTTTAAATAGTGAGAACGAAAAATAACTTACTTTTGTACAAAACTGCTACAGTTGAAAATTCGTCAAATTATTTGTTTTTTAACACTAGTGAATTTCATTATTAGTCTAACATATCGACTGAATATCAATATTAGTTTTTTTATAATAAGATTTCATGGAAAAAATAATTTTTTGCTACGAAATAACGTTTAATTGGAGCACTTGTTTATACTATTTGTTATTATAATAACCAATTATTTATTGGTCCTTAATTAATTAGTTGTAACATCAATATCTATGTATTTCAAACATTTAGATAGAAGAAAAAAAACACTTATTTATGTCTAAAACTGTTAAAGTTGTACATTTTTCCAATAATTTGTTTATAACAATCGTTAATTTAATTAGCAGCAAAATATTTTGATCGAATATCAATACAAGCTTGCTCTTAAGAAGATTTAATGGAAAAAATAATCATTTCTGAAACAGATTCAATTTATTCCGATGGGAAGGAGAAGTGTGGACTAGAAATAAAAACCATAATTGGATAATTTTTAATAAAATTGTTCATAAAAATAGCAATTTTTGACGAATGGTGAAAAGTCGTTAGTATATATCGATCTAGCAGTCAATATAAAAAATTTTAAAAGAAAAAAATGTTTATAACAGTTAAGCACCACAGTCAAGAATTTGTTTATAATCATTGTTTATAATAATTGAGGTAATTATAAATCGAATTATTTATATTTCATGAGTATAAGTGCAATAATACTGACCAATACTGAGTTTATTTCAGCATTGTTTTAGATTTAAAAAATCCCATTGTTAAAAATGCTAACTTTGTCATTTTATTTACACAGAAAGAAATAGAAAAATCTAAGCTAGCCAAGTATTTAAGAATTTAATGCTGAGCGTTTCTAAAAAAAAAACATAAAAATCCGTCAAGAAAGCCTGTAGAGGATTATGAGTCGTAAATTCCTCATTTTGACCACTGTACGATATGAGGAATTGCAAAATATGATATTTTAAAATTTAACCTTGATAAAGGATTGTTTTCCATGGTAGGAGGTAGAATTTTTCGTCTAATTGGGACAAGTTTTTTTCCCTCAGCGTCTGATGTCATTAGCTGTGTTTTATGTCAAACACTTATTATCATATTTTTACAGAAATTAAAGTTAATTGATAGTTTTCATCATTTTGGGGCTATTTAGGTCCCAGGACCACGGTTTAAACTTTTTATTTAATAAAACTAAAATACATATTTACTTTTTTACCCAATGAAGTTTAGGGGGTGCATGATCCAAACAAAAACATTAGGTCTTTTTAGAATACCTTACTATACATTCATAGCCTGATAGTGGTATGATAAATAATGTTCAATTTGAATCAGAGTATTATCGGTTGAGTTCATTTTTAAAAAGTCAGTCATAAAAAAAAATATCGAAAATTATTTCATTGCAAAAAATCTGTCCCAGAAAGCTTACGCTTCGTGGATTGAACAGTCAAGTTTGTTTTTGAAGATTCTTTTTATTATTTTACGCATATCAGCGTAATTTCTTGATAAATAAGTTCAAATATCGCATTTGTATACGTATATATGGTAAAAATAAGGAAATTTACCTGTAAACTAATATAAAACATGTTAAATTTTTGGGTATTTGTATTATGCGTCAACACCCGCTCCAGGTAGATAATAAAGACAGGAGTCGCACACGAATAGGTTGAACCCAAGTTTCCCGATTGTTTACTAAACGAGGCATCCTTTTAAATTTATTTCATTCTGAAATATTGGAAATGGTTCAAGTATGATATATTGGACTCATTTTGTCATGGAAAAATTTTGAAGAAAATGTTAGTAACATACTTTTATAGAATTTTTTAACAACTCACTTTTATAGAAATCGGATCATTAAATATAGATTCTGTAATGCTAATAGATGTTGGTTGTTGATCAGTGCAGTAAATATATACAAAGATGTTAATTTTTCGATCTACTGATCTTTTAGGGATCCTTTAAAGGATCAGTAGATCGAAAAATTAACATCTTTGTATATAGATTCTGTAATTCGACCGATGAGTTTTTAGAAAATTTGTTTTGAAAAACATTATAAAATATTTTTAAGCTCGAATAATTTCAAAATTTTTCATTTTAGCACCAATGATTATTGAAAAGGTCAGATACAGAAACTACCTAGTTGAAAATACTTTTGCAAGCAAAACTTGCAAAAGTTGCAAAATAAAAATTCATATCGAGAGGGAGCTAAGTAGCAATCTTTACTCTAGGATAGGAGGAGTCAAGATTTCTGAAGAAGAATTTGGAATTAACCAGATTGATGATAACAGTGATTGCAGAATTAGTTGGGATTGATACAGGGATGTCAACATTTATACAGGTGGAATAATTATTTTAATGAAGAAATCATGCAGGAGAACCAAGATTACTGCAGGAAAGTCCAGAGATTTAGGGGAATTCAGGATTCCTGTAGAAAAAATATTGATTAAAATGGAGATTATTGCTAAAATTCAATATTTTTGCTAGAGACAGAACGAGTCAACATTCCTATATTAAAACTGCATATACCTACGAGTCAAGATTTCTGCGAGAGGATTGAAGATTGCTATAATGAGATGCAACATTTCTGCAGAAAGCTTCAAGATTTATAGGTAAGACTTCCGCAGGAGTATTTGGGATTTCTGGAAAGATGTTAGTACTTATGAAAGAGAAATGGAAATTCTATTTCTACAGGATTTCTACAGGAGGCTTTTAATTTCTACTGGACCCTCGATATTTTTACAAGTGATAGCAGGACTTCTGCAAAAAGAATCAAGATTACTACCACAGAAAAAAATAAGAGTAATCTTTACCCTGAATTTGGAGTAAAGATTACCTGCAAAAAAATTCACCCCGTATGGATAATAATTACCCTGACACCTCAGTATTTTTCTTCGTTTAACCACGCGTGTTAGTAACTTTTGACAGGTCTCGCAATTCGGCGCGACCATCTTTATGAAGTCGCACCTATCCGATTCAGCTGTCTCACTAACCGTCAGCTAACATCATTTCAGCGATCAAAGCTAATGACTTCCAATTTTCAAGACGGTTGTGACGACTTTCATGAGAACAAAAGACAGTTTAATCCCTACCGGAGGTAATATTTGTGTTTTACCCATACGAGTAGGTAAAAATACAAACTTGCCTGCAACAAGATTGACCCTCAGTTTTTTCTGTGGCAAGGGAAAACCAAATATCTATAGGAAGAATTAAGGTTCATGCAGCAGCATTTAAGATTCTTGTATAATAATTCCTGATTATTGCGAGGATATCAAGATTTCTTCAGAAGCCTAGTAGTCAGTTGTTTCGTACAAGGAAAATTTCTGCAGGAAGAAGCAATTACATCGTAGATCGAAGACGGTTATTACGCGACCCGGAAGCCGCGACCTCGCACGATCGTATATTACTGTGGACGGATAGAGTAGCGACAAGTCGTATACATAATTAAACGGAGAGAGGTCCGATAACGTGACGTGGCTCCGGTTAATGCGTTAATTATCTCGTCTTTGAGTGTAGCTATGGTACGAGCTTGCTAATGACGTTTTTGCTCGTTACTTGCTTGCGAAGGACTTGCCTCCTACACGTAACTCACACGCTTTAACATCAGCAGCTCTGGTGAAAGAACCTGCATAAAGTCCAACACGCCATGTGTCATGTGGCCGAGAAATTATTTGTTTCCGGTGTTTTCAGTTAAGGAGGCCCTTTCACCGAAGGCGCCAGTCAGTAGATAGGAATTCTCAATAGTCTATCTGCGAATCTGGGAACTCTGGTTGTTAGCATTGATGGTACAATTTTACTCTATTGCTGATCGTGTGTATTGAGAAATGAAGGAGAACTTATGCAATAAACAAAAACGAGTCTGTATGAAATTTGGAAAGTCCTGACATGAGAAGTAAGACATTTTGCAAAAGTGAAGACAATGTATGCAAAAATGAACTCGTTGTAGTATGAAAAATGAAGAATATGCAGTATGAGAAAATGAAGAGATGTATGCAAAAATGAAAACGATGTGTGCAAACATTTTTAAATCCACGAAGGTTGAGGAAACGTCATTTAGTTGTGATAGGCAAAATAAAGAATTAAATTCGCACGCATAAGCGTCGACCAACTGACACTGGCATTCGGGGTCAGTAATAAGATGGCTAATTAAGCCGCGTATCCAAAGACGATTACGATGAAAATTCGCCTCTGGCGAGTATCCACGCAAGCAACGAGTCACTTCTCTTATTCCCTGGGCCTGAGAAGTGGGTATCCCATAAAGCAAGGGAACGACCGTACTTCATTCACTCGCGGGTTTTGCTGTAAGTGTATTTACACGCATAGTTACTTACCATGGTACTTATGCACTTGGCTCAACTTGGACCCAATCACTGGATAAGAGAAGCTTCTCCTGGAGCGCTTTTCACCCCTACCCTATTTCCCCCTCGACATCCATAGTTTGTTTCGCGCCTTTCGCAACGCTATAGGATTGAGATGTGAAAGGAATTATGTTCTCGGTTTATCGAGTGCAAGTACTTTCTGGCTGCTTTTTTAACTCTATTTAGTTGGTACTAATAATCATTACTGTTGAACTATAAAATTAAAAGAGATAAGAAGGGTAATTTTTTTTAGTAATGGGTATACGAATTAGAATTCTTGCAAGTGTAGATTTCTGCGGGAAGATTTGAAATTCTTGTAGGAATATTAGAGGTTTCAGGGATGTTACACATAAAAAAAAGTTTTGAATTAAGAAACTTGGTATTGTTTGAAGACCGAGAGTCTTATCCTCATTCCAGATTTTTTCCTACGTCCTCTCTTCTGATCCCTTTACATTTTCAATACAGAGTTTCACTGTCTCCTACTTTTCTTCAAGCTTCCCTTATTTTCATACCACAACTAGAAGGATTCTCATTTTGCAGACCTCTTAACTCTTTCTTTAAACAAATTTTCGGTAAACTATTTTAATTCATGTCCATTATTTCCAAAAGGTACTTATTAACCCTATTTCTTGCCTCAACTTTAATGATATTCCTTCCATCTTCCATCTTTTTATATGTAATCTGGAGTATTCTTATAGAGTCCCATGGCCTTCTTTACAAATGTACCTAGTGCCATCACCATTTCCTTCCACCTTCCCCATCCCCGTATCTCAGCTCCATATAATCCCCCTGATTTAGCTAAAAAGTCCATTATATGTAGCCGTCTTCTGACTTCTTCTGTCCTTGCTCTCTTCATCACATCCCAAACTACATTTGCTGCTTTTAGCAACTTACCTACTACAGTTCTTCCAGTTGAAAACCAATAACCTAAATACTTATATCTATTGACTATTTCGACTATCTCTCCATATGTTCTCCATTCCTCCTCTTTTTCTTTCTCCCTCCCTTTACAAATACCATATTTTTTGATTTTGCAATATTAACTTCTGGATTATTTTCCCTACATATCATCCAAGCGACTAAAGCTAAGTCATCCGTAAATTTAAGTGCAAATACCTTCTTTTCACATATAACTGTCCTTTTTTTTCCCATTTCAGAAATACGTATAAATTAAAGAATTACAAATCTAACGTTTAGAGTGGAACAATTTCAAATTTGAACCATCGAAAACTTAACAATTTTAAAAAGCTTTCGAAATTAAACGATTTACAACATGATGCACTAAACACGAAATGCCCACAGTTTACTTAAATTAACTCAATATAAGTAAATTTTTTTACTATAAATGTGAAAGACATAAAGGTTAAAAGTTACATAAATTTGCCAATATACTTTCAAAAATTAAATTTTTCGGAATTTTTTTCAAATGAAACTTTGGAATTAAGAATTTTCTTAAATGCATACTTTAAGAACTCATTAATTAAAACTAACAAAATGCAAAAAGAACCCCGCACCAAATGTACAGAAAATGTATTTTTGTCAAAATGTCTAATTATATTTTTTTTGTAATTTCGAACCTGCAGATCAATAATTTTCAATAAAATTGATTAAAAGTGCTTGTTTGAACATCCCCTAAACATTCAAGCAAGGAAATCGACATTTCCTAAACAAACAAAATCACGGGAAAATTTTTGATTATACCGATGGTGTGGGAAATCAATTCACAATAAATGCAAGAAACATATCTTATCAGGCAAAGTCGTTTAATTTATTTTAAAGGTAGTTTCAACATCCCATGAAGATTCAAGAAAGGAAATCAACATTTCCTATCAACCAAAATCACGGGGAATTTTTCGATTATACTATTGGGGTCGGAAATCAATTCACAATAAACGTTAGAAAAAAATCCTATCAGGGAAATTCGTTGAATTCATTTTGAGGGTTGTTTTTACATCCCCTACAAATTCAAGCAAGTAAATCGACATTTTCTAACAACCAAAATCACGGGAAATTTTTCGATTATACTATTGGGGTCGGAAATCAATTTACAATAAACGTGAGAAACGAATCCTAGCAGGGAAAGTTGTTTTATTTTTTTAAGGGTTGTTTTAACATCCCTTAAAGATTTAACAACATTTTTTAAAATGTAAAATCTTTCGTGATTTTGGTTGCTAGGAAATGTCGATTTCGATTCTTCAATCTTTAAGAGATGTTAAAATAACCTTTAAAATCAATTCGAAGACTTTTCCTGCTAGGATGTTTCCTTTGTTTATTGTGAACAAATGTCCGACCCCAATAGTATGATCAAAAAATCTCCCGTGATTTTTGTTGTTAGGAAATGTCGATTTTATTGCTTAAATCTTTAAGGGATGTTAAAACAACCATTAGAATAAATTAATCGACTTTCCCTGCTAGGATGTTTCTCACGTTTATTGTGAATAGATTTCCGTCCCCAATGGTATGATCAAAAAATCTTCCGTGATTTTGGTTGTTACGAAATGTCGATTTCCTCGTTTTAATGTTTAGGGGATGTTTAAACAACCCCTAAACATCATGTATACAGCAAATCGTGAATCTGTCAAGTTCATTGGTACAATAATTTATTTCAGTGGGTCCGATCTACAAATTTGAGTCATATGTATAATCAAATCTGACAAAAAGTTTTTGAGAAGGATAACATTTCAATAATTGACGAATTTTTCTATTAAAATACATGTAAAAATTGGAAGCTTAGTAATTTTTTAGCAAAAACAGTACATTTTTTGATAATTTCTTTCGAGTTATTGATCTGCAGGTTCCATATTACAAAAAAAAATTATAATTTGACATTTTGACAATAAGCGATTTTCTTTACATTTGGTTTGCTGACTGAAACTGTCTTGATCATCATTTAGTGTACACATATGCACATAATATATAATCAATGTGATAGGGTAATCGGTACAATGATTGGCCACTTAAGGAATATTTCAAGTTTGTCAATTTGTAAAAACCACTAAGAGCGTCAAAAAAAGTTTTGTGTGCCCAGATTGCGTGCCCTAAGCATTTTTACCTGAGACACTTTTTATCCTTTGTTTTTTTCTGTGATAGCAAGTTAAGCGTTTAAAGTCTTAGATAATTTATTCGAAAGGAATTAACAACAGTGTCAAAAAACACAATGATTAACCACGACGACATAGTGATTAGCATTGGCCAATGATTGAATTATTGGCCTCTGAAATGTGGTGAAATATAGTAATTGGCCACATTAGATATAGATTTCTGATTTTGAAAACACATTGATTGGCCTCTAAATTGCATAACGATTGGCCGAAGCCAAATAATGTTTTTTGACATTATTTTCGCTCATTTTTCATTAGGCAAAGTAACAAACAATTATTTACATAATCTATGAAAATTTTAAACAATTTTAAATGATGTTTTGCAAATATATTAATCATCTCGCACTATTTATTAGTATATTTATTTGTACTTCTTAAAATAAGCATATTTAAATGAGGTGGGTATTCAGGGTGGCCAACCATTGTACCGATTATCCTAGTTGTATTATAATATTGAATTCAAGAAATATTTCCTGAATATGAATCCACATTCTAAAAACAAGATTTGATTCATTACACAGTAGTATCAGGAACTAAAAAATTAAATTCTCGGACATCAGCTTTACTAGAGTTGCCTTGAAGATGCCGCCTGGGGCCGGCCCTGACCGTTTGATGTTTGGCGTACCGATACTACCTTCATAAAATCTTGTTTTTCGTTGGCCTGGGAGGAGGTAGCGGCGCCTGGGGGCCCTCCCATGAGGAGGAGTGACCTTAGTTAGCTTTGCTCTTGGGAATGAGCGGCAAATATCTTTCGCGGGTGCGGGTGCTTGGCCCGAAGGGGTGAGAGGAGTCGAGAGTACGCCGAATCTTACCTTGAAGTTAAAAACTACCGCAGATGCTCTTGTCGCAGGTACCACCGACGAGCCACTTGGGCACTTCTTCAGAAGACGCTGCAGCAGAACGATCACCCAGCGTGAGTCCTAACGACCTTCGAGCTAGGTGAAACACCTAGCGGCGATCGACGTCGCCTAACTACTCTAACTTTAACGACCTTGGTCCAGTGAGAAAAGCCCAAAGCGTTACCCATCGACTTTCTTAAGAAGCCTCTTCCTCTTCTTTAACCACCTGAGAAAATCCAGAAGCGATTACTAAATGATACGGAGAACCAGCCTTTGTGTACATTGCGGTTTCTTTATTGCCTATTAAAATTTCGATTGACTTTTAATATCTCCAGTTCCTCTCCCTTCAGTTAGGCTCTCATCATTGTGGAATTCTTGAGGACTCAATCGTTTTGATGGGACATCCAGAAGTATGTAGGTCATGATACCACTATAAATATGAAAGGTATGGATCTACTATTCTATTTGTCCTAAAGTAGGAGTAACCAAAAAAGATACAGCATTGATTTCATCCAAAAACAATGAACTATCCTAAAACCGTATCTATAATGCAAAAACAAATTCACAATTCCACCAAGCTTCTATATATCATCACTGCCCATTTCCCGATTGAATCAGATCCACAACCTCCATTTTTTTAACTCACTAAAACCAGTTTCCTCTGGTCATCCAGCATCACATAACGGAATGAAATCTTGCAGATTCCTGCTCTTAATTGGCTGTCATCAGACTCTGGGTATAGAAGTCGTTACTGCGGATACCTTCTTCGAGCAGTCGCACGCGGTCTATCAAACCTCCTGTTTCTCCTCCTAGGGTTGATACCCCAAAGAAGCCTGTGCAACGAGAGATACGACCAAACTCGGATAGAGTACTCGAGGTGGGATCGAGGCAAAAGGTTCTGGTCATGGAGAAAATATGGAGGCAAGCATACCCTGAGGGCGCGAGCCAAGGCATTCCACCCCACACCCTCTGCCCCTTCATCCACCCCCACATCCTCATTTCTCCCTCTTCCTCTCTCTTAACTCATCATTTTCTCTTCTCTCCCTAGCCTCAGCGTCTGTGTACTCGGTACGGTCACACATCCATAGATCCGTTGCGAGTACATACAGTCCCGGCATGCATTGTATTTATGTGTATCCGTAGGAGTCTGCGGCGTCAGTCGAGTCCCGGTACCGGGTAATGGGGGGTCAGAGGTCACCGCGCCGCCAACGCTAGAGAGGAGGGAATATATACGTTATATCGAGAGGGTGGAGGACCTCTATATAGGAGCGCAACGAAGGGCTGGTGCGATATGCTTCGAAACCGTGGGAACGCGCGTGGACCCACGCGCCTAACTAACCCCCTTCCTTGCGAACCTCTGGGACCCGTTCTTCACCTTCCTATAGTCGCATACCGCCGGTGCAGCCCTCCCCCTCCACCTCCTCCTCCCTCACCCTCTGCCGCCGATTTCGTCGTCCACCTCCGACTTTGCAGTTTCAACCCTTTCATTACCCGCGTTTCTCCGTCTGTCTGCTCGCCTCGGCATTTTTCGGCTACGCGTATTATACCCGAGAGCACGGGAAGTACCAGCCGTTTAAGGCCCCAAAACGCTCCGCGGCGACCGCCCCGAACAATGTTTTCTTCTCAATATTTCGCTCTGTGATGTGGGAGGGAGAAGGCTTCCCAGGCGAAAATTTGGGATTGATGTGTTTTGATAGGGATGAGTTAAATTAAGAGACTTCCACATGCGGATTAATTTGGAATAGTGCAACATTGTCATTGAATTCGAGGAAATCTATTTGAATTGCAATTATTCCATCTAAATCTGAAAGTATTGACACATGTTGTAACAAACGATTAATCGAGAATAGATTCCGGAATCATTAAGGCTACAGTATAAGAAATAAAGACAATTGAATGCAAAGGAAGGATTTATAGGTGGATTCCGTACGCTTTTGTATCAATCCGAATAGATTCAAATGTCGAATCTTGCAAGGTGGAATGTCATTCCAACTGATTTTAAATAAATCTAATTCGACAAGTAATGAATTCAAATTTGAAATTTCAATCTGCAGTAATTCGACTGAATCCCCAAAACGTTGCGATGACATCTGACATCTCGAATGATACTCTTGATAATATTCTTAATGATACTCTTAATCGTATTTAATCGGATTCAATGAAAATCAATTGGGATCAATCCAGAACTGATTATCTAACCCTCTCACTCGAAACTGCCACCAAGTTTCTGTTATAGATTTTTCCCCAAAATATGATGATCTCGGTTTTATCTAATAAATCGATCACTAAATCAGTTGCAACCATTTCATCTAAATCAAAAATTGCCGATTGTTATTCCAAATGATTAATGGAGAATCATTGCGGCTACAACATAGGAAAAAAAGGCAACTGAATCCAACGAAATGATCTAAATTAATTTGGCGCTATTCCTAGTCAATCAGAATAGATTCTAATATCGCACTTTCTAAGATTGACTGACATTCCAAATGCTCTCAAATAAATCTAATTCAACCGCGGTAATGATTAAAAATTTTTATCCGCAAGGATTCACGTGCATCCCCAAACCATTCAGAATGATATTCCGAACGATCCGAAATAAATCGGATGAGGTCTCAATCAAATTTCTCCGGAACCAATAGAATTGACAAGGTGAACCCATTACCGAATCATTTTCAACTTATCGAGAAAAAACCTACATTGTTTTCGAATGAATTCGCCGAATCAGGGTGGAATTGGAATGCTTTTCCAACAATTAAACCAAATATATTCGTCGAAATTTAAATCGTTTCTTTTGCATCCAATCGATAATTTGTTAATTTCAAAAAATTCTGAATTAACCCAAAATGTGTACATTGTTTGGAATCTCATTCCAAAATTGGTGAAAAAAGTCCAATGCGAAACTAATCAGATTTAATCGGAGTAAACCGGAACCAGATGAATCTATCTATGAATTGCAATCATATTATCTGAATCTGCAAGTATTACGGAATGTAATTCTAAATGATTAATCAGGAATAGATTTCAGAATAATTGCGGCTACAGTAGGAAAGAAATCCAACGGAATGATCTAATTTCATTCCGCGCGATTTTTAATGACTTCGAATAGGTTCCAATGTCAATTCTTCCATGGCCGAATGCAATATCAAATGATTCTAACGAAATATAATTCAGCCTGCAAAGAATCCACCCAGGTCCCCAAACCGTTACAAATGACCAACCAAATGAATCTTTTGGAATTGGGACCATTCCGTTTGGAATAATTTTGGAATAAATAAAAGCCTAATTCAAATGATTCTGAATCTGATCCAGAATCAACCACTCTCAACCGGATTCAATCGGATTGCGTGGGAATCAACTAGGAACAATCAAAAACTGATTTCCGAAAGATTGCGAATTTATGTAAATTGATTTTCTAACCCTTTCACTCTTGAATTTTCACCAAATTTCTGTTAAAGGTTTCCCTCAAAAATATGAAGATCTCGATTTGATCTAATCAGAGATGAAATTAAAAAATGAGGATCTTATCGGTTCCTTGGTAGGAATATTTTGCAGGTTCGGATTTCTTGAAGATTTTATGAGTTTCGTTGCCCTTAGTTACTGCAACAGGAAACAAATGTCTGACGTGAAAGACGAAGCGATCCCCCGCAGCTAGCGAGCGCGTGCCTCCCGGGCATGAGGAATTTCAAGGTGGGGATATCTTAAGGTGAGTTTACACGAGGAGGAGTGAACACGTCCGAGAATACCAGGAATTCTTCTTCAATACCTGGAAAGCTTATATGGTTCTTATAGCTAAATTACAAGATCTACACCTGATAAAGATAATTAACCAAATAACTGCACCTCCCTGAAACTAGAATTCTTATCGGAACTCCAATAACTAAGTTTTAAAGTACTTATATAGATTAATACTGATACCTTACACATACCATACTACTGATCCTAAATCTCATCTTCTAATACAATCCCAATAACGATCATCAATAAATGTTGCATCACCTTAACTCTGATCTCCACATCAATCAATGGTATTCCCAAAGAGCAAGTGACCAAAAACACCTCATCAATTTAATTAAGCTTCCTAATAGCACCCGCAAATCATAATTCTCGTTTCTAGACTGAATCATAAGATTCATGATAATTGAAAGCTTTAAAATAACTGAGACCACAAATCCCTTTTGAACCAACTGTCCACTCGGTAGCTTGGAAACAAAATCGTGATCTGCATCTATACTTGTGTTATGTCAAACGTGTGTGATGTCAAACTTGTGTGATGTCAAATTTGTAT
>JAUMHM010000005.1:38689203-38706024 GCA_032362435.1 Melikaiella ostensackeni | reverse complement strand
AACTAGACAAAATGGCTTCTTCGTTTGGACTCAGTTTTACATTTAGGATTTCCCCATGATTTTGAAGGCCCTTAAGCAATTCCACTTGTTCAAGCGGACATAAGTGAAGAAATTTTTAAAGCCCCTCTTTCACCAATAATAAAAGGAGTTCGTATTTTTTCAATTATGAGAACTTCTTCAAAAATCGTTTTCTCAAAATTTTTAAATCTTTAAACTTACAACAACATTTTTGTAAATTTTGAATCCTTTTTTGCTATTCAGCATATTGAGCAAAAGCGAGATAGCAGGCAAAGAACAATGTGGTGTTACCAAATAGGAGGAAGGGGGAAAATAATACAAAAATAAATTATTAAAATAAAATTTCGAATACTTATCTGATCCTTTATGTTCAAAACCTATAAACTTTTGAAAATTCATAATATATGTATTTCATTGAAAAAGATGAAATCATATTAAATTCGTTAACCAAATTATACTTAATTCCTATAATACTCATAATGAATACTTTCTTAAAACAGTTAAAATTTCTATATAAAAAAAGTTGTGGTGTCTTTTTTCAATTATGTTGCAATCAAAACTTTGTAAAAAAAAACATTTTAAACTACACATTTAAATGCAAATTTAAATACATAATCCAACAATTACAAAATTTTCGATCCCAGTTTTAGGAAATATATATAGCATTACAATTACACTCAACTCTCGAGTTAGTGCGGGTCTCGCGCATTGCTTACTTTGACCGTGAGACTCTTCTGAGAATTTCTACGATGAAAACAGTCAGTGCCGTATGAACCATTTCCAGTAGGAGTACATAATATTAATTAACTGTATTTTGTACAAATGTAGATCAGTAGGCCCGGTCGGGCCTTCTCTGTCTTCCTCCAGGAACGTTCTCGGTTTGGGGGCGGGGATACGGTATTTTACGGGCAAGCAAGGTTCTTCAAAACTTTGATTCTGTTCATTGTGTATGTTGTGTCACAGATGTTGGATGTGTTCGCAGTACCGTAGCGACAAAGCGGGCAGCTCGCACACTCTCGTACATATTTCACATTTATTTTTAAACACACGCGCAAAATCCTAACTAAAATTTTGGCCATTTCAGCTGTTTAATTTAAAACGATTTCAGTGAGAAATAATTTAATTTTGAAAGCTTCATGCAGAAAGCTGTTCAACAAGTAGGCCTCTAAATTTACAGTTTTGAAAGATTTAAAAAGGGCAAAGTCATACAACTTTTGTGATATTTGAAATCATTCTGACTTTTTTATATAATAAACTAAGAAGGTTCAAGGCTCCACTCCTGTATGTGTGTTTCGGGTATGGCTTGCAATTGCCGTGAGGCTCTTCCAAGAATTTCTTCGACGTAATTAGTCAGGGCCGTATCAACCATTTCCAGTAGGAATACATAATATTAATTAACAATATTTTGTACGAATGTAGATTTTTCTTATCACAAAGAATGGATCTTTTTTAATCATGAAAACTAAATAATGAAAAGAGAATTTTCCGCGTGTATTTAAAAATAAATGCGAAATATGCACGCAAGTGTTCGAACTGCCCGCTTTGTCGCTACGGAAGTGTTCAAATTCGCTGCGCTCACTCGACCTCTCTCTGTCGGCCCCTTGGACCCCCCCATTGACGAATGCGAGCCGGTTGAAATTCTAGGAACGACTTAAGTCCAAATGACTCATGGTCAGAGTTGAGTGTATTTCCAAAATATTAGTTTCCAATTATTAATTAATTAATCTCATTACAAATTTAAATTTATTATTATGGAAATCTCAACATGACATTAATCTTCAAAAATGTCAACATGACATTTATTATGGAAATAACCTGACATAAACTGTCATTCTATGTCTTATGACAGGAACAAACAACTTTTAAAAAACAGGAATAAAAAAAACTATTTTTGAACTCTAATATATATTACACAACTTCCATAAAATCGCGAGAAATCTCTGAAATCCATAGGGTTCCTTAGAAATCCCTTGAAATTTTATTTCATTTATTCCCTGAAGTTCTCTAGAAATCCGTTGGAATCCCTTGAAATCTTTTAGATATCATTAATATCCTGGATACTCACTTAGAATCCTTTGAAATTTTCTAAAATGCTACGAAATTCATTGAAAACACTCAAAAGATGTGAAATCTCGACAATTTTCTTGGAATCTTTTAAAATACCCCAAACTCTTTAAGATCCTTTGAAATCCATTGAAATTTATGACATTCCGTAACATTTTGTTAAATCCCTAGCAATCCCACAAAAATCGAGGAAAATCCCGTAAAACATCTTGAAATCTGTAATATATTTGATATTTCCTCCAAAAATGATTAAATATTTGAAATCCTCTGGAATCCCATAAAATCTAATAAAGCCTCTTGAATTCTCTTGAAATATTCCGATATTCCTTGAAATTTTTTGAATGCTCTAAAAGCTTTAAAATCCCTTGAAATCTGTTGAAATCTACTGAAATCTATTAAAATCCCTTGAATTCTTTCTAAGTCCTCTGAAATCCTTAGAAAACTCCAATTTTTATAATAGAATCTAGCAACGAAATTCTTGGAAATTATTTCAAAAAAAAAAAAAAAAAAAAACAAGAATTTAACGATCAAGTTTGGACATACCCTTAAATGCCTCCATTTAAATAAATAAAAAAATGAAAAAACAAGAGAAAAGAAAAAGAAAGCAGCCTCCAAATCTCCTTCCTCCTTTTTTCTCTCGACTTTTTTTTATTTTTTTTTTTTTAATCACAATCAAAAACCATTTACAAAAAATCTAACAACGTTTCGATGCTCATTGGTAGATTTTTTGTAAATGTTTTTTAATTGTGATTTAAAAAATAAGTAAATAAAAAAAGATGAGAAAAAACGAAGGAAGGGAATATGGAAGTTGCTTTCTTTTTCTTTTCTCTCTTTTTATTTTGGTTTTTTAAATTTGAATGGAGGCATTTAAGAGTGTGATGTCCGTGTCTGATCGTTAGGTTCTTGTTTTTATTTATTTCCAACAATTTCGTAGGAAAATTCGAATGTTGAAAGTTATAGAAAAGTTTAAATTCTGATTTATTCCGAATTTAATTTTTTTAATTTTTTTCTTACGGAATATTTTTATTTCTTTTCAAATCCTCCGAATCTCTTAACAAATATTCGAAAATTCCTTGAAATTTTGCAAATACCGTAAAATTGAGATTAAAATCTTTGAAATCTTGCGCAATCATTTCAAATTCCTTAAAAAAATTGTAATCTATTGAAATTTTTTATATACCTAAAAAATTCTTTGCAATCTCATGAAATTCCTTTAAATCTTATACAGTCTTCAGAAATCTTTTGAAATCCCGTGCAACAGCTTGAAATCTTTAATCTTTTTAAATTCTTTTAAAATGTTTAAATCATTAAAATCCTTCGAGACCCCATAAAATCCGTAGAAATCTCTTGAAATATTTAAAATTTTATTCCATTTCATTTAGTCCCTAAAATCTCTTGAAATTTTAAAAATCTCTTGAAATTTCTTGGAATCTAATAAAATGCCCTAAAATACTTCAAATCCTTTGAAATCTATTAAAAAATTGTAAATATTTAAAGTCCTTAGAGATCCTATATCACGGCTTAGGTCTGGTAATATCTCTTGAAATAGTTTGAAATCCCGTTAATTATCTTAAATTTTTTACAAAAATATTTGAAACTCTGCAATCCTCTAGAATCCCTTGAAATTTTTGAAATTCTCTGAAATCCCTTGGAATCTGTTAAAATACTCTAAAAGCTTTAAAACCCTATAAAATCCTCTCAAAATCTTCTAAATCTCTTGAAATGTTTTGAAAATTGTTTAAATCCCTTAAAATATTTTGAAATTGCGATTTTGGAGATGGCGGATCTTATTTTAGCCAATCAGCGAAGAAGTTTGAAAATAGGTTTAAAGGCAAAGTGAAAAAAAAGTTGCATTAGCGAGCAATTTGAGAAAATAGTAGTATTAGTGTCATTTTTTCAAAATGGTGGCAAAATAGTTAGTTGCATCGTTAAAAAAAAGTTAGTACCTTTCAAAACAAAACGGCAAGAAATTTGCATTCCCTATTTTAAAACCTGCTGCTTCCCAACTCAAATAATCTCTTTCTAATATCCGAATTCTTAAAAAGTTCTACTTCCTGAAAATTAAAATTTTAAATTACCTTATCCAATGACTCAGAGGAAAAGGGAGGAAAGAACTCAGAATAAGAATTCATACTACTTTTATCTATTTCCAGTCAATAACAATAAATCTCCAATACATACTACATCTATACACAGTCGACTAGGGTTGAATGGTGACTCTCAATTTTCCTTTTTTTTTTGGTATAGGTGCATATCTTTACACGTTAATCTGAACCTTGGGTGTCCACAGACGGCACTTACAATTAGTATACTGGCTTAGGTACTTAACGTTCTTGGCGACTCTCAAGCTTCGAGATAAGCTGACGATGACGACGAAACCTAAAAGACAGGATTTACAATTTACACCTAGAGTCCCCTGGCAACTTCATCTCTATACATATGCGCTATTTACACCAATATTAAATTAGTGGTAACATCGAGGGTTGACACAGAATGGAACTGCTTGAAAAGGGTCTTCGAGTCTTAAAAAAAGGTCTCAAAAAGTCTTAAAAAAGGTGAGAGTCTACTTCTACTACTACATAACTAATACGTATATACAAGAAGATCGTGTGGGTGGTCCAGACGATCCCACTGATCTCAAACTATTTACAGGTCACTGGAAAAAAGGTAGGAGCATGATAGGCCCCTAACCGAGTTCTTATCAGATCGAGATTTCCTAATTTTTACAAGAGAGGTCCGAAAAATAAGACTCGAAAAAAAGACTCGATTAGCACCTAAAAGACGTTAGCATCATTTGGCTCTTCCATATTCATACAATTTTATATCAGCTATCGACTATCTACGTTTACATTTACACTCTTGGATGATCCTCAGTCGAAACAGATTGTAAATGCTAAAAAGAGTCTTCCTAAGCTCCTTTATAATCCTAATCTTCCTGAACCTACACAACAATTTACGTCCCACGTTTGACAATAATACCTAGCAACTTTCCACAAATTTCTCTCGAAACTTGGGTGTCCACATTAAATCTACGTGGGGCACAACAATTTCTTAGAGACGTGACAATAATTTAAAGGTGAAAGAGGCGTTGGAAATATTTACAGTAATGAACTAAACCTTAGGAAATAAAAAGGAACACGATCATGTTAGGAAATTCTTTTTGAAAGACTTGGGGACTATTAAAAATTATTTTCTGAAGTAAAAATTAATTTTAATGGTCGTATTGTTTTGGTTGTTTTTGAAAAAAGTTGTTTCCTTAAAGGTGACTTCTACGAAGATCAGGAGAGATTCTAACGCCTCATTATGTCTTCTATACTAAACCCTAATTTTCTGGCTGTGCTCGTGTTTTCGCTAGTTTGACTGATGCTGATGGATTCGATATTTTCAGGAGAAATTGGTGGATCGATTCGAAGATCTTGAGGAATGTCGGTGTGTGTTGTGAGGTGAGTTTTCAAATTGCTTCGTTGATTGAAACTCCTTGCGCAAATTGGACACTTGTGTGGTGATTCCTGCATGTGGAGAATTTTGTGCACAGCCAGAGTCCTGCTTTGGCAGAATCCTTTTCCGCAATCGGCACACTTGAAGGGCTTTTCCTTGCTATGGATGTATCTGGAAAGAAAGAGGAATACCGATTAGAGTTTGTATTTATTTTTCATTGTTAATTCGTTTCACTATTTTATCGGTGATAAATTAATAACTATTGAATTAATGAAACTTTTCATTTTAAAAACTGTTCAATAATATTTCAAAACAACTTTATAATATGAATTGTAAAAAGCTTTAAAAATCCTTAGAATAATTCATTTGTAGGTCTCTCATTTTTAAATACGAGATCTTTAATTCAATCTTGAACATCATGAAATTTCACTGGATTTTTTTCATTATAAACTTTAAATTAAAAATCATTATTCACGACTTTATTATCTCTGGACCCGTTGAATAAATGAAGAAAAGATTTGTCAATGTTCAATCTCTATAAAAAAAATACACATTTTTTCTAAAAAACACAAACATTATATACAAAATGACTGTGTAAAGTTTATGAATGAAATAACATTTGATTATTTACTTGAGACAATGCACCTTTTTCAGCTTTCCTTTTACAGTTTTATAGTTCAACAAAACTTTTTTCTAATTAAAAAATTTATTCTTGGGTATTGAAAATTTAAAAACTGAAAATCTTCAATTCAACTTTATAGTCAGTGCGGTACACTTAGAATAGGCTCAAATTGCTAAGAAGGCATGAAACTGGAAATATGTGTTCTTTTTGACCTAAAAAAAGTTTTAGGATAGGGTGCCAAAATTTTACTCAAATTAAAAAAAAAACAGGTATTTTTGATTGAAAATGCGATATTTTTCAAAATAATGGAGATAATTGACTTTTTCTTTTTCCTTATTGTGGAGGGTTCCTTGAATTTTTGAAGCCCGGAAAAAAGATTGAAGAAACTAAAAAATTAACAATATGTTGATTATTTTTCTGCAAATATTTTTGTTTAATGCACTAGATACGGGAAAAAGATCCGAGTCAAAATTCTTCTGATATTCTGATTCTGATATTTTAAACCATTTTTTTAGGGCCTTTTTTGAGCATAATTTTTCAGTAAAAACACAAAAAATTGATGTTTTATTATTAATGATTGTGGAGGGTCCCTTAAATTTTCTAAATCAAAAAAAAAAATTGAAAAAACTCAAAAAACGTACTCAAAAAATGGTTCAAAATATCGAAAAATGGAAAAGGAACTTTCTGGAGGTCTTTTCAAGGAGAACAATTTTTACTTTGAACTTTTTCCCGTATTTCGCATATTTTCTTTTCAAACCCAAATTTTCGACTTTCAGAAAAATGGTTGGAAAATTTAGGGAATTCTCTACAATAATAAAAAAGAAAAAGCTTCATCTTCATTATTGTTAAAAATACCAAATTTTCCAAAAAAAATCCAGTTTTTTTCAATTCAAAAATTTTTTGGCACCCTATCCAAAAACTTTTTTTTTAGGTCAAAAAGAACACATACCAAGTTATATGCCTTCTTCACAATTTGAGCTTTTTTCGGCTAATTTGCGTTGTATCGCACGAACTATTATACGAATTTCGGCCGAAAACATAAACATGAGTCATAAATATCTTAACTTATATTTATATTTTACATTTGTGCTTTGAATACAACAAGTTAAAAGAAAATTTTAGTTTTGATCCATTTTGAAATCTTAATAAATAGACCACAATTATTCAAGCGACCTGTTATATTTCTAATATTTAGGTTTCAGTAAAAGTATAAAGCAGTTTTTCTGAATTTCTAGACATCTTTCAAGATCAAATTTTCAAATTATTATTATTTATTATGCAACAACAGTTATTATAAAAAACGTTTGTTGACACGTTCAGGTTCCTTAATTGAAAAATTAATTGACCTTTCGATACACAGTTAAATAATTTTAGAATTGAGCATTTCAAGACCTAAAAAAAAGTTAGCAGTTTTTAAATGCTCATTAAGAAGAAGATTGTCTACAATTTTAAGCAAAATTTTACTAGAAAAAGATTTCGGGATTGTACCTACAAAAAGATTACACTCAACTGATTCTGAATCTCTATATTACTATCAAAGAGAATTAATCTTATAATTGTAAGGAAAGTTTGTAATTTTGAAATGCCTAATACAAATTGAAATAATTGTAAAATTGTAGGATGTACTGTGAGGTTTATAGTTTTAAAATATTTGTTAAAAATAAAAAAATTTCGAACTACGTTACGAAAAAGGTTTTTAATCCTAAAATCTGAAGTGCCTATTACGCAAAAAATAATCTTCGATTATCTACTTACAATCTAAAAGGAAACAGAACCCAGAACAAACTGTGATAACAGTTTCCTTTCATCATTCATATTTATCCTCAGATTAAAGATTTACAAATTCAGGTATATGGCAATGTAAAAAGTAATCTCTATACCTTTTCTATCATTCTTTAATATCCGCCTCTGTGAAACTACTCAATTTGAAAGATCAAAATCTCTACTTCTCTACAAATAAATGGGCCCTCACTTTCCACTTTCAAATATTTCATTCGGTTGTTTCTAATCCAGTCCACTTAATATAACCCTTTACCATTATACTATATTCATTTTACGACTGTCCGAATATTCTCCCAATGACCTGAATAACCCTTAAATCCCAACCCAATTGTTTCCAAACTGGCCCAATTTTACCTAAGTTATTTGCAGTCTAGCGTGACTAAATTCTGCCTAATTTCTAAATGTGAAACAATTAAGTCACAACTTTCAACTTACCGATGATCCCTTAAATGATCCTGTCTTCGGAAAGCCTTTCCACAAATCTCGCACGAATAGGGCCTTTCATCAGTATGGGTCCTTTCATGAATAAGCAAATTGTAGCTCTTGGTGAACTGCCTGTTGCAAAATTTGCAGATAAACTGCTTTTTCGGCCTCTGACCAGGAAGTCTCTTCGTCAAGAAGGAGGCAGGGGGCGGAACCGGAAGTCCAGGATGCATCGGATGACCTGGTGGTCCATGATGATGTGGAGACAGTGGAGTCTGAGGACAACAACCTCTCACAGCCAGGAGAGCTGCACCCCTCAACCAATGGTCCAGAAAAGCAGCATGGTATCCGTTAGGTTGTTGTGGGAGTTGCTGATGATGCTGAAGTTGTTGGTGAGGAGGCATATGGAGTTGCTGATTCCTGATCCACCTGGGAGGTGACGTCCCATGCGGGTGTAACCGATCAATTCCCGAAGAGGGGGGAGTGTGTGGTGGCGTCAGAGGCTCCATCTTCGCTGTGTCCATCATGTTCACCAACAATGTTCTTCCCTTAATTCACAAAAATTTCACTTTTTAACAAGTTAGAGGGCTCCAAACTCCTCCGGACCTTTTCCCTCGGTCGAGGGTGTGCCTAAAGCACCCTACAAAATTGGTCCCGTTCGGATTGCACTCCTAAATTCTTAACTAAAACTTATTTTGCTAATCACTCCTGAACCTTCAAGTTTGAGAGCACTGTCGTTGAAAATTCTTGTACACCAATTGGTACACAAATTTACACATAAATATTCACTCGAAAGTTAATTCAATATTCAACAATGATCTTTTGTTTTCAGCACGAAAAACACTTCGGAAGAAACGTGAGTGACACAAATGGGAATATCACTACGGGTGGTGGAGGTTTGAGCTGATGGTTGGTAGCAGTTCATAGGATGAGCAGGTTGACAGTCGGAAGAAAAAAGGAATAAGAAACACTCCACTCGAGGGTCAGAGAGATACTGGCTTGCTTGAAAAGTTCCTCTGGCAACCTGGGTAGAGTGGAGAGCTGAGTCCTCCCATTCCTGATGTTAGACTCTCGGTTGGTGGCAACTTCTACAGGGGCGGGGCTTCCGACTGGAGAACCCTCAGGGCGTCGCGACGCTACCCCTGCAGACGTCGTCCCTCATAGATACACCCGCGCTCCAACCTGCGCACACGACACCCACGCGTCTTACTTCCGTACTCGATTCCCAGCTTCCATGGCCGACCGTTTCGGAATCTGTACCTACCTTATTATGCCTTTTCGAGATGAGGATCATGGAGGTGTAATTGTGTTTTAGAAAGTGGGAGAATGCTCACATAATTCACAATGATTCAAGGTTTCCGATTCTAAACGACGTTGTTCACTTGTTCAGTTGTTCTCTGCAGGACGAGATGCAGACTTTTAATTCAAAAGCAACTTCTCATCAGGACTTCATTTTCAATTTTTGAAATTTGTGATTTTTATAGTTTTTTCAATATAATGCATTCTGAAAACTTACAGATACTGTAAATTATATTTTTAATAGATTCTTCTTTTTTTTGATGTTATTGGTTTTAGAATCGAGAAACAAAATACTTCATTTTTATTTCTGGATCCTAAAGCCAAATTTAACATAAAAAAAGAAGAATTTATTTAATCCAAAGATTGCAAAGGATCAACATGACCTCCGCAAGGATAAATATATTTGATTTTTAATCAAAAAAAGTTTACTATTATATTTTCAATTCTAAATATACATTAAGTCGAAAGTTAATTCTTTTTAATTAAAAAGTCTACTGTTATATTTTTGGTTCAGAATTCATCTCTTTCGTTAAAAAGTCTACTATTTGGTTGAAGATTGAACTTTTTTTTAAAAATTAATCCATTCAACTGAAAATTTAACCATTCTATTTATGATTAAAAATTGATCGTTCAAAGTTGAAATTTCAATTACTTGCTCTCTAAATTTCTTGGAGTGAAACTTCACTCCGCTAGCGTGAAACTTCACTCTAAGAAATTTAGAGAGTGGTTGAAAGTTGAACTACTTTGTTCAATATTCATTTTATTGGTTTAAAATTGAACTATTTCATTGAAAATTCGTTCTTTTTTGGTTGAAAATTGATCGTTTTTAGTGGAAAATTCAACAAATTGGTTGAAAATGTATGTATTTTGTTATAAATTCGTCTTTTTTGGTAGAAAAATAATCTTCTTGATTGAAAATTAAACTACCTGGTTGAATAACTTTGTTAAAAATTCATTTAATTAGTTGAAGCTCCATCTCTTTGGTTAAAAATTTAACTATTTTGTTGAAAATTTGTTTTTTTTTGTTGAAAATCAATTTTTTAACTCCAAAATTCACTATTTCATTTTTGGTTGAAAATTGATTGTTTTTAGTTTCAAATTCAATTATTTGGTCGAACATTAACGTTTTTGTTGAAAATTCAACTGTTTTATAGAAAAATCGTACCCCCGGAAAGTTGGCACTCCAAACTTTCAAAAATCTAAATTTTCCACGAGTTCCCTGCTTGTCAGTAATAGTTCTATGGTTCTAGGAGGGGTGCACTGATAGTTCTCTTCTTCAAATTGTCTGTTGGGCTTAAAAATTCAACTGTTTTGTTGAAAATTCGTCCCTTTGGGTTGAAAATTCAACTGTTTTCTAAAGAATTCGCCTTTTTCGTTTAAAAATTCAACAAATTTGGTTGAAATTCTTTTTCTCTCTTGACTGAAAAATCTTTCCTGGTTGAAAATTCAACTTATTTGTAGAAAATTCGCCTTTTTGGCTTAAAAATTTATCTGTCTTGTTGAAAATTCGTCTTTTTGAGTTGAAATTTGTATTGTTTTCGTAGGAAATTCAACTATTTGGTTGAAAATTAACTTTTTGGTTGGAAATTCATATTTTTGGGTTGAAAATTTAACTTTTTTCTAAAGAATATGCGTTTTTGGTTTAAAAATTCAACAAAATTGGTTGAAATTTTCTTTCTATCTTGACTGAAAAATCTTTCCTGGTTGAAAATTCAACTTTTTTGTAGAAAAATCGTATTTTTAGTTTAAAAATATATCTCTTTTGGTTGAAATTTTATCTTTTTTGGTTAAAAATGCAACTGTTTGGTTAAAAATTAGTCTGCTTTGGATAAGAATTCCACTATTTTGTTAAAAATTCGTCTTTTTGGTTGAATTCAACTAATTCTGATTTAAAATTAAAATTAAAATATTCTTTTGTTGAAATAACAACTATTACATTTTTTCTTATAAATTTATCTTGTTTGGTTGAAAATTCAACTATGTTCTTGATTGAAAGTTGAATTCCTTTTTTAAAAATCTATATATTTTTGGTTGAAGATTCAACTGCTTTGTTAAAAATTCATCTATTTTGTTGAAAATTAATTATTTTTTATTTGAAATGTTAGGATTTTAGAGGTTATTAAATTAAATTTAATATAATACCTACATCAATTTTAATTTGAACAATTTATTCCCCTATTTTAGTGAAAAATGTTCTGTTTTTAGAGCATTCTCTTCTAGAGAAAATTCATTTTTGGTTTAACCTCTAACAGATCATATTTCTGATGGATTTTCCTCTAAGTCGTAATATCTTTGGATTTATTATATTTTTTTAAGTAAAATTTTTGTGTCTGTCATTCGTATTTTTAGATAGAAAATTCGTCCTCTTGGATTGAAAATTAAACTAATGTTTTCCAAAAAATTCCTCTTTTTGGCTTGAAAATTCAACTATTTGGATGAAAATTCATCTTTCTTGGTTGAAAATTCATATTTTCGGGTATAAAAATCAACTTTTTTATAAAAAGATAGTTTTTTAGTTTGAAAACTCAACTATTATGTTGAAATTTAATCTTTTTTTGGCAGAAAATTCAAGTATTTTGTTGAAAATACAATACATTTCGACTTAAAATCTTAAGCGTTTCATACTGAATCAAATATAATATTTTTGTATCTGTCATTCGTATTTTTAGATAGAATATTCGTCCTTTTGGATTGAAAATTCAACTATTTGCTTGAAAAATCATCTTTCTCGGTTGAAAATTCATGTTTTTTGGTCTAAAATTCAAATATTTTATTGAAAATTTATTTATTTTGTTGAAAATTCAACTATTTTGTTATAATGTCATCTTTTTTGTTCGAAAATTCAACATCTAGTTGAAAATTAACTTTCTGGTTGAAAATTTAACTTTTTTCTAAAGAATACGCGTTTTTGGTTTAAAAATTAAAGAAAATTGGTTGAAATTTTTTTCTTTCTTGACTGAAAAATCTTTCCTTGTTGAAAATTCAACTTTTTTACAGAAAATTCGTCTTTTTGGTTCGAAAATAATATCTCATTTGGTTGAAATTTGATCTTTTTTGGTTAAAAATGCAACTGTTTGTTTAAAAATTAGTTTGTTTTGGTTGATAATTCAACTATTTTGTTAAATAAAAATTCGTATTTTGGGTTGAGTTCAACTAATTCTGATTCAAAATTAAAATAAAAATATTTTTTGATTGAAATATCAACTATTACATTTTTTGTTGTAAATTTATCTTGTTTGGTTGAAGATTCAACTGCTTGGTTAAAAATTCATTTGTTTTGTTGAAAATGAATTATTTTTATTAGAAATGTTAGGATTTTAAAGGTTTTCAAATTAAATTGAATATAATACTCACATTAATTTGAGTTTGAACAATTTATTCCCCTATTTTCGTGAAAACACTCCTGTTTCTAGAGCATTTTCTTCTAGAGAAAATTCATTTTTGGTTTAACCTCCAACAGACCGAATTTCTGATGGACTTTCTTCTCAGTCGTAATATCTTTGGATTCATTATTTTTTTTAGTAAAATTTTTGTGTCTTCCATTCGCCTTTTTAAACAGAAAATTCATGCTTTTGGATTCAAAATTCAACTGTCTTACAAAAAGTTCCTCTTTTTGGCTTGAAAATTCATTTTTCTTGGATGAAAATTCATATTTTTTGGTGTGAAATTCAACTATTTTGTCACAAAGTCATCTTTTTTGTTCGAAAATTCAACAGTTTTGTTTAAATTCAACTAATTCGTTGAAAAATCATCTTTCTTGGTTGAAAATTTATATTTTCGGGTATAAAAGTCAACTTTTACATAAAAGATTAGTTTTTTAGCTTGAAAACTCAACTATTTCGTTGAAAATTAATCTTTTTTCGGTTGAAAATTCAAGTATTTTTTTGAAAATACAATACATTTCGACTTAGAATCTTAAGCGTTTCATATTGAATTAAATTTGGTACCTATACATTAATTTTGTTTAAAAGAAGTTATTCCCTTGTTTTCGTGAAAAATCACCCTACTTCTGCTGTTTTGAGGGCATTTTGGACTGTGAAGTGCTTTAAAATATTATGTGTGTATGTTTTGTGATTTACTTTAGACGTTTATGAAATTAAATCGAAGAAAAAATGTTCAATTAAGGGGGTGGGGTGTTCGTATCTGCGACGGCATTCTGGGGAGTTCAAACTTTGTGTGATGATCTGTGATGAAGAAGGGGAGTGGAAAAAGTGTTCAAAATAGCGTGACGTAGTTTTTAAACGTCCCCAAACGTATTATTACAATTCAATTACTGAGGAAAAGAATTAAGGAAACTTTCTGCGTAAAAGCAAAATCTAATTGATTGAGACCCTCTGAAAGAGAAGCTGAACCAATCAACGTCTCCTCCGAGATAAAATTGTACCTCAGGCATGCGCATAACCACTTAGCCACCCTTTTGCTTCCATCTCAATCACGAATCGCAAACCCTTGAAGGGGTCTTCAAGCTTCCTTCGGATTTTATCATGGCGACGTTTCCTCTCGTAAATTAAATGACTGTTTTCAAAAAATTAAATATTTTCACAGAATAATGGTAATAAAATAATAATAAACAACTCTATGTGTAATGTTTAAAGCTCCTGTTTTTAAATATATCTTTATCCGAAATTCCGATCAGACATAATTCATTGATAAAATCTTGTCAGATAAAAATGCGAAACTTTGTCGTAAATTGTCTTTTATTCTTTCTTGTTTATGAATCAAGATTATGATTTTCAAATCGATATAATTGATTACAATGAAATTCTTATTAGAATTAGCTTCAAGATGAATTTTATAATATTATTTTATAATATTAGAATATTTTAAATATTAATATTGTACAAATTCTTACCTTGACAAATTCAAATCATTCAAATTTTAATTATCTTAATTAATTTTTTGAGAACTAAAGCCAGATGTTTGTCTTTTTTTTATCTCATAAATCTTTTAAAAATAAGATGTAGGAGTTTAGATTATGAAAAAGATGTTTAAATCTAAGCTTTTTTATAATAATCCAAACCCAAAATGACCAGGAAGTTACACACCTCACTGACTGTCGATTCATTTTCGATATTTTTCTGCATTTAATTCTTTCATATATATATTTTATTATTTTATTATTTATTAACCTAAAATTCAAATTTTATAAATACTTAAGAAAAGGCTTTTGAACGATGAAAAAAGTTGAACGAATATATACAAAAAAAATTAAGTCATATTCGTCTGAACATAAAAGCAGGTTAATATTTTCAAGTTTTACGATTATGTCATATTTGATATTCATAGTTCGAGAATGAACGCATTATAGCAAACTGTGAGCATACCTGTATGTATATTTTACGACAAAAAAATGAAATAATTTAATAAAAAAAAATATTCAATGTTTACTTGTACAAGAAAACCGTACGTGCTTTTTCTATAATCTTACTAAACAATTGTAATTATTATCCAGTCTTAATGAAACAATAACTCATTTGGTTCATTGAAACGTTATCTACAATTTTGTTGAATTTTATTAAAAATCATACGTTCAGTATTTGCTAAATAAAGAAAAAAAACTTACAATCTATAATTTCTAAATAAATAATTTTTAATAAAATTCGACAAACAGGATTGTATTGGATGTTCCAATGAACAAAATGACCTATTATTTATGGAGATTGGATAATTACGATTGTTTAAATGGATTATAAAGAAAAACGGAAGTCAAATAACTATTATTATACAAATAATTGTCACTAAAACTAATTTTGGTTCTATTTTTCCTGCTTATTCTATAAACCGTTTTTTTAGTTTAAGGTTATGTCAAGGAGTCGAGGGTCCTTCATTATACGGACTAAACGCAAATTCCGGTACGAAAAAGTATGAAACGTATATAAATCTTCCTTCAAGTATGAATGGCACGTAAGTTTAAAAAATCTTATTTTGAATTTATTCATCACTGAATTATAACCTTAAACACTATACTGCACTTTCAATTCAGTTTAAAAAAAATACTATTCAGGTCTTCATGGAACATAAAAAAACCGATTCTTGACCTTGAAATATCTTCCCATAGAAATCTAACCTACCACGATAAAAGGATTTTATCTTGCAAACTAACTTGAATTTGAATTTAATTTAATTTTACTCTACATAACAAAAAACTAAGTGATTTGTTTAGACATTCAAGTGTTCCTAGGCCTCAATGCTTCAAATACTAATTAAACCTACAAAAGATAGGATTTTATCACTTACCTCGGAACATGTCTACTAAAAATAATTTTAGTCCTCTAAAATTCCTCAAAAATCTGTTGAGCCTCAACATCGGCCATTCTGGTTTCTTGATCAAATCAAACCCGATTAATTTATTGAACCAAAAACTGAAGAGGCGCGATTTTCGCTTAACTCGCCGCCATTTTAAACATATGGTCGTAAACCGTGAAGTTGTGGCGGCGCTGTTCCTCATGAGTGGAAAGAGGGTGCATGCGCAGCCGCGAGATTGGTTGGCTCAACAAAATTCTTTGGTGTAGTTAACAAGCAATATTGAACCAAATTTTTTATTTGAGACAAATAAATTTTTTGGTTAGAACATCTACGTTTTTGGTAATAGCAACCAAATTTTTGTAAATCGAACAAAAACTTCTTAAAAAAATTATTTTGTTGCCGTCACATTTTTGTTTTCTCAGTGAATGTCAAAATAAATTGTAAAATTCCATTTTAATGATTGTTTTATAAATAAAGATTAATTTTGAGTACTGGACAACATTCTAGTAAGTAACAATGAACAAACATTTCTTTCTTTCAGCATTTACGAAAAGTTGAGTCCTACTTTCTTTATATTTTTCTGCTTTAGTCATGAGTCTCCTGAAATAATAATTTTTTCTCCAATACACCTGAAGCTAAAAGTCTAAAATATATACGTTACTAAGTGTATGAATGTTGAAACCGAGGTTGAAACATAATATTTTTATTTTTTTTACATTTCTTAAGTTTTGTTCCTCATTTTTATCGCAAAAATCTATCAGTTGGCGATTACTGGGGTCTCGGTGATAACTGGGCATTTGAGCGTCCGGATGCAATAACAGCCTGAACGCGCGAAAACGCGGAAAAGTATTCTCCGCGGAGCAAATTTTGAAAATTATTCAAATTTAAGTTTTAACAGTCCATACTTGTAGAGAATTTTATTGCGCATC
>JAUMHM010000005.1:38648597-38660898 GCA_032362435.1 Melikaiella ostensackeni | reverse complement strand
GTGAGGAAAGTTGATTCCGCACACTTCCAATTTTACCGCACTAGTGCGGAAAAATCAACTTTCCGCACGCAAAACGACACCGACAAGGTTTGCTTTCGCTGTACGGCGGATAAAAAATTGTTTAAACTTCTCAAGATATCAATAATTCTTGCAATGCGTATCGAGAATCTATTCCTACTGACTTCTTGCCGAAATTCGGTTCCAATTGTATTGATAGATTAAATGTAGAGGCAAGCACGGGTAAAAAAATACGTCTTTCAACATAAAATATGGTTAACTAAAGTTTTAAATCAATAGGGATATCGTATTTTTCTAAAATACATGTCGAGAACATATTGCCATAGATTTCTAGTCCAAATATTAGAAAAAAGTTTGGATAAAAAATGCATTATTGTTGAATTATTGTAAAAAAATTAAACATTTCATCTATGCAGTCTAATCTATTCAGTCAATTTACATCAAATTTCAATGAGAAGTCTGTAACAACATGTTGTTGATACATATTGCAAGAATTTTCGATAACCTGAGTAGTTTTGAAAATTTTACCATTTTTGCCATCTCTGTATTTTCATTTTTTTTACATTAAATACATAAAATTTTGAAAATTATTCAAGATATGAAATATCCTGCAAAATGTTTCGAGAATCTGTTGCTACTGATTTCATATCGAAATTCGTTTGAAATTGGATTGATAGATTAGGTCATTAGGATATAGAGGTGAGCACAGGTGAAAAATACGTTTTTTAACATGTTGAGAACATGTTGCCATAGATTTCTAGGTAAAATATTAGGCAAAAATTTTGTACAAAAATGCATTATTGTTGAAATATTGTGGAGAAAATTAAACATTTTACCTGTGTAGCCTAATCTATTCAACCGATTTACATCAAATTTTAATGAGAAGTTTGTAGCAAGATGTTGTTGATACATATTGCAAAAATTTTCGATAACCTGAATAGTTTTGAAAATTTTACCATTTTTGCCATCTCTGTATTTTCATTTTTTACACTAAATACGTAAAATTTTTTAAATTATTCACGATATCAAAAATTTTTGCAGTTTGTATCGGGAAACTGTTGCTACTGACTTCTCGTCTAAATTTCGTTCCAATCCAATTGGATGGATAGATTAAGATTTAGAGGTGAGCACAGGTGAAAAAATACGTATTTTGAAATACAATATGATTATCTAAAGTTTTAAGTTAATAAGCATATCGTATTTTTCTAAAACACATATCGAGAACATATTGCCATAGATTTATAGGTCAAACATTAGGCAAAAAGTTTCGATGAAAAATGCTTTATTGTTGAATTATTGTTAAAAAATTAAACTTTTCACCTGTGCAGTCTAATCTATTCAACCAATTTGCAACAAATTTTGATGAGAAGTCTGTAGCAACATTTTCTCGATAAGCATTGCAAGATTTTCCGATTCCTTGAAGAGTTTTGAAAATTTTGCCATTTTTGTCATCTCTATATTTTCATTTTTTTTTAAACTAAATAGGTAAAAAATTTTAAATTATTCACGATATCAATAATTCTTGCAAAATTGATCTAAAATCTATTATTACTGACTTCTTGTCTAAATTCGGTTTCAATTGGATTGATAGATTAAGATATATAGGTGAGTAAAGGTGAAAAAATACGTTTTTTTGACATAAAATATGGTTAACTAAAGTTTTAAATCAATAAGGATATGGTATTTTTCTAAAATATATATCGAGAATATATTGCCATAGATTTCTAGGTGAAACATTAGGCAAAAAGTGTGGATAAAAAATGCTTTATTGTTGAATTATTGTGAAAAAATAAAACATTTCATTTGTGCAGCCTAATCTATTCAACTGATTTACATCAAATTTCAATGAGAAGTCTGCAGCAACATGTTCTCGATAAACATTGCAAGAATTTCCGATACATTGAATATTTTTGAAAATTTTGCCATTTTTGTCATCTCTATATTTTCATTTTTCAAACTAAATATGTAAATTTTTTAAAATTATTCACGATATCAATAATTCTTGCAAAATGGATCGAAAATCTATTATTACTGACTTCTTGTCTAAATTCGGTTTCAATTGGATTGATAGATTAGGATATATAGGTGAGTAAAGGTGAAAAAATACGTTTTTTTAACATAAAATATGGTTAACTAAAGTTTTAAATCAATAAGGATATCGTACTTTTCTAAAACACATATCGAGAACATATTGCCATAGATTTCTATGTCAAATATTAGGCAAAAAGTGTGGATAAAAAATGCTTTATTGTTGAATTATTGTGAAAAAATAAAACATTTCATTTGTGCAGTCGAATCTATTCAACCGATCAACAAGAAATTTTAATGAGAAGTCTGCAGCAACATGTTCTCGATAAATATTGCAAGAATTTTTGATACCTTGAATAGTTTCGAAAATTTTGCCATTTTTGCCATCTCTGTATTTTCATATTTTACATTAAATACGTAAAATTCCTGCAAGATGTATCGAGAATCTGTTGCTATTGACTTCTCGTTAAAATTTGGTATTAATCGGTTCGATAGATTAGGATGCAGAAGTGAGAAAAGGTCGAAAATTGATTGTTTTGTATAGTTTTTTTTTTGTTTTAATCTCGAAGGCTTCTACAGCATTAACATAAAATCAGGCCTAAACTAATTTCTTGATGGTTGGTCAGTCAGCTGCCAAGTTTCATAGAAATCGGTTGAGATTTGCGCCGACAATCCACAAAAGATCCAAAATATATGATTATTCCAGATAAGAAATCTTGGTAACATTTTTTGTACTTTGCGACGATTCGCTACCGCAAATCTTGACAGTTTGATGTTTATTTGGTGGGAAAATAAGAATCGATTTAAAAATCGTATCGACGTTGAAAATCCCGAGTCGTGCCGCTTTCACTTATCCGGATTGTTAACAAGGCCTAATAAGCCAAAGCAGCTGTTGGTGTGAATGCCACCCTAAATCGAAAAATCCAAAAAGACCTCCGTTAACCACGAAACTGACACACTTTCTCGTTTTTAGAAACAATCCCCAAACTCCCGAATGTCTACCTGGAGGGCTGGAGTCGAAAAATTGGGTCAGCTGGTCAGAGTTTCCGTTTATTGGTGCTATTAAGTCCTTAAAACGAAACCTGAGCATTGAACCATCGGCAACTAGATGGAAAGTTCGCAACCTTTGAAGAAAGGATGTTACCGGTTCAATGAAATTTTGGCCCAAACCTGAGGATAATACGAGAGCAATCCTCCTACTATAATTCTTTCTGCTTATATACAGGTATTACCATTTACCACGGTCGACGAGACATACCTGCTCCGAAGGTACGATTAACCCCTTTCTGCATTCGTGCTACTGAAAGTTGGGATTAGGAGGATTATGGTTTCCCAGATAATATTCTACTTAGCCGATTTTCCCGACAAAATTACAACCGTAGTTTAGTCTTCACCCCCCTCCCCAATAAAGTAACATAGCAGTTGGCTAAACACGGATTTCACCTTTAATCTGTATTATTCGCGTTTCCAGTGTGAGTTTAGTTGCCAATATGCCTTCCGTAATGAATCAAGAATAATTAAAAATATTCAAATATCCAGACTTGACAGTCCAAAATACCAAAAGAGATGAATTTTCAACCCAAAAAGACTAATTTTCAACCAAAAAAATAATAACTTTTAACCAAGCAGTTGCATTAACAATCAAATAGTTGAACTTTTCACCAAAAGAACGAACTTTTAACAAAACAGTTGCATTTCAACTAAATAAGATGGCTTAAACAAAATAGTTTCAATCAAAATTATGAAGTTTTATAAAAAAAACGTTCATTTTCAACCAATTAGTTTAATTTTCTACCAAACTGGTGAATTTTCAAGCCAAAAAGACGAATATTCTACAACCAAATAGTTGAATTTTCAACTGAAATGTCAAATCTTCAATAACAAAAAAATGAATTATTGACAATAAGTAGTTCAACTTGAAAACAGGTAGTGGTTTTTCAACCAAAAAAGATGAATTCCCAACGAAACATTGTTAGTTTTAACCAAGTGGTTTAATTTTCAACCAAAAAAATGAATTTTATGCCAAGAAGATTAATGTTCTACCAAAAAGACGAATTTTCAACAAATTACGTTAATTTTGAAGTCAAAAAGACAAATTATCTACAAAATAGTTGAATTTTCAAACCTAAAATATAATTTTTCAAACAAGAAAGTTAATCTTCCACCAAATAGTTAAATTTTCAAAAAAATAGTTGATTTTTAACGAAATAGTTGAAACGTCTACCAAAATAGTTGAACTTTTAACCAGAAATTTGAGCTTACAACCAAAAATATTAATTTTCAACGAAAAAGTTCATTTTCAGCCAAATAGTTTAATTTTCTACCCAAGTGTTGAGTTTTCAAGCCAAAAAGACGAATATTCTATAACCAAATAGTTGAATTTTCAACGAAAATGTAACACCAAAATATTAATTAAAATGACGAATCTTCGAACAAAAAAAAATGAATTCTTGAAAATAAGTAGTTCAACTTGAAACCAAGTAGTTGTTTTTTCAATCAAAAAAGATGAACTCTCAATGAAACATTGTTAATTTTAAGCAAATAGTTAAATTATCAAAAAAAAAGAATTTCCTACCAATAGGATCAATGTTCTCCCCAAAAAGACAAATTTGCAGCAAAATACATTAATTTTCAACAAAATTGTTGAATTTTGAAGCCAACAAGACGAATTATCTAAAAAACAGTTGAATTTTCAAACAAAATTATAAATTTTTACCAAAAAAGTTCATTTTCTACCAAATTGGTGAATTTTCAAGCCAAAAAGACGAATATCCTACAACCAAATAGTTGAATTTTTAACTAGAATGACCAATCTTCAACCAGAAAATGGATTATTGACAATAAGTAGTTCAAATTGAAACCAAATAGTTGCTTTTCAACCAAAAAAGATTAAGTCTCAACGAAACATTGCTAGTTTTAACCAAGTAGATAAATTTTCAACCAAAAAAATGAATTTTATGCTATGAACATTAATTTTTTACGAAAAACGACGAATTTACAACAAATAACGTTAATTTTCAACAAAATTGTTCAATTTCGAAGTCAAAGAGACGAATAATTATCTACAAAACAGTTGTTTTTTCAACCCAAAAATATTATTTTTCAAACAAAAAAGTTAATCTTCCACCAAATAGTTGAATTTTCCAAAAAATTGTTGAATTTTGAAGCCAAAAAGACGATTTATCTACAAACCAGTTGAATTTTCAACCAAAAAAAGTTCATTCGTAACCAAATAATTGATTTTTCAACCAAAAATGTAAATTTTCAACAAAAAAGTTAATTTTCCACCAAATAGTTTAATTTTATACCAAATTTTAAACTAGAATGACTAATCTTCAACCAAAAAAAAAAATAATGAATTTTTGATAATAAGTAGCTCAACTGGAAACCAAGTAATTGTTTTTTTTTTCAACCAAAAAAGATGAATTCTCAGCAAAACATATAATAGTTGATATTTCAACCAAACAAGATTTGAATTTAAAATAAAAAATAGTTGAATTCAACCAAAGAAGACTTAAGGAAACTCAAGGGATTTCTCAAGAGTTAATCAAGGAATTTAATATTATTTCAAAGATTTCTATGGATTTTTAAGGATTTAAATCTTTTTTTTTGGGGGGGGGGGGATTGTAAAGAATGTCCTAAACTTTATAAGGATTTTGAAGAATTTCGTAGGATTTAAATGGTTATAGGATATTTTAAAAAGATTCTAAAGGATTTTAGAGGATTTCCAAATACACTGGAACCTCGATTTCTTTGCCCTCGATTTATTGTCTTCCTAGAATGTCTGCTGGCTCGCATTCGGTGGCGAGGGATTGAAGACGCCGACAGAGAGGATTGCCGCCGGCGTCGCATTCGTTGGTGGGGAGGTCCGAGGGACCGGGGCGATTCCAAACTCGCACTCTGAAACCTGGGAAAAATACCCCCACCAATGAGCCCAGAGCGCAAGAGAGAGGCGCGCGAGCTCAGCGGAGTTACGCAGTTCCCCCTACTGCTTATATCGTAGAAATTCTTGGAAGAGCCTCATAGTCATAGCAGGCAACACCCGAGACTCAAACTAAATCGAGGTTCCAGTGTACTTCCAAAAATTTAATGAAACTCAAATATTTTAGGATATTTCAAAAGATGTCAAGAAATTTCCATTATATTTCAAGAATGTGAAGGGATTTCAATGGATTACAAAAGATTTTAAAGACTTAAGGGTATTTCAAAAGATTCCAAGTAATTTTCGAAATTTAAAAAATGTCAAGAAATTTAGAAATATTTTATTAATTTTTAGGCCTTGAAAAAATTTGATACAGTTTCAAAGAACTTCTTACAATTTTGGAAGATTTGAAAGGAGTTTATAGGACCTAAGAGATTTAAGATATTTTAAAAGATTCCAATGAGTTTTCAATCGATTTCAAGAATATGAAGGGATTTCAAAGGATTTTAATCAATTACAAAGGGTATTTAAAAAGATTCCAAAGGGTTTTCAATATATTTCAAGAATTTCAAGGAATTTCAAGGAATTTTAGAGGATTTTAAAGATTGTAGGGTATTTTAAATGATTTCAAGTAATTTTCAAGATTTAAAAAATGTTAAGAAATTTCCAAGGATTTTATTAATTTTTAGGTCTGAAAAAATTTCATACAGTTTCAAAGAACTTCTTATAATTTCCTACGATTTCGAAAAATTTGTAAGGATTTTATAGAACCTAAAAGATTTTATGATATTTTAAAAGATTTCATGTAATTTTCGAGATTTAAAAAATGTTAAGAAATTTCAAAGGATTTTATTAATTTTTAGGTCCGAAAAAATTTCATACAGTTTCAAAGAACTTCCTATAATTTCCTACGATTTCGGAAGATTTGGGAGGATTTGATAGAACCCAAAAAATTTTAAGATATTTTAAAAGATTCCAAGGAGTTTTTAGTAGATTTTGAGAATTTGAAGGGAATCTAAAGGATTTCATAGAATTAGGATATTTTAAAAGATTCCAAGGAGCTTTCAATAGATTTCAAGAATTTGAAGGGATTTTAACAGATTTCAAAGGATTAAAAACATTTTAGGGTATTTTAAAAGATTCCATGTAATTTTCGAGATTTAATAAATGTCAAGTAATTTCCAAGGATTTTATTAATTTTTAGATCTTAAAAAAATTTCATGCAGTTTCAAAAAACCTCCTACGATTTCGGAAGATTTTGAAGGAGTTTATAGAATCTAAACGATTCCAAGGATTTTTCAAAAGACTTCAAGAATTGGAAGGGATTTCAAAGGATTTTATTGATTTAGGTTTAGGATATTTCAAAACATTCCAAGGAGTTTTTAATAGAATTCAAGAATTTCAAGGGTTTTTAAGGGATTTCAAAGGATTTTAAAGATTGTAGGGTACTTTTAATGATTCCAAGTAATTTTCAAGAAATGAAAAAAATGATAAGAAATTTTCAAGGACTGACTCATTTTTAGGTATTAAAAATTTCATACAGGTTAAAAGAGTTTCTTATAATTCCGGAAGATTTGGAAGGATTTTATAGGACCTAAGAGATTTTAGGATATTTTAGAAGATTCCAAGGAGTTTTTAATATATTTCAAGAATTTGAAGGGATTTCAATAAATTTCAAAGGACTTTAAATAGTGATAGGACCAAAAAGATTTTAGAGTATTTTAAAAGATTCCAAAGAATTTTCAAGAAATTTAAGAGATGTCAAGAAACTTAGGATTAGGATTTCAAATTTCATAGGATTTCAAAGATTTTAAGGATTTTTAGTTATTTTTTATTTCGATGTCTTCCGGCCCATCGGTGAATGCACCGATTCAGTCCCACGGCCAGTCCGCCCCATTTGAAGGGCCGTTTGGTAAAAAGTCCTAAGTGCCAAAACGCGAATTTCACAGGAGACATAAAATACTGACTTACTTTAACGCATTTAATTTTAAGCAAAAAACTCCAAAAAAAATTTCGAGGTATAGTAACATTTTAATGAATCGTGAAAAGAGCGCTTTGAAAAAAGCAACCATCTCCGAGAAAACCCTTGTCAAAGAAACAACGCGACCTAAAAACGCCTATCTTAACTCAGAAGGAGTTGCATAACTTTTTTATTTTTTCAATCAAAAAAAAAGCAAGAAATTTATTTCGAGCTATTTTATAGCTTAATTTAATCGCGAAAGGAGCGTTAAAAAAGCTACCATCTGCGAGGAATCCGTTATCAAAGAACGGCGGTTCCAAAAACCGCCGGACCTGACACAGAAAAAGCTGCAAAACTTTTTTATATTTTCATTCAAAAAAAAAAAAAAAAACAAACAAACAAGAAAGCACTTTTGAGCTATTACTTAGCTCTATCATACCGTGAAAGAAACTTCCTGAAAGAAGCAACCACATCCAAAGGATACCCTTCAAAAGGTATGGCGCGTCTCTAAAAACGAAAATATTGACACACGAAGAGTTGCATAACTTTTTTTCAAAATTGTGCTTATAACATAAAATTTTAAAAAATTCGAAAACTGCAAAAATAAAAATGTCGAATTTAAGCCTTCAAGGTTCAAATCTAAAGAATTTCAAATTTTACGTATGCAAACCCGAACAATTTGACATTACAGGCAACCGCAGTTTAAAAACTTTAAATTAATCCATTTAGAATTAAACAATTTTGAAATAAGCGTTCAAAAATACATATTCAACTTCAGTTTCTTAAAGATTAAAATGGAAAATTAGAATTTTGAAGTATTTGAAATTCAACGAAATATTCCACCGCAAAACATTGTGTAATTTTGAAGTTGAATTAAAAAAAAAATTCGAAACTGAAAAATTAAAGTAATTAAACATTTAAAATGTTCCTCTTTGAAAACTCGTAAACAGTGGAGTAACTATCAGTGTTCCATGTTTTCCATGGAACACGGGCCTCCAAGCCAGGGGGGCCCCCAAGACTCCGGATCACAAAAAATGTACGAGAAAGAGCAAATGGCGGTATATAAAAAAATCTATCATTTATTATATTCATTTATTATATTTATTTATTTATTATATTTATTATATTACGTGGGGCAAGAAAGATTGAACTCTCTGGCTATAATTTCAATCGAAAATGATGAAGCAAAAAAGGTTGATGTACGGAATTTGGTGACAGCGTTTGCGAATGCAAGCTCGAAAAAAAAATTTCTCAAGACCATTAAACATATGTGATTGTTAACTCAAAATAAATCTATTTTTCACCCTTCAAAATTATGTATTTCAGTAAGGGGGTGGAGGGTGGCCTTTTTTCTCCGAACACAAATTTCCTGAACGTAGTTACGCTACTGCTCGAAAATCAAAGATTTAAAAATTAAACAAGTTCAAAACATAACTTTTAAAATTGGAAGTTTTCAAAATGTTATTGCTTTATTATTTCAGCATGACAACTGCACGATCCGAAACATTGAAAATTGAAAAATAGCAAATGAAACATTTAAAAATTATATGATACCACTGATCTCTATTCTCTACGATACCGATCCAAAGAGATTATAGAAATGATTGAAAATATATGTATAAAATTTAATATTTTCATTAATAAAAAAATTGAAAATTGAAGAATTTCAAAAGAATTTAAAAAAATTTGAAAGCGATCGAAATTGAAAGAACGCAAATTTCGAGAGCTTCATATATAAATATTAAGAATTCAAAATTTTAATGCTTTAAAAATTATTAGAATTTAACACAGGCTTTTCAAATTAACAATATTAAGGTTAAAATTCCCAAATTGGATATTTTGAAATTCAAATATTGTACCATTAAATAAAATAATACGAATTTAAAAAGTTAAAAACTAATCATTTTAAATATTGAGTAAGAAAAACTTTTTATTTAAAGCGGACTTAAGAATGGTCAAGTGAAACAAGCTTAACAATAAAAATTCAGACTAAACAATTTTAAACTTGAAACGTTTCGAATTGAACTTAAGAATTTTTTATAAAAAAAATTCGATTTGAAACACTTAAAACTCCAAAGTTTAAACATCGATCAATTTGAAAGCGCTCCAAGTTAAAAAAATTCGAAATTTTTAAAATGTATGATTTTAAATTTGAATCGGTAATATCGCAAAATGTAATATAATTCTACGTCTAATAAGCCAAAGTGGAAAGTAAAATGTCAATTTTATAAAAAAATATTGCAAAAGAAACTTCAAATTTCGATAAATTCGAAAAATTGGAATGACTCTGGTAAAACTTAAATTTTTTAAAAGTACTTGGCTTATTTTGAAGGTAAGTCTCTAAAGTATTTTTCTTAATTATTTAGTAATTTTTTTTAGATTTTTTCCCTTAATTTTGCCCTTGGATCAAATTTGATGCGAAAAAGTCGCAAAATTTCCAGACTGTGTAAACACTTAGAAGTTTTTAAAAAATCATAATTCATCATATTTTAATCAATTTTAGTAACTTTAGTAAATTTAAGTAATATTTATAGAAATATTATTGTTTTGCATTTTTTCAAACTATATGGTGAGTACAATCATTATTTGAAATTTTGCGACTTTTTTGCACCAACTTTGACCGTAGGATAGAATTTAGAGGAAACATTCGGAAAATATCTGAATAATTTAGCAACATACTATGGAAACTTAATTATAAAACGTGCACAATAATTTTGAAATTTTTTTAGTTATTTCCAGAATTATTCCAATTTTTCGTAAACATCGAAATTTGACGTTTTTTTGCAATATCTTTTTTATAAAACTGACATTTTGTCTTAAACATCGACTTATTAGACGAAGAATTTTATTACCTTTTGCGGTATTATTAGGAAAAACATTTCATGGTAATGTTATAAAAATTAAGGCACTTTAGCAAGAACTCAAAAAATAGGCGCGAAGATAATTTTCGCCGACAGTGTACATAAATTCGAAATTTCAAAATTTCAAATTGAAGCATGTTTTTTAATTCTGCATGTACATAAAACATTTTTTATTTCAAGTATTTCAAGTTTAACAATATAAAACTGAATTATTTGAAAATGAGGAAGAATCATACCTATAGGTATATTTAAACATTGAATTGAACAATTGAAAAGGTAAGTTTCAATTTTAAATCCTATACATTTCTACAAGTACGTTTGAAATTCTAATAAGTTTAGAGTTTAGAACCTCCTTTGTAATCCCTGGCGAAAGTTTCGGATAGGAATTCATTCCGAATCGTTTCGAATTATTCCGAAATCTGTATCCAAATCAATCCGAATCAATCCAAACCAATCCGAAAAAGTTTTCCATTTTGTTTAATCCAAATCGGTTAAAAATTAATCCGACTCAATCCGAATCAATCCGAACCAAATTTCCAAACCGAATCAATCCGAATCAACCTGAACTCGGATTGCGATATACTGAATTTTCAATCCGAATGAATCAGAGGTTGGATTTAATCGGATTCATTCAGATTGAAAATCGGTTTAGGTCAATCCGAGTTCGGATTGATTCGCATTCATTCAGATTGAAAATTTGATTCGGATTGGTTCAGACTTATTCGGATTGAGTCGGTTTAATTTTTAATCGATTTGGATCGAACGAAATTGAGAACTTTTATCGGATTAGTTCGGACTGATTCGGATTGGTTCGGATACAGATTTCGGAATAATTCGGATTGGTTCAGAATGATTCGGAATGAATTTCTGTCCGAAACTTTCGCCACGTATTTTATGCTAATTTAAATAACCATTTAAATTGAATCTGCTACTGAAATATGATATAAGTGAAATAATAAGTATGAGAGGATTTTTCATTAAAAAATTAAGTTTGGTAACATTTAATTTCTTCCAGGAAAGGAGCTTCTTTCTTCTCGAATGAATAATAAAATTTTGTTTTACGATCATTAAATTCCGTTTCAGAGAGGGTGGGGAAGTAAATAAGAGTGTGCAGTTGAAATTCTAATAAATTAAGAGTTTAGAACCTCTTTTGTAATTTCTTTCTAATTTCAATAACAATTTAGTGGGTATTTTGTAAATGAAATATTCACTCCATTAGTATTCTGGTGAATTTTTTTACAAAACATTTGAGTATCATTATTAAGTGAGAAAAAAATTTTATCTTTTTTTTCATACTGTTTTTGGTTATTTGGTTTTCAATGAAATTAAAATAATAAAAAAAATTAATAAAAAATAAAATAAAATTGAGGGCAATGTGATTTTAATGGAAGATTGTTGAAAAGTACTATAGAATATTTAGTCAAGTAGTAATAACTTAGATTGGATGCAATACTAGTCTAAATTGGCATTGAAACATGTTGGTCCCCAGTAGTATAAAAAACACCGAGAAAA
>JAUMHM010000005.1:38577683-38589976 GCA_032362435.1 Melikaiella ostensackeni | reverse complement strand
ATGGGTTTCGCCAAGATAGGAGTCCAAAAATGTGCATAGTCTACTACCAATCAAATTCAGACCAATTTCAAGATAGGGGTAGTTTTTTGAGGATGTTGGAACTGGATCCCTTGCAGCATTGACTCGACAAAAAAATCATGTGACTGATCTACCTGGATAAAGTCGTACTTGTAATGGTTTCACTAAGGTAGGTATCCAAAAATGTGCATAGTCTACCACTAATCAAATTCAGACCTTTTCTACGATTGGGGTATTTTTTAAGATGCTAGAATTTCATACCTTAGTGCATTGAGTCTATCAAAAGCCCAGGTGACTGGTCTACCTGGATAAGTTCGAAATTTCAGGAGTTTCGATAGTAGCAGAGTCGAAAACATTCTCAAAAGTCTTCCTATCAAATTTAGCCAAATTTCACGATAGGGGTGGTTTCCGGGGATAGTTGGAACATGAACGCTCACCATATCAACCCGCTGGAAAAATCAAGAAACCGAACTAGCCTAATAAGATCGAATTTTCGCAAGCTCGAAGCTTGATTATTTATTAGCAAAAACTGGATGCATTTTTTTGTGGAAGTGAATTGGAGAAATGGTTCTTATAGGCTATTACACAGAATAAAAGCCAAAATGTATTTTACAACATTCATGTAGATCCCCAGCATTCCTATTCACACGAGTGATTTTTAGGATTTTAAAATTGATTCAACTCATCTTCGGAAATAATTCAAATAACTATTTGAAAAAGCATTTTCGAAAAAATTCTGCACTCAAAAAATTTTCAGTCGTTTCGAAAATTCAGATTGTTCGATATATGAGAATGGATTTTTCTCCATAATAATTGTTGTACTGGAAGTTGTTTAAAGGTATTAGAAGCTACATCGAACAGGCAAATTATATTTTTTCAATATACACACATAGACTGGAAAATAATTGTATTAAAGGTGTTGCAATTTTAGCTTATACAGTACGGTGGTTATTATTGTAACGATTAGGGGTGAGAAATTATTATGCTTGAAACTACCGTGTTAGTATTTTATAAGTAAGTTCAATCTAGATATCGAGCTTTTATTTTGAATACATATTTTCATTACAGGCTGTAACTTTTTTCATATGAGGGTTGATTTCACAAGGGCGAATGATACGACGTTGGAAAGTAGAGAAAGAGCGCAAAAATCCCAACATGTAGTGTATACAACTTTTGGCATCAGTCTGCAGGTTTGTATTCATATACAAATACGGGGGTTGTTTCTGTAAAAATTAGGGGTGAAGAATAACTTTGCTCCTCAGTTATGTTTTAAAAATACGGTGTTAGTGTTTCATGAGTATTTTCCATCCGGATAAAGAGTTTCTTTTTTAAAAATATGTTTTTGCAGCACAGGAGGTTGCTCTTTTGAATAAGGGTTGATTTTACAAAAGGGTTTCACATCACATTGAAAAGCAAAAAAAGAGAAAGAAATCGATCTTATTCATTTCTTTCAATACTTCCCTTTATAACAGGGGGTAGTTTTTTAAAATAAGGGTTGATTTTACAAAAGTGTTTCATCTCACATTGAAAAGCAAAAAAAAAGAGAAAAAAAATCTATCCTAGTCATTTTTTCTTCAATACTTTTTTTCATTACAGGGGGTAGTTTTTCAAAATAAGGATTGACTTTACAAGAGCGGTTCGTAGCACATTGGAAAGCAAAAAAAGAGCAAAAAAATTAAACCTAATCATTTTTTTTAATTTAATGATTTTTGTAGAAGGCGCCGCTGAGTTGACGGCAAGCTAGCACCGCCCTGTTTTCTCGAAAACTAAAAGAGCAAAAAAAATTTTGTTTTTGGTAAAAAATAGCAAAAAACTGAGTTGTCTGACCTGGAGAAATTAAGTTTATTACTACTGAAAATGATAGGATCTTACCATCCACAGATATTGATGCATGATATAATGAAAATGTTTTAGAACAAATTTTAGTGAAAGTTGAAGAGTTTCAGGAAACGGATTCTGATTGGACATTCTCTGAAATTATAAACCTGATGGTAAAATTCAATAGATATTTTCCGATACAATCTGCAAATCAACTTTCATTGATTTATCAAAATATATTCAAGATAAAAAAGCTGTTGTAAAAATAAAAAATGATGACGTTTATTGCATTCTGTAGTCAGTGATGGCAGCTCTTTGTCCTGCTGACAACCACATAGATCGAATCACTTTCTATCCGCATTTTGATACACGTTTGAAACATGATGAAATCTTGTTTCCTATAACTCTTGAAGATATTCCAAAGATTGAAAAAAAATGAATGAATTTTGTATGAACCTTTACGGTATAGAGTCCGATAAAAATACAAGAAAAGCGAAATTGTCCCTCTGTATCTGAGCAAAGAAGAGTCAAGGTTCCTAACAATTCAAGTATTGGTGGTGGAGAATGGGAATCTTTATTCTGACTATTTTGATGAAAACGAATTGAATGCCGTTTATCCAATTCATCACTTCGCTTTGATTAACAATCTATCCCGGTTAGTGAATTCCCAGTTTACAAAAGATAGTTACCGTACATTTTCATGTGACCGATGCCTATGCCACTTTAAATTAGAAAAATCTTTACAGAATCATACAGGTAGATTGGATTATGAAAATGTGAATCAGTGTAGAATGATATTGCCAAATTAATTGAAAATTTTTTGAAATACCGAAATTACAGATTTAAAGAAAAAGTTCCATTCTCCGTGCATGCTGAAATCGAGTGTCTGTTACAGGAAGTTGTTGAAAATCCTTGAGATGTAGGGCCGTAACAAAAACATGTTCCTTACAGTGTTGCATTTTATTTACATTGTAGCTTTGATGACTTTCGTTCAACATTTCAAATTCATCGAGGAAAAGATTACATAGAGTGGTTTATGAATGCATTGAAAGAAATTGCACAAGATATTGATACTCAATTAATGTGTGTTGTGCCACTAGAGAAACTGACGCCAGAGCAAGAAATAGCGTTTCAGTCGACTCAAAACTGTCATATCTGTCAGAAACCGTTTGAATAAGATGACATAAGGCATCACGATCATTGTCATTTTACTGGCAAGTATCATGGTGCTGCTCATCAAAGCTGTAATGTAAATTACAAAGATTTGCACACTGTACCGGTGGTTTTTTACAATTTATCGAGATATGATTCTCACTTTAACATAAGAGCACTAGCTAAAGAATTTGAGGGCGAAGTTAAATTATTACCCGTGAACAAAGAAGAATATATCTCATTTACTAAATATTTTGCTGGCACAAAAGTAAATTTTCGGTTCATAAATTCGTTTCGTTTTATGCCAAGTCGCCTTGAAAAATCGTCTTCCTATCTGGGAAATGATGATCATAAAAATTACTTTCAGATATTGCACGAACTCTGAGGAATTTCAACTATTAGTCAGAAAAGGAGTATTTCCTTATGACTATACTGATAAGTGTGAAGAGTTAAATGATCAGCAGTTACCACCCAAAAGCGTATTTTATTTAAAATTGAACGATAATGAAATTTCCGATGAAGATGGCCAACATGCGTGCAATGTTTGGGAAAAGTTTAATATAAAAACGTTGGGTGCATATTCTGATTTGTACTTGAAAACCAACGTTTCACTTTTGGCTGATATTTCTGAAAATTTCAGAATTAATTGTTTTGCTTAATACAATCTCGATCCCTTACATTACTATACAGCTCCAGGACTTGCTTTCGAAGCGATGCTCAAATTAATCGGAATTGAATTTGAACTATTTACAGATCCTGAAATGATTCTTCTTATTGAGAGCTATTCGTGGCAGTGTGGCACAGTGCTCAAATACATATAGTATGCTAAAGCGAATAACCGATTTATGGGATCAGATTTTAATTCAAGCGATCCTGAATCTTATATTTCACATTTTAACATTAACAACCAGTATGGTGCAGCAATGGGCGAATTTTCAGCTTCTGCCGGTTTCGAATGGGTACTTGATCAAGATATCAATGTATGAAGTATTCCAGATGATTCACTAATAGGCTACATTTTCGAGGTAGACTTGGAATATCCTGCAGAATTGCATGATCTTCATAAAGATTTACCTTTGGCCCCAGAGCATTTGATACCTTCTCATTCCTCATGCAAAATTCTCAAACTGATAACGAGCTTATGTACAAAGAAAAATCATGCAGTTCACTACAGAAATTTGAAAAAGTATTTGATTTTGGACCTTAAGATAACTAAAATTCATAGAATTCTAAAGTTCAAGCAAAAACCTTGGCTTGAAAAGTATATTGACTTAAATACAGGAAAACGAAAAATGTCGAATAATGATTCTGAGGAAAATTTCTACAAGATAATGAACAATTCCGTCTTCGGAAAAAAATGGAGACCGTTAGAAAATACAGAGATGTCAGATTGATAACAAAATAGGAAGGAAGGTACGGTGCAAATACTCTGATTGCCAAGCCGAATTTTTATAGCTGCACCATACTTGAAGATGATATGGTTATTATTGAGACAAAAAGGTTCAAAGTTAAATTCAATAGGCCAATTTATGTAGGATTTGCTGTTCTTGATCTCTCGAAAATAATTACCTACGATTTTTATTACAACTACATTCTACCAAATTTTGGAAATCATGCAAAATTGCTTTATACCGACACCGATAGTCTCATCTACCATTTCACCGTTCCAAACATTGTTTTTTATTTAATGCTAACTTCGAAATCATATTTTTAAGTAGACTTTTGCAAATCAACTCATCTCACTCATTATAAGGAGGGAAAACTCTACGAGAAAAAACAACTTCAATTTCTTCTCATTTCCTTTTTATCTATTTCTAGAAATCAGTACATTAAAAATAAGAACACTATAAGTAAATATGTATAAAATTTATGGCAGTATATTATACAATTTTTCAATAAAATTACTAGCTATCATTTATACTTTTTCAATAATTAATTTCTCTCATGAGAAGACGTTGCACCTAATACGCCACACAGCGGCTTAGTTCAGAACTAATGTGACAAATCAAAAATATAACATTGAAGTGCTAAATTAAAATAATAATAAATAACCTTGAGGCCATTAACGCAATTTTCTTCTCATAACTGCACATTAAATATATGTTTTATATTCATAATTCATTCACTTTCTTTGTTTCTTCATATATTTCCCCTTTTTGTCTTAAGGTTCCAGTCTGCAGAGAGTCAAGGAGAATATCTACCGAATTATTACATAAAAATGTGTTATAAGCACTTAATATCTATGACTCTATTGTCTGATATGTTTTTTTCAGAGAAGTTATATGCACTAGAACCTCGATTTAGTTTGAGTCTCGGGTATTGCCATGATGACCGTGAATCCGCTCCAAGAATTTCTATGATGGAAACAGAACTGAGCACGCGCGCCTCTCTCTCTCGGCCCCCAAAAAATGAGCGTGAATCTTTAAACAAAATGCAAATCACCTCATCTTCAATGTATTATCTATAAGGAAGCAATAAATCATTCTTGTTTCCTGCGAATAAACTATATTACACAGCAGAAAATACGAGGACAAATCAAAAATATAATCTTTAAATGCTTAATTAAAATAATAAATAACCTTGAAGTTTTTCACGCGAAATTCTTTCTCATAATTGCGCATCAAATATACATCTTATATTTACAACTCATTCACTTTCTTCGTCTATTCATATATTTCTTTCTTTGTCTAAAGGTTTCAGACTGTAAAAGAATGTTTTTCATGAGTTATTTGCACATTAATAAAATATGTTTTGTAATTGAATTAGCCGTCATTATTCAGACACAGGTTGCACGACAAAACTGTACGTGTTCTGTTTCTTCTTTATCATAACGGCAGTATAATGACTGTCGAGTACAAATTTGATTAGACTTCTTTTACAATTTATTTTAGGTTTTCATGCATAATAAGCAAACCGTTACTCCTCTATAAAAATGGAAGTCTTAGAGAAGAATGAGTTTACCTTCCTCATCCTCCTCCTCCAGAAAATACGACGATAAAAGAAATATATAACCTCAAAGTGTTAAATTGAAATGATAAATAACCTTCGAGTTGTTTACACAAAATTCGTTTCTCACAATTGTGCATTAGGTAAATAAAGACAGGAATTTTTTCAATAAATGTATGATCTAAAAGTAGTTCAGTAGCTCTCTTGTAAGGAATAAATCATAATGGATTATTCAGGTGAATAAAATGCATTTCATCTTATCTCTCGAGCCTCGAGAATGTTGACAGCATTGTAGTACATATGATGTATCGAGCAGTGTATTCCTTACCTACGTTTCAAGGCTTATTACATTAATTTTAAAATTAAATACCACACGCTAATACAGCCATAGATTTCACTAAGATTCTAGAGGAATTTTGAAACATCTTATTAAAGAGAGGTTTTCTTCTATTAACTATATTATACAGTTGAAATTATTTGCATAAAATTCGTCACTCACAATTTTGCAGCATAATATCATCAAGATTCCTCGAAAACATTCTAGAAGAACTTGAAAATATTTTATCAAATCCATTCATGAACATCGCGCTTGGTAAAGAACGAGTATACAGTGCATTTCGTCTTATTTCGAGTGACTCTCATGATGTATCGGCGGCGAAACCTGTTCGAACTTGCATAAAAACATGCAATTCTGCGTGATTTCCCAGTAATACGGCACCATCTTGAAAACAATTCTCGGAATTCTATGTAACATGATACCATTGTCGTTTTTCTTATAAAAATCATGACTCATCTCTGCAGTATTTTCTTATGACATATGCAAAGCATGACACACACACACACACACGCGCACACACACACACACACACACACATATGGACATGCACTAATACTAATCTATCGAGACGAAAATTCGTGTCCCACAATTGGGCGATATCATTCTTGTGACGTCATCGGGGTGCCTTCGAAGAACTTAGCACAGACATGAATCCTCTAACTTGGCACAGACATGAACCACTGCAGCTTAGGACGGATCACTACAGCTCAGTGTCCGTAAGGTAGGAATCTTGGTCCAGGAAGGCTCCTACCTATCTACTGACCGACATAAATGGTGTACTGAGAACAGATTCTTCAGCTGGCAAGACTAACGGCAAGGTTATCCCGGAATCTAATTCACGTATACTCGAACGCTGTATTGAAAAAACATTCTGTATAAATCAGTAAATCATTGTATTTCGAAATCCTGCAAAAAATTATAACGAATCTTATAACAAAGTATATCATATTTATATTGACGACGCTTGCCTCCTCGTCAACGAAGTCGAACTCAATAACCGCTTCGACGTTAATCATTTTGATATAGGTACGTAAATGCGAAACGAAATTGAATTTTGAAGATAAGTTAATTAAAATAAATCTTTTCTTTTCATAGTGCGAAATTCCAAAAAACCAGTCCACTATGAGACTTTTTATTCTTTCTATAGCGTCCATTTTTATGATTTCACCTAATCTCTAAATAAGCGCACATAGTGCACATACGTATCTTTCATGGAACAAATTTTACTACAAACTTCCTGAAATAATTGTAAAGTACATTGATATATGATTCATTCATAATTACATTTTTTACCACGTCACTTACTTGTTGCACTTGCATTCACTTTGATAATCGAAGCCAATATACATGTCGGTTTTGTATCGCGGTAACTGACAAAAGATAACGAGCATATTAGCACTGAGTTCAGTGGAGTAATTCTCGGGTAATATCGGAAACATTCGGCAAACCTCAAGTCATTCGGCAGTAAATTTAGTATTTCCAATGGGAAATTTGGCAATGTACTAATCAAATTTATGAAGTCTTTGACTGCAAAATATTCAAGTCTTTCTCTTTTCACTGCTCATTCCTAGTGAGAATAGTAATTTCTCCCAAATATTTTTCAATCTATACTATTTAAACAACCATTTCTTGCAATTATAGTGAACAATATAGTATGGAATATGTATATTATTATTCTAATAAATAATTGAATGATGCGCCTTGTAGCAAAAGCTTGGATGACTGATTTATGCCGCTCCCATTTTCATTGTCAAGTGTAAAAGCTCCTTGCATTATATATTAGCCTCATGTATAACCGCTAGGCGAAATCCATATTTTTTTCTGGTATTTGGGATCTTATGTGGTACGTATACTCAAGAATATAAAACTGTAATTTCGGGAGCTCAAGATCCCAGATAAAAATGCGCACTGGCGCACGAGGGCCGCACGGCGTGCGAGCGTGATGTGTCAGCGAAAGTACCGACACAGTGCTCGCACGACCTGCAGATCTTACATAAATCAGCACTTTGTATCATGGTTCTATAAAAGGAAAGTAACACTTTGACATTATCTAGTACATTGTAACATATTTTTTTATATGAAAATCAAAAACTCCACCGTTCAAAATGTCTTGCAAGCATATTGAAGTTGTGCATGCGCATGACTTCACAGATGAGACGCCACGTGTTAATTGAGTATTATAATGTGACGTCGCGCTCCGCCGGCCGAGTCAGTTTCTTCGTACTCGTTACCCCATTCATGTTCGATGAGCTAAAATTGCTGACATAGGCAATTACAGAGAAAAATATTTTTTAACGCGTAAGTAGTGAAAATACTGTCATCGTGATTTTTTCTCAAGTGCAGAAATTATTTTCACAACTTTATATTGATGTATCGTCGATCGACGACTACTAGATCAAACGAAAAACATTATAACGGCTAAAATTTGAGGTAAGAGTGTCTGAATACCCAGGAAAACCTAACCTCATATTTGAGCTATTGAAATGTTTTTCGTTTGATCTAATAGTCGTCAATCGATAATACATTAACATAAAATAGTGAAAATATTTCTACATTTTAGAAAAAATCACGACGACGAAATTTTCACTACTTACGCCCTCAAAAATATTTTTCTCCGTAATTGCCTATATCAGCAATGTTAGCCTGCAGACCATGGTGTACCGAGCGCGAAGAAAATGATTTGACCGGCGGGGCGTGGCATCACATTAAGATATTCAGTTGTGAATGCGTTTGTGCTGTTGACCTCCTGTTGATTGTTCGGTTTGTTCATGAGCATGTGATCGAAGTTTCAAATATATAAGTTCACCTATCAAGAAATGTAAAATGTGTAAATGCAAGTGTATAGTTATATTCAAGTTTTGTAGCTTAATCTTTTATCCAGTCATTATTGATGTTGTAGTGGTACAGCCTGGAGCTGAGCGCCGGACCACGAGCAACTTTCCCGCACGACGACACGACGGTCGCGACCCAGCGGGCGAGTGACCTATACATGTCGCGCCGCGGTGACAACACGCAACTGATAACACGAATCTACGTAATATAGGGAGCTCTAACAAATCAACAGGCAGACAGTCCCCTTCGGGGAAAGTGGTGTATACTGAGTATCCTGCAGAGCGACTACCAGTAACCAGCCTTTTTTTCAAGGATCCCAACTTTTGCTGTTGGTATCTCCTACCGGAGGAGTCTGGATCCACCTCATCTCAAAATAGGCAGTGATGTCAGGAAGGCCCGTGAGTATAAGTGTACAGGGTTAATATTGGTTAGGGATCAGTTGTACCTAGTCGATCGGAATTAGTCCGCTGCATCAAGCGTAATTCCGGTCACCAATCCTCCATCCTTTCCAAGGTGCACGCCTATACGGCTACCTACCCTTATGTTCCTATGTGGGGTTGGTTTTTAAGGGTCTCTGTTAGGATGTAATTTCTTATGTGACATCTTATGTAATTGGTTATGTGATTTCTTATGTGATATCTTATGTAATTGGTTATGTGATTTCTTATGATATGCGATCTTGAGATGATATTATGACATGTGATTTTCGTATGATATTATATTACTCTCTCTTTTTGATACTACTGGGGAACCAACATGTTTCGAAGCCAATTTAGACTTCCTCATCAGGGATAATTCATAGGAAAAACAATAGGTTTGAATTGTTAAATTTTTTGATTGGAAAATTATCATTTTTACCTGAAAATAAAAAAATCAGATATGATTGATATTAATTTTAATTTTTTGGTACATATTTCATCCATAATTTTGAAAATTGCGATTTTGAAAGAGGTGAAATATTTTCTAAATGAATCCTAGATTCCGATCCATTTATTCTTCAATTGGAAATCGATTCATGAAAATTTCAAATTATGCCATAAATTTAGCGTCATTATATCCAATTTATGATTCCATCCCAAATTCTATCGTTTCTAGCCAAATCTTTTTTCGAATTTATAGCTTTGTTACCTTCCCTCTTAATGAATAGCATTTCCATGAACTCTCTCTTTTTTTGATTTTTCTCATGATGCAAAATTTTAACATCATCCCAGTTGAAGTCATGCCCATGTGTAAGTCTATGTTTTGTAAGGACCGAGTAATATCTTGCACTTCTATGAAAATAATTTTTATGTTCATCTTTTCTTGTTCTGAGTGATTTCCTTGTTTGTCCTATGTAAATAGGCTCACGTTGTCTACATTTTAATTTGTAAATTATACTTTGTTTTCAAGTTTTTCATATTTGTCTGTACCTAATGTAACAATCAAGTTGCTTTTGAAAGGAACTCTATATATCGTACGTAATCCCAAGTTTCCTAACATTAATTTCAAGATTTTTGAGATTTTTCCAAAATGAGGTAAGACAACTGTATTGAGTCTATTGTAATCTTGTACGTTTTTTCTGTTCTGATTATCATCTTCACCCTTAATCTGAACAATTCTGTTATGTATATGCTTGTCAATGAAAGTAATAGAATAATGGCTTAGAAAAAAAAATCTGTTCGCATAATTCAATACTCTTTTCATGGAAAGTAGGGTGAGATAATTTAAGAGCTCTATCAAATGAATTCTTGACAATTCCCATTTTGTTTTGAATGGAATGATTTGAATTGAAATTCAATGTCCTTTCTGTAGAAATAGTTTTTCTACGCCAATCAGTAATAATATAATTTTCAGGAGTTTTCACTTATATCATATCAAGAAAATTCAGTCTTCCTTCTGTTTCCATTTCAACAGTGAACTGTTCTTTTGGATGTATACTATTAAAAACATTATGAAGGGTATCTTCATTTTGTGCATGTAAAGATAATACAGAATCATCGACATATCTTGCAAAAACGTCCAATTCGAAATTAATTCTGTTAAAAACTTCATTTTCCAAATATTCCATCACAATTTCAGCAATAACTGGAGACAAGACTGAGCCTATCATAGTACCAAATTCTTGTTTATAGAATATTTGGAAACATGGCTATTACAACAAAGGAGACAAAAATGTGATTTGTTGGTATTTTAATATTTTTAATTAATTATAAAAAAACAGTACTATTTTTAATTGATCTTGCTGAAAGAGTCACTGATTCTTTGATAATTTCATTGAGAAGTTTTTCTAATTTTCTCATGGGTGAACCTATTGTTGAAATAACCGGTCGCAAAGGGAATTCTGTTTTATGAGCTTTCACTAGACCATAAGCAAGAGATAGATTTGTTTGAATTGTGTCAATGTCACAACTTTCGATATTGTTTCCCAAACATTTTTGAAGTCTTAATCTCTCCAGAATCTTAAGTGTATCTTTTTGAATCATTTTTGTAGGATCATTCGGAATAATTGCGAAACTGTCTTCATCATTTAAGATATGCATCATTTTCTGATTAGAAACATCTTTTAATAATGCAAATGTTATACTATCTCTATCAGCCTTAGTAATCAATGATTCAGGATGACGTTTTGAAAAAAATTTTGTTTTAAATAATCCTTCGCTTAATTCTTTTTCAACTAGGGTTCGTGAAGTTCCATTATTCAAAAATTCGTTTGATAAACCCGTAAATCTTGTTCTGAATTCTTGTACTTTGTTTTCTGGTAATTTTGAAATATTGGCTTCAATGTCTTTAATGACTTCAAGAAATTGTTTATACTTTTTTTCACTATACTTGTTGCTAAAACCTTCACCCAACCTTAGAATGTTAATAACTTTTTGTGGAATCTCTACGTTGGAAATGTTTAAAAACCATGGGTCCGATTGGCCTTGAAAAAGAGATAACTGAATATTTAGAGACAATTTTTGTATATCACCGTGGATATTTAGAATGTTTTCAAATTTTCTTTCACGTTTTTTATCATTATTGAAAACTTTTTTACCCAAATTTGTTTCCCTTTCAAGGCATTCCCTGATGATATAATCTGGTACTTCTTCATTCAAATTATCAAGAGTCTTTTTGACTATTATTAAACGAAATTAATAAAAACATAAAATTACTTAAAGAATGATTCTTGGTGGTTATTCCAAGGATTCAATTTTCAAGAATTTGTCAA
>JAUMHM010000005.1:38522351-38577583 GCA_032362435.1 Melikaiella ostensackeni | reverse complement strand
TGAGAAATTGAAAAAAGGGCTCAAATTCTGAAAAGTTTGCTAAAAAATGAAACTTATGAGGGAAGTTTTAATTTTAAAAATTCAACACTGCGATTTGAATAGCACTGCAAGAATGTCGTTATTTTGTCGTTTGAATGTCGTTTCGTTATTTTTGAAATACAATTTTCGCCCATTATTTCTTATTAAAGTTACTTTTACTCATGTTATATATAAGTTTAAAGACTGTTGAATACGTCTTTGCATATGAATGTGACATTTTTCTGCATTTATGTATTTTGAAAATTAATTTTCTAAAAAAAAATTAAGTAATTTGATAAATGCATGTCATAAATGAGTTGAAAAAACATTGAAGTTTATTATAGTTAAGTATCAAAATTTAAAAAAATTAAGTCGCAAACGACTTCGGCAAAGTAAAATGGAAGGATTAAAATAAAACACAAAAAACCTTTTCTAGTTTTCATCGGACTCTATTGAATCGTCAAAAAATGATCTGGAAAAAAATACTGAGTCTTCAGAAAAAAATTATCTCAATTTTTTTAAAAATAATCATGTGGCGCTTATGCGCTTATTCTTAGCATACAATTTCAATCCACCCACTTCCAAATCTATTTTGACCAACATTTTTTACATGAATATGAATTCTCATCTATATGCGAGATAAGATGGTGAAATGTTACTCAAATCACCCTTCAATTAAAAACAGTGATGTATAGACTTTTCCTTCAAAAATTGATCTGAGAAAAAAATTAACTTTTCAATTCATCATCTTCATGATGAAAACTTCTTAACTTTCAGAAGTAAGGTCATTAAAGACACATTTCAGATAAAAAATAAAATTGATTTCTCAAATTTTATAGATAGTGATATATACTTCCCTGGTTGCATTTGCTCATTTTAACTATATTATAATCACTGAAGTGTGTAGAGACCGTGGTTGATTAATTGCTGTTCACTGCCGGTTTAAATTAAACTAAATTTATGGAATAGTCAAGTGACATCTTTGCTGGTTCTTTAAAAGATATTAGATACTTTCTTACAAGACTGAAAAATACGAAATTAGATACGGTAATGTTCTGATTGTAAGATGACCTAACTGAGGCGATGAGACTGCGGTAGCTTATGGAGGGGCTGACGAGTTACCATGGCAAACCGGGGCCTACGTGACTTGATGGAGGAAGAATGTTTATATTTACAATACCTAGAATCTTCATATATATATATATATATATATATATATATATGTACAAAAATCCGTACAAACATACATACATTATATAGCTCAGCCGCAACCTCGGTCGCCACTAACACTGAAGTAGTTTAAAAGACATGGAGAAAGAATGAGGAAAGAGCTCGGGAAAGAGCGAGAAGTTGGTTTTGGTTGACTCCTTCCTTTTTCTCCCTCTTTTTTCCTTTTGTCATAAATTTGTCTCTAATAACCTGGAAAGGAAGTAGTTGGAAGTCTATTTTTGATTTGTGAGCCTTTTTGCGTTCCAGAGCATATTCTACGGAAATTTTAACAATGTCCGTCGGACGAGTGGCCTGTCGCGCCTACCAAAAAAAAAAATCTGCCCGCTACGCAGCCACATTCTTGTCACGCGCTACGCATGTGCCTCGCAAGTTTCACACTATATCTACACAGACACGTTTTTAGCTCGCGTCCGCGGAGCATGGGCCACCTAATTGGCCAGAAAGGTTGCGTACTGGCAATTTGCGTACTGGCAATTGATTGGCTGACAGTGTCGGCGTACGCCGTATGCAAAGCAAAAAACGCGTCCATGTATATGCATAGTGAGCGCGACTAGGGCGCGTATGTATCGGATGTCGCGCAATTTGGTGATTTTGAACATTATGTTGAACTCTATTACATATATTAAATGTATGTTATATCAATTTCTGGACCTCGGTCCACAACTTCTGCTGTAGGCGAAAACTTTTGCCGTCAAAAAGTGTTTTGTACACTATAAAAATTAGTAATGTCTTTTTTACGGTATAATTTTTTTGCGTGTCCTGTTTTTGAATAGGATAACTTTATTCTGTTATTTTCAATGTAAAACGCATGACTCTGGGATCCCACCAGTGGTCTCACTTTAGGATTACTCGAGACTGTTTTTTTCTGAGTCTTATTTTAATACCTGAAATTAGCCCTGAAATAATTCCCTGTTTTTACAGTGTATGTTGTCTCGTTTTTCTATATATTGAAATTTGTTATTTTTAATGGTATTTTTATCGATTAAAACGAAAACTTTGCATCTTATCTGAAAATAATCTAAGACAAATTTGTAGATCTTTTTCAGGTAAACAATTTAGTTACTTAACATTTTCCATATCTCGCATAGTTTTGGTGGAAAGTGGTATTTTTTTTATTTTCGGTAACATTTTTCACGATTAAAACAAACTAAGCGTCTAACTGAAAAATAGTTTCAAGAAAGTTTGTGCATCCTTTTGAGATGAATAATTTGTGTTCTTAAAATTTTATCGTATCTTGCATAATTTGGTCGGAGAATGGAATTTTTATTTTTAATAACATTTTTCACGATTGAAACAAAAACTATGTGTCTCATCAGAAAAATGGTCGAGAGTAAATTTGTAGATCTTTTCAAGGCAAACAACTTTGCTTCTTAACATTTTTTTTCATATCTCCTACAATTTTGCTGGAAAATGGAAATTTTGATTTTTCAAAAAGGATTTTCGATGGATAAAACCAGAACCGTTGGTTAAAAATGACTGGTTCACGAAGTCGTCCTTTCTTTTTAGGCCTTAAACCAGTGTGCCAAAGGGCAATCCAATCGGACGATTCCTTCGAAAATTATCGTATTTACAGACGACGACAACGACGACAGATAGACACCGAAGTGAAATCAATTTTTTTTTTCATTCAGTAAGTCCGAAAACGTCGAGATTTGATGAAACCCGCGAAAGTCGATTTTCACATAAAACCAATACCTTCTCATTGAGATGAGAATGTAAAAAGGTCCAACAATAATTATTAACGAATTATTTTTCTTAATGTATTTTGAATACTAAATTAAATGTATATTTATTTAATATATATTTTATTATTCATTATTTACTATTTTATTTTAAAATTTCAACACTGCCGAAAATCTAGGTTTAACTGCTCTTTTTTCTTAAAAACATCCAAAAAAGTCCTCCGATTACGAATATCTTCGGTATTTTTTTCGAAAATCTGCTTATAGTCCTGCAGATAAGGTAACCAATTACGCATTTCGAGTCACAAACGGAGGCAATTTTTTGTACGTACACTGGAACCTCGATTTGAAGGCTGTCTCGGGTATGGCCTGCGATAGCCGTGAAGTCCTTCTAAGAATCTCTATATCGTAATCAGTCAGGGCTGTATGAACCATTTCCAGTAGGAATACATAATATTAATTAATTATATTTTGTACAAATGTAGATTTTTGTTTTCATAAAGGATGGACCCTTTTTAATAATGAAGACTAATGAATGAAAGGAGAATTTTCCGCGTGTATTTGAAAATAAATTCGAAATATGCACGCGCGTATTGGAACTGTCCGCTTTGTGGCTACGGAACCGCTGAACTCCGCTGAGCTCGCAGCGCTAAATCAATGTCAGGAAACGAAAATAAGGTAATAATTATATAGAAGTTTCATGATTTATGTGAAAAAAACTTTTATCCAATTTTCGTGAAAGAGTTAAAAAAAAAGAATTTTTTAATGAAGTAACTGAAAATATTCGTGCAGCTTTTTTTGGAACATTTTTTTCATTATAATCTTATCAAAACACCTACCCGCTGCGCGGACACATTCTCCTTTTGCTTTTTAATGTTATTTTTTAGGATGAAACCATAAACTCTGCGCCTTAATAAAAAATGGTTTGGAAAAAATGTGTAGGTCCTTTTGAAATAGACAATTTTGCTTCGCAACATTTTTTCGTATCTTACATAGTTTGACCGGAAAATGGAATTTTTTATTTTTAATAACATGCGGATGGCTCCCACCTTCAAAACTTTTTTGAGGGTTCATATATCTAAAAAAGAAATAAAATATTTTTGTGACACAATTTTTACAATTTACTTAAAAAATGGTCACTATCCGCCGGACTATAATTTTTGTTTGAGCAAATTAAAAAACATTATTTGATAATGAAAAGAAAAAATTGTAGAATCATTATTAGCATAATTTTTTGCCAATAGTACTTCTTTCGTAGAAGGAATGGTTTTCAAGTGACAACGTTATAAACAATTGATTTTTTTTTAAACTAACAACTTTGCAGAGTTATATCTCAGAAACTGTTGCTCGAAAAAAATCTGAATTTTGCATATTGATGTGCAAGATCTTTTGAATGAAAAAAGAATTATTCCTTTTCTTAAAGAACAAAATGCAATCTACTTTCTTATGAAAAGTTTTATGTACTAAAATAGAACACAAGAAATCCACAAATCAAAAACAAAATGAAAAAAGAGGCAGAAAAAAAAGAGTCACCCAAATCAACTTCTCACTCTTTCTTTTTCCGTCTTTTTGCTTCCTCATAGAGGAAGCTTTGTAATGGTAACAATTTCGAAAAAATTTTAATTCTTTTAATTTAACCTTCCTCAATTGAAAAATGTCTAATACAATATTCTAAGCAATTGTTCAGATGTATGTGTGCGTGGGTAGATGTCACACTTTCTTGTTTCATTGTTAAACATTGTTGATTAACATAATTCGAAGTTGATCCAAAAACATAAAAGATTCCTTGCCTTGAGACGAATCGATTGGCCTATAATATTATCAAATTTTTTTGAAGAGTAAGGAAGCTATGGTCATTTATGATATTTAAAAAAATTCGTTTACAGTAAAACTTTTTTTATCAATATAATTCAAAGTTGATGTAAGAATAAAAACGAATCCTTCATTTTAGACGAATCGATTGGCCTATTATATTAATACACTTTATTGAAGAGTGAGAAAATTATGGTCATTCATAATAGTTGAAAAATTTGTTTCTTACAGTAGAAATGTTTTCATCAAAATAATTCCAAATTGATGCAAGAATAGAAAATACTTTTTAATTAGGAGCGAAGTGATTGACCTATATTTTCAAATAATTATAGACTTAATATAACAAACAAATATATGATAATTTTTAAAGATGTATAAATACATTTTTTAATTTTCCAAAACAAATCATAAATTTTTGAATAAAATAATTCTGATACAGATTTTCTGATAGAAATTCTTGGGAAAGAGATTGTGAGAGTATACTAATAGTTATAATTTTTTTGTGCCTGAAAATAATAATCCGTTCAATACCTATTTACTTATAAAATATGAACTGTTTACCGTTACGGAATGTTCTGTACGATTAACCCATTTTCAGCTCAATCAGGGCTAGTGTTACGGGAAATTCCGTAATACTAGTCAGTGCCTATACAATAATAAATTATATTGATATTTCTCCAACCTCATTTAACTGATTTTTATGAGGTTCATATATCTATGGCTTTTCGGTGAAAAAAGAACACTTGTACATCCTTACTTTACTTTTATAATATTTTTGGAATAATATTAAATATTTATTTCCATGAAATTGTTTCCAAAATGTACCACGAGGAGGTAAAAAATTTTTCCTAAGGAAGCATTCTATAAAAGAAATATCTAAGCACACCAAAAATATTATATCTATACTCAGTGCTTACTGAATTTCGGTGAACCTAGTTGCCCTTTCCAGTTTCCCTGAGGTCACTGAAAATATTTGTTTTACGCTCACCGAATTTCGGCGCACCTAGACATGGCTCTGTATCAAATTTTTGTTTTTTGAGAGAGAATATTTCGTTAACAATTTTTTTCTGAAGAATATCGATTTAAAAATCGCATTTTACAAATCTTTCCTAAAAAAATGTTGTCTTTGAGAAAACATCTCAATCTGAAACAAAATTATATTAAAGTATTCTTATATTATTAATTTTGAGTGTATTTTCTAAAACGTTAACCATGAATATTGACTTGGTACTTGGCCTAGGGGTTCCTTTTGCATCTCAGTGAATTGCCGTAAAAGTATTAGTATTCTTTGATGTCAAACAAATTCAATTATGCCACGTTAACTAAAACAAATTGCTTGTGATTTTACATAAATTATATAAGGAAATTGAATATTTTATGACCAAATGTGGCACTAATGATTAATTAAATCTTGCTGAATGTAAATAAATTCTTTTATTGAAGTTGAAGATAAATTGTTATAAAATAGTAAATCTTCGGCTAAACAATAAGTCGATGATTTTTTCTATATTTAAATTTTTAATACATCAATATTGTGAAAACACGAAATAGATTATTAGGAATTCATACACGAGGTTACTTAACGAAGGTTTTATTTTCATCTAGATTTAATGATCAAAATTTGAAAAATAAAACATTGAGAAAATAAATTCACTTTTTTCAATTTTTCAAAGTGTGAGAAACAGATTAGAATTACGAAATCACGTGTTAACAGTGAAAATTCTCCATCAATACGAAATTCAGTGTTCAAAGCTACGACGTAAACTGACATTCAATTAATGTATCCATTCTTTCATCATACACCATTGAGTACTCTATTAATAATTTTTTTACTAGGTTTTCATATTGAATTTTTTCCAATTTTATGAGTTTTGCAGATATTCTTGGTTTTGGATCTATTTCATATATTTTTCAGTCAACTATATCGTTCGTTTTTTAAATATGTACTATTGATATAATTAAAATGTATCCCTGATACTTATCTAAAAATAATTTTGCCAAAAAGGATTTGCACAACTTAAGGTAATGGAAATGATACCCTCATTACCCATAAAAATGGTCTTAGAGGAAGACACCATATACAAAACATATGTAGATATTCTTTTATTATGAACCATTGAGTACTTTATTAATAATTTTTTCACTAGGTTTTTATGTTGAATTTTATAATTTTTACAGATGTTATTCTTGGTTTTGATTCTATTTAATATATTTTTCAGTCTACTATATCGTTCGTTTTTCAAATACACTGTTAATATAATTAAAATGTCATCTTGGTATTTATTATAAATAAAATAAGGTTGCCGGATGGATGAACGTAAATTAACGTATAATGATTCATGTAATGAAAATGTAATGCTGGTACTTATCTAAAAATAATTTTGCCAAAAAGGATTTGCATAACTTGAGGTAAAAAAAATGATATCCTCATTAGCCATAAAAATGGTCTTAGAGGAAAACACCATATACAAAACATATGTATTATTTTATTATGAACCACTGAGTACTTTATTAATAATTTTTTCACTAGGTTTTTACGTTGAATTTTTTCTAATTTTATAATTTTTTCAGATATTATTCTTGGTTTTGATTCTATTTAATATATTTTTCAGTCTACTATATCGTTCGTTTTTCAAATATACTGTTAATATAATTAAAATGTCCTCTTGGTACTTATTATAAATAAAATAAGGTCGCCAGATGGATGAACGTAAATTAAGGTATAATAATTCATGTAATAAAAATGTAATGCTGGTACTTATCTAAAAATAATTTTGCCAAAAAGGATTTGCATAACTTGAGGTAAAAGAAATGATACCCTCATTAGCCATAAAAATGGTCTTAGAGGAAAACACCATATACAAAACATATGTATTCTTTTATTATGAACCACTGAGTACATTATTAATAATTTTTTCACTATGTTTTTATGTTGAATTTTTTCTAATTTTATAATTTGTGCAGATATTATTCTTGGTTTTGATTCTATTTAATACATTTTTCAGTCTACTATATTGTTCGTTTTTCAAATATACTGTTAATATAATAAAAATGTAATGCTGGTACTTATCTAAAAATAATTTTGCCAAAAAGGATTTGCATAACTTGACGTAAAAGAAATGATACCCTCATTACTCATAAAAATGGTACTTAGAGGAAGATACCATATACAAAACATGTGCATTTTTTCATTATGTACCATTTAGTACTTTATTAGTAATTTGTTCACTAGGTTTTGTGTAATTTTTTCTAATCTTATGATTTTTCCAGATGTTCTTGGTTTTATATCTATTGAATATATTTTTCAGTCTACTATATCGTTCGTTTTTTCAAGTATACTGGTAATGCAATTAAAATGTCATCTTGATACTTATTATAAATAAAATAAGGTTGCCAGAAGGATGAACATAAATTGAGGTATAAGAATTGATATAATAAAAATGTAATGCTGGTACTTATCTAAAAATAAGTTTGACAAAAAGGATTTGCATAACTTGAGGTAAAAGAAATGATACTCATGCATTCTTTTATTATGTACCCTTCAGTACTTTATTAATAATTTATCAATAATTTATCGACTAGGTTTTATGTTGAATTTTTCTAATTTTCTAATTTTTACTGATGTTCTTTGTTTTTGAATCTTTTTAATAATTTTTCTGTCTTATATATTATTGGCTTTTGTGCAAATTCTAAAGTTTAAATATATATTTTTCAAATTCTCTGAATAATATTCCTGAACTCAGTGAAAAGAGTGGGAGGGCTAAGTGGGGGGGGGGGAGGAAAAATGGTCTTGTTCATAAATTCTTTTCTATCCCAAAAAAATCTGAGAATTTCTGTGAGGCTCCTTGCTGTAAATTCAATGTCAGTTTACGTCGTGGCTTTGAGCACTGCATTTCGCATTGATGGAGAATTTTCTCCGTTAAAATGAAGTTTAACCGTGAATTCGTTATTCTAATATTTTTCTCACAAACTGAAAAATGGAGAAAATTGGATTATTCTCTGAATGTTTTAGTTAACAAATTTTAATAATCAAATCTAGATGAAACTAGAACTTTCGTAATGTAGCTTTGTGTATGAATTCCTGACTATCTATTTCGTGTAATTTTGTGATGAATTGTGAAAAATAATGGATATAAATTTGGGTAATGGGAAGGATGTGATTGGAGGACCGGTTAAAAAATAAAAAAATAACATTCATGGGGTTTTTCCAAAAAAGATTGATATTAATACAAAGTGTCTCGTCGTCCCGAAATTCGGGATGAGTATTCAAATATTCTTCATAAACTTGGCTAGTCATCCCGAATTATTGGGACGACTAGTCCATTCCCCTTTTCAACTCCCCCAATTTTTCGGGACGACTAGACACAGCCATATTAATAAGAAAACAGAAAAATGTACCAAAGATCATTTGATATCAATTTCTTTGTTTTTATTTTCAGATAATAATTGAATTTAATTAATATATGTTTCATTATTTATAACTGTAGTCTTCCCATAAATTATTCGTGATGAGAAAGTCTAAATTGGCTTCGAAACATATTGGATCCCCACTAGTATAAAAAGACTGGAAAAAGAAAGAGTAAGAGGTTAGTTTGTTTGACTCTTTCTTTTTCTCCCTTTTTTTTCTTTTTGTTATACATTTATTGTACATTTGTCTCTGATGAGCCGTAAAGTAGGTAGTTTCGAAGTCTATTTCCGATCTGTATATTTTTTCGTGTTCTATTTTAGTACACAAAACTCTTCATAAGAAAGTAGATTGCATTTCGATCTTTAAGAAGTTTAAAAATATTCAAAAGATTAAGCAAAGATTTGTTCCAATCTGCAACGTTGCTCATGAAGACTATTAAGATTGCTTTTAATTGAGGTATTAATGATTAACTCAATTTACCAAAAGAGATATATTTTTATTTAAATATAGTATATAAATTTGAGGAAGTTAACAAATTTTTAGAAATGTGTTATCGTTTTGGATTATTACCTTTTTCTATTTTGAAAAATGGAATAATCTGAATAGATTGGTTCTAAATCAACCTGCAGAATTATTACCATATTGTGGTCACTACAGGGCGTACAACTAAAGTAAAACAGGTAAAGGCGAGTGTACATTTAGATGAAAATTCGAACAGGTACAAGATCGTAGTGACGAGAGGGTAGTGTTCTCGAAGGATAAGCGTGGAAAAGTACAGAGAAAGTTGCCAGTGACGTCCCTCGGAAAAATTATGTGGCCATTGGCCTTACCATAGAATTATAGATAGACGTACTTGGGAAAATGAAAACTTCTCTTCGTAAGTTGTTGTTAAAAAATTGTTATTTTTAAGAGAAAATCATCTAGAATTTTCACTTCTTAAAAAATATCATCTAGGTCTGACGGGTATTATAATTTTGACTAAAACTATTGCAAAAGCTATACCTATGATTAATAACATTGTTTATTTTTCATTAATCCTCTTGTTCATTATTTATAACAATTGAAGCCTGCTCTGCGACAGTGTATTATGTCGTTTTCAGTGACTTCTAAGAAACAACATAATGCACTGTCGCAGAGCAGGCTTCAATTGTTACAAACAAAAACATTCAATGACCAAAACTAAAATGTTTTCAATTGAAATTTTTTAAATTGAAATTCTCTAAATTGTGTTTTTAATATTTGGTACACAACACAAATTTTTACTCTCTTAAAATTTGTCATACGAAGAGCCATTATTTATTCACAGCCTTATAAACAATCTTTTTTTTATTAACCTATGTTCCCCTACAAACTACAAAGAAAAAGAATTTTGAAAGTTTTGTTTGATGGGATTCATTGAATTTCCTATATCAATTGAATTTTGAAAAATTTAAGTTATAACAAAATTTGTTAAGACGACGAAATGGCATTGCGCTCGAGCCTCAGTCGATCTGGAGCCTCGATTTTTATGGTATTTGCGATAACCTTTTCTTAAAACGTTAGACTTACCGTACACTGTACAGAGTATAATTATCTTGGTTAGCGTTTACAATATCCGCTCCTTATTGCTTATAACACTTTTTATAATAAAAACGCTTAATAAATGCAATTGATTGATTTTTAAAAAATTGTTTCTTAACCTTTGGTATAAAAAAAAAACTTTAATCGGTCGATACTTTCTCACAGGACAAGCCATTATTTATTTACGGCCTGATGACCAATATATATTTTATTAATCCATGCTCCCCTAGAAGTCACAATAATATTCACCGTGCAACCATAAAATTTAATTAATTTTTTTAAGTTTCTACTTTATATGAGAAAAATTTTGTTGATATTCGAAATACAGCAATACTATATTTATAATATAGTAATAATGTTTGGAGTTATATTCTGATTTCATATGTAAACAAGTTTTTGATTTATATCATTAGAACACGAATAATCAGTGAAATATGATTTTACTGAATCATAATTGCATAAATTCATTCTAATTTAGTTAATAACTTCAAGACTATGTAAAATTAAACATCTTTTTTTGCCTTCAATTTATTTGGCAGCTTAACTGATTATAATAGTGTATTTTAAATTAAATTTTTTTCAATGGATTCCTAACTACAACATATCCTTAAATATTGAGAAATAAACTCAAGTGAATATACATACCGGGTTTTGTTCGCTTACTCCTCAAATAATAATTTATACTAGTGCTGCGTGTTTCAGCCGATTAATTGCTTAACAAATGCCAAACGGAAAAAAAACGGTTAAATTAGCTAATGGTCAACTGAATAAATTTAGCTTGAACAACTAAAATGAACGAAAGATCAAAACGAATAATGGTTTAGAAAATTAATCACTCGAAGTGCGAAAATGGTTAATTATTTCAGGATTTAACAGTTTCGGGGACATGATTGATTGAAATATTATTTTATATAATTTAAATTGAATATTTATAGTATTTAGCGAATCGTAGTGATCTCACAACATTCTCTTGTGAAATTTTTATTCCATTAACTCATTTCAGGTGTATCGTATGCTCCCAGGGCGAAAGTATTGTATTTAATTTTTGTGCTTTATTTGTGTTACTGAACAATTGTTTCTTTACGCTGCTTATTTTGATTGATATTTTCAATTTAATGTGATGGTATTTGATTTTTAAATTTATGAATATCATATTCGGTGATGCCTATTTATTTCGAAGCATTCGTGTGTGAAACTTCTTTACCATCCATAATTGAAGTATAATTTGTTTGTTTTTGCTTAATGGTGCTGGAACCCAATATTTGGCGGCGATTTTGTACCCTCGCTTCTTTCGATTTGCTTAACCAAAAATAAATTACTTCTTTTATTGAATATTGTTTCCTTACATTATTCTGTTTCTTTTCGTACGAGAATAAACTGAAACAAAAAATATTATTAAATTTACAAAACTTTTTTCGCAGCCCCTAAATTGAAAATGCAGAAAACTTATGCTGCAAGGAGGTCTTCAAATCTTTAAATCTTTACAAATTACCAACCATAAATATAGATAATTAGATAGTAATGAAGCTTATGTATATTGCATCACATTATAATATGTTTATAGGATAAATACCTGACGGTGAAATTATTAATATATTATTAACCTTTTTTAACCCACCCCTCCCCCTTGTAAGAGACAGTAACATTTCCTTCGGACCCCCCGTCCCCTTCTCAACCGTTACGTAACATATTTTGTTGTTTTTTAGAGAAAATTAGGCAACATGTATTTTTCTGATTTGAGAACAAAAAATTATCTACGAAGCTACGGGTATTTGAATTTTTACGCCTATTTAAAAAAATCACACATTTTTTCTTAAAAATTCTATAGTTTTCGATCTGATTCAGATATTTCAATTTTTTTGGATCCTCGTTGATGGGGACAATTCGTTTGAAAATACAAAAAGTCGATTTTTGTGGCCACGAGAATTTTTTGCCCGAAAAATTGAATTTTCACATTTTTCTTACAAACAACGACAGGTATGATAAAATTCCAAGGAAAAATTAACTTATTTGAAAAAGTTCTACGGAAAATGCCTCTTGCTCTTTTTTGATATCTTGCATCGCTTATTAGAAAAATTCGAAAATTATATTTTCAAAAAAGAAATTCTTTCGGCGACAAAAATGGTTTAGCCCGCCTAAAATTCAAAGGATATCTTCCTTACAGAAGGCCAAATTCAACAAAAAATTGTCAAAAAATATAAGTGTGAGTTTTTTTTTGTGAAAATGGACATTTTATTTTCTTAAACAAATCACCGCCACCTTGTTAAATTTGACCTGTTTTCAAAATTTTCGACGGATTTCAAGTAATGGACAAAAATCGTTCACTTCTGCGCACATGTGATATCAACATTTTTCTCACTCTTTGCTCTTTTAGAAATACATGCAATTAAAAATGTTACGTAATCGGGTCAAAAATACCCCACCTCTTCCACCACATAACAGACCGTAACTAAACACGCCCCCCTTTTTAATGCTACGTAATATGTGAACGCTCACTTGCTTGCTTTGATCATTTATTCGTTTTTGCTATTTTGGCTGAATATGTTAAATTAAATATTAGCTAATCTAATAGTTTTTGTTCGTTTGGCATTTGTTAAACAATTAATTGCTTAAAGCACTCAGCACGAATTCGTCTAAATAATGTGCGAAAGGGGCATGACATAAAACAGCGGTTAGTTTGGGGGCTTCCATAAACCACGAGGTCCATTTTCCGACTATTTTTGGACCGTTTTTCCGACTTTTCCTAGAGTTTTTCGCTATTGTTTGGCATTACGTTGACCCTCTCCCCTAAGGAAACCACGTGGTTTATGGAAGGCCTGGTGGTGGTATCGAAAGAATTAATTTTTTTTCGATATGGAGGATGCTTCAATAATTTGAAAGAGTTATTAAGAATAAGAGAAAAGTCTTTTTATTTTATTGTTCGGCTGAATTTTTCACTTAGGAAGCGTCCATAAACTACGTGGACAGTTCTTCCTTTGTTTAAACAAAAAAGAAAAAAATTTAATTTGAAATTTAAAAGAACACTACGATATAAACAAAAAAAAACTGTCCACGAAGTTTATGGACGCTTCCTTATGTAGCTGGAGGTTCATTAAACTTCTGTTATAATCTTAATTGAGTAAAGAAAATTATCGTGTAATCTCTTATTTTACTCCATAAGGGGGTAATATAGTTAATAGTGACTTTTAATTTCTTTCATTTGCCTTTTAGAATACACAAAATTGTTCCATGTTGAATTGAAAGTGTTTGAAATTTTGAAATTCCCAATTGAATGCCAGAATCTCCGAATAGTTGAGCAATCTTCAAAGCATCAATTTGAATCAATCGAATTTTGATGTCCCAAATTTTAAACTTTTAAATTTTGAAGGAGCAAACCAAAAAATAAACATTTCTAATACTTTTAAGCCTTCAATTCAAATTAATAAAATATTAAGTATTGCATCTTGAAATTGCATAATTCCGTATCGAATTCTTTGTTTAATTTCGGTTACGTTTTGACAAATTAGAAAAGAATTAAAAACAAAATTGTTCAAAAATTAAGTTTGATCCGTATATACGTTTAAATATTTGCATAAGATGCACAATAATTCGAATGATATATTGTTTACAGTTATTGGTAATTGAAAACTTTGTAAATAATGTAACTTAAATCGAGTGAATATACTTACGTTTGACCAGTAGAAAATGGTACAGAAACAAATCGAAAAGCACAAAAGGATTTTGTTTCGTCTCAGACGGATCCCTGAAAAGCGTCAAAAAGGGTTGGGGGTATCTCTAAAATTATTGAAATTGTAAACATTTTTTGAATGTACAACAACTAATGAGAATTCTTATTGCTCAGATTGGCTCTCCTGAAAAATTGCGAAAACGGACTTTGCTCATCATCGATATAAACTACTAAATTTAGAAAGCTTTGCTATCTTTTTTTAGTCATTTCCCGTAAAACCACTTACGAGTACCGGTTTCTATTACAGTTCTAAGATGACACCACACCCCACAAAATATTCAGTATATTTTCTTTGGGAAATGAGTATATAAGGCGAAGATATCATAAGAGAAATAGTTGGTCCCTTATACAGAAATCAACGTTCTGAAGGGTGTGCAAGATTTTACGAAAGTGATAGTACAGAAGTGAAGCGTGCATTCCATGATCATAAAACCGGATTCGAACTGAGTGAAACACCAATCCGAAAAAAAGGATTTGCCCTTTGCTTGTGAAGAGCCAATAAATAATCACAGGGACTGCTGTGTGACGTAGGAATCGCGAGTAATTCTGCAAGAGTGGGGATGCCCTTGCACAGGCACCAAAGCACCAAAAACAGTGGGTTAAATAAATCATTTTTTATACATTTTTTCACATGGAAGTCATGCATGGCACTCGCGAGTTCTGAAACCAGGAGCATGTGTTCCAGAGAAAAATATCCAGGGCAAATTAATTATCACGCCCAGAGAGCTTTCACGAGGTTCTCATGTACTTTCGAATATAGGCAGAACGTTCCTGTATTCAAAATAGGGTGCTGAATATGGAAAAAGTATATAGTAGATCACAGCCTCTGCACCAGGTTAAAAATTACATAATCTTCTAGGAATTGTCGATCATTTACACACTAGCGGTAATATGTGACCACTTTATTCGTGTCAGGACGATGATCTTATTGCATCTGATGTTGCACCAGGTGCATAAAGTAATAATCTACAGGAAGTCACGTAGTATTTTATTTTTAGGGTCACCATAGTTAACTTCAAAAGCAGTCCCAATGGTCGCCGAGCATTGGTTGTTGCACCAGGCCCTGAAAATAAAAATCTACAGGAAGTCTCTTAGTAATTCATATCCAGGTCACCAAATTTGAGTCCAAACGCAGTCGCGATGGTTGTCAAGCATCTGTTGTTGCCAGGTCCAGAAAATAAAAATCTAGAGAAAGTCTCCTAAAACTTTATATCCAGGGTCACTCTAGTCGACTCTAAATGCAGTCGCGAGGGTTACTAAGCATCGATTGCTGCACCAAGTCCTCAAGATAAAAATCTGCAGAAAGTCTCCTAGGAATTTATATCCAGGGTCACCATAGTCAACTCTAAGTGCAGTCATGATGGTTGTTGAGCATCGGTTGCTGCACCAAGTACTGAAAATAAAAATCTGCAGAAAGTCATCTAGGAAATCATATCTAGGATCATCAAAGTCGACTTTAAATGCAGTCGCTATAATTGCTGAGCATCAGTTGCTGCACCAGGTCTTGAAGATAAAAATCTGCAGAAAGTCTCCTAAACATTTATATCCAGGGACACCAAAGCCAACTCTAAGTTCAGTCATGATGGTTGTTGAGTATCGGTTGCTGCACCAAGTCCTCAGGATAAAAATCTACAGAAAGTCTTCTAAGAAATCATATCCAGGGTCATCAAAGTCGACTTTAAATGCAGTCACTATAGTTGCTGAGCATCGGTTGCTGCACCAGGTTCTGAAGATAAAAATCTGCAGAAAGTCTGCTTGGAATTGATATCCAGGTTCACCAAAGTCAACTCTAAGTGCAGTCATGATGGTTGCTGGGCATCGGTTGCTGCACCAAGTCCTGAAGATAAAAAACAGCAGAAAGACTTCTAGGAATTCATATCCAGGGTCATCGAAGTCGACTCTAAATGCAGTCGCTATAGTTGCTGAGCATCGGTTGCTGCACCAGGTCCTGAAAATAAAAATCTACAGAAAGTCTCCTAGGAATTCATGTCCAAGGTCACCAAAGTCGACTCTAAGTGCAGTCGCTATAGTTGTTGAGCATCGGTTGCTGCACCAGGTCCTGAAGACAAAAATTTACAGAAAGTCACCTAGGAATTCATATCCAGGGTCACCAAAGTCAACTTTAAATGCAGTCGCGATGATTACTGAGCATCAGTTGCTGCACTAGGTTCTGAAGATAAAAATCCACAGAAAGTCTCCTAGGAATTCGTATCCAGGGTCATCAAAGTCGAATCTAAATACAGTCGCAATGGTTGCTGAGCATCGGTTGCTGCACCAACTCCTGAAGATAAAAATCTACAGAAATTCTCCTAGGAATTCATATGCAGGGTCGCCAAAGTCGACTCAAAGTACAGTGCTGATGATTGCTGAGCATCCGTTGCTGCACCGGGCCCTGAAAATAAAAATCTACAGTAAGTCTCCTAGGAATTCGTAACCAAGGTCACCACAGTCGACTTCAAATGCAGTGGCGATGGTTACTGAGCATTGATTATTGCACCAGGTCTTAAAAATAAAAATCTACAGGTAGTCTCGTAGGAATTCATTTCCAAGTTCATTCAAGTCGACTTTAAATGTAGTCATTATAATTTCCGTACATTAATTGTTTCAACTGATCCTTAAAATAAAAACCTACAGGAAGTCGTCTAATGACTGATATCCAGGGTTACCAAGAATGTCAAAGAAACATAAATACTAAGGTTATCTAAATGAAACTCAATACATATTTTCAATTCAAACTTCAATAGTTCAATACATTTAGGTTAGGATTCAAGCTTGCCGTTTTACGCAAAAAAAAAATTTAATACAAAAATTTTCACTCTCTGATCACCGAAAGAAAAACCACTGTGTAGCAATGAACTGTCTAATTCTATTATTTAAAAAAAATGAAAAGACATAATTTTAAGGTTAGAGCTTGAATACAATACAATACTAAAATAATTTTTTCGCTGCATATTATAATAATTTTCCAACTTATTTTGTAAAAAGTTCATCAAATATAAATATCTTACCTGTTTATTGTATTAAATTTACAATTATTAGGAAGTAAATTTTGTCCAGATCCAGCTTTCAAAATCTCTGGGATAACTACAATATTAATTATTTCCTGCTTAAAGTTAAATTGTTCCCCTGACTATATTTGAGTTGGTTTCTGAATTTTCATTCATCAAATCTTTCAGATTTTATCTCGTAGTTATTTCTGTAAAATAAAGATTTAGGTTGTAACAAAACTCTAAAATTGGATATTGTAACCTGAGGATAAAGATATTTGTATTTAATCTTTAATTTGTCCACTTAAAATCATTTATGATTGAATGAAAGTTGAATTTTTAATTAATATAATGAAATTAATTTACAATACGTTAGAAACTACAAAAAATTACGATTTTGACTTATCTTTTAACTTTCAAAATAGTTGACCACTTGGCCTTAACTTTCTTTCATATTTGCCTAAAATATGTATACTTCTTCAATAAACATTTTACTCGCATATTTTCATTTTGTCCCTGACGAAATTCATAGTCGTATCTTAATTTCTCCAAAATTCAACAAATTTAGTGCGTTAGAATAATTTTTCACGGTTATTCTGACATGACGTTTAAAACGTCAACAAAAAATGCCGACATGAATTCTAGAAAACTGGAAGCTGTAGAGAGATTAAAGTGAACTAAAGAAATTACATAATCGACCTGATGTAACAACCGATGCTTGCCGACCATTGCAACTGCATTTGGAGTCGAATCTTATTATTTATGTTTATACGACATTCTTGATAAAATTACATGATAGTAGAATAACATAAGAGGTCTTCTAGTAAAATTTCAGGATTATCAACATCGACGACAAACGCAATTGCAATCCATTCCCGTTCATCCATAGTATTGTTCAGGTGCACATTAGGATCATCGCAATATCAGCGAAAACTCAAACATGGGGTTCATCTGGACTGCATTTGCGATCGACTTTGGTAATCCTGGATATCAATTCCTGGGCGACTTCCTGCAGATTTTTATTTTAGAGACCAAGTGCAACAATTAACTTACGGGGATCATCATGACTGCATTTGAGGTCGACTATAATGACCCTGGATATGATTTCCCAGGAGACCTCGTAATTTTAGATTCAGATGTAGATTTTTATTTTCATGACCTGGTGCAACAACCGATGCTCGGTGGCCATCGTGACGGCATTTGGACTTGACTTTGGTGACGATGGTTATGAATTCCTAGAAGACTTCGTGATTTTGTATTGAGATTTAGATTAAGATTTTTATTTTCATGAGACCTGGCACAACAACCGTTGCTCGGCGACCATCGGGACTGCATTTGAAGCTTACTGTGGTGACCCTGGAAATGAATTACTACGACACTTCCTGTAGATTATTACTTTCGGCACCTAGTGCAACACCAGATACACTAAAATCGTCCTGACGCGAATAAAGTGATCAAGTGCAAATGATCGACATTTCCTAGAAAATTATGTCATTTTTAAATTGATGCAACGACCGGCATCTTCAGAGTACTGTTTCCATATTCAACAACCTATGACAGGGTCATGATTTAAGGTTCTATAACTTCAAAACAAACCATAAACAGTATCGCGAGACTTTCTGTTTCAAACGAGCGAAATTAATACACAATTATTTATGGGTCATTATTTCTTCAATCTCGTAAGGTTGACATCCTAGCCCCTTCTATATCTATATAGTATCGCTGACCCCAATCTTTATGAATTTTGATCGATTTTGGTTTTGTGTTTACCCGGGAAATATCATTTTTGTGGATCTTATAAACCTAAAACCAATTTTAGAAGCTCTGAAAATTATCCTAAAATTTATTGAACCTGGACCCGTTCAAGAAATACGTAACGCTTTTTTCTAACAATGTTAACCACTCCCTTCCCCCAAACACAGGGCAAAACCTTGATTTTATTCAGGGCCAGGATTAAAAAAAAATTAGATTTTCCCTTAGAGATAAACTCAAATTATTATTGTTGTTATTATTCTTATTATTATTATTATTATTATTATTATATCAGGACACCTTCAAATTTATATAGTATTTTTAAATAAAAGATTCACAATTATGTAGTTCAAATTAAATTGAGGGCATCGAAATTCTAGAGATTTTAAATGAAACTTTGAAACTCAAATATATTCAAGCTTATAATTTGAATTTGTACAATTTTTTCTCGAAAGTTCTATTTTGTGAACAGTTATCCGATTTATTCGAAAGTGCTCACAATTAGTAAGAAAACTTATCAAAAATGACGTGTGACAGTATCAGATATATAAAAAAATTTACAGTTGTTATAAACAAATTAGTAAACAAAAGTGTGTTTCTTAGTGAGAACGAAATTCAAGTACTTCGGAATCAAATGCGCATTTTTGAGAGAAAATCTGTGTATAAAAACATTTACGTATGGCTTGTAAAAGATAAACACCATCTGTTAATTGTTTAAACAAATGCATAATGTCATTTTTGAATAGATTGGCTTCGTTTTTTAAAACATAATCGACATTAGATATTTTGCTAACAACTTTTTTTACCATTCTTTGATTTCAGACAATAAATGTTATTTGCTTAAACAAAAGTAATAAACAAAAGCCTGATGCAGCAATATCTCGCTACGTTAAATTTTTTTTTCGAAATTAACTGCTGGTATGTTGAGAATGCCTCTTGTTATGATATACTTGTTTATTAACAATAATTGGTAATTTCGTAACCAATCTTATAAACAAATTCATTGTTTCGTCATTTTTCAACAAAGAGATTTTGTTTTTTCTAAAGAATCAATTACTAATATCTTGCCAGTAGCACCTCTTGCTATATATTATTGATAGGTAACAATTTGTTATTTTTGTTGAAACAATGTTTTAACAAATGCATAATTTGGCCATTTTCAAGTAGATAGATTTCGTTTCTTTAGCATAATGGAAATACCTAATTCTGAACTGTGGGTGAACGCGAGGTGAATGATTATTATCTATGTTATACGCAGGAACAAAATTTTATTTGTTGAAACATGACCGAATTGAGAATATTCTTTAACCATTGTTTATATAAAAAATTACTCATATAAAAAATGGTTAGAATAGTAAACAATATTGCAGATAATAACAGAAAGACATTGCTTAACGATTTTTAGTTGGTTTCATCAGAGAAAATAAGATCTATACATTAAAAAACGGTCTTACAGCATATTTGTTTAATAATTTTTTTTAAATTGATATCTAACAGCAAATTATCACGCAATTAGCTCCGGTTGGTTATACACTTTTAGTTAATTATGCTGAAAAAAAGGAAATCCATCTACTTAAAAGTAGCCAAATCACGCATTTGTTCATGCAATTTTTTTTACAACAATTACAAATTGTTACCTATTAGTAAAATATTGCAGGAGAGCTTACTGACAAAATGATAGTAATTGATTCTTTTGAAAAATCGAAATTCCAAGTATCATAGCAAGAATCATTGTTAACATACCTGCAGTTGATTTAAAAAAAAAAAAACAAATTCCGCGTATTGAAAAATGATCGTATTGAGCATTTGTTTATAACTTTTGTTCAAGCAATTAACAGTTATTATCTGCCATGAAACAATGGCACAATAAAGCTATTATCAAGATATTTATTGCTGATTATGTTAAAAAAAACGAAACCAATCTACTTGAAAATGACATCATGCATTTGTTTAAACATTTGAGAAATGGTGTTTATTTTTACAAGTCATACGCAAGAATCTTTATACATAGATTTTGACCCAAAATACACATCTGATTCTGAAGTACTTAAATATCTTTCTCACTAAGAAACATACTTTTGTTTACTAATTTGTTTATAACAATTCCAAAAAATGGTATATATCTGATACTGCTGGACATCTTTTTCGACAATTTTTCGCGCTAATTATGAGTACTTTCGAATAAATCGGATAAATTTCCACGAAGTGGCAACTTCGAAAAAAATATTTGATTTAAATACATTAACAATTGTTAAATGAAAAAAATGGTATGAATTTTAAAAAATATGCCTAAGCACCTTTGTTAAAAATTTTATAGGCTGGAATTTGAAAAAATAACATGCAAATCGGTCGAAAAGTTTTGGCTAACATTTAATTTCCCCTCGGGTACATGCAAAAGGGACGTAAACATTTCAATATAGCATTAAATTTCCTATAAAAGTATAAGAATAAACTGATGGCCTTTTACGAAAATTGAATCACCATATTTTCCTTACATTTTGGTTTTCTATTGTTGAATATTAAACAGGATCGAGCAAGATTCTCGTGGCACTAAAAATTGATATCGAAAACATGGAGCAGAAGACGGAAGATATGGAAGTTGATACAAATCAAGCCCAACAAGAAGACCGAAACAGACAATCGGAAGCATCAAGCTCATCAAAGTAATAATTTTATATTAAATCTATTAATTGAATATAATAATTTTACAAAAACTAACTACTTTATTTATAACACATAAGCTCGGAAGATTGTAAAAAAAGTAGGACTGAAAGGGCAGGAAAACTGCAAAAAGTAATCCAGTATGGATTTGATCTTCAGAAAGAAAAATATGCAAAATGTAAATTGTGTCCAAAATCGAGGAATGAGGAACGAATAATAAAAATGAAATTCGGTAACACTAGTGGTTTGAGAAGACATTTCAAAACTCATCACAAAGAAGTGTATGAGGATATCTATGGACCAATATTATCATCGAAACCCGAAAAATCAAAGGTTTGCTTCATTTCTTTATGATTAGTTATTTTAAAGCAATTTCTGAATATTTCGCGGTGCTAATTGGCTTATCATTTGTTGATTGTAACTCTCATCAAGATATTACTCCTTACAATTAGTGCTCCGAAAAAAATTCAATTATTTAATTACTCTCTAGGATCAATTCGACCAAGAGAAATTTGATCGCATGTTGACGGATTTAGCAGTAAAAAATTATCTGCCTTTCGACTTTTTTGATGACGAAAACATGAAGAACGTGTTTTTATACTTAAATCCTGAAGCCAAGGTACCAAAGAGAAGCAGAATGAAATCTTTAATCTTCGATCGGTTTAACGAAATGCAAGAGGTGATTTTGGAGATCCTGAAAGAAAATAAATCTAAAATTGCATTCACACTAGACGGATGGACTTCAATTACCAATAAATCTTACTGCGGTATCACTGGTCATTTTTTCGACGACGAGTGGATCCTGCATTCTTTAGTTATTGATTTTCTTCCAAGTCATGGAAAGAACAAGGGGAAAGACATAGCAAAATTATTTCTGGATGTCTTGCAGAAGTATGGACTTGTGGAAAAACTGCAAGGAATAACAGCTGACGATGCATCCGTGAATACAACATTTTTGGAACAACTTTTCAATCTGATCAGTACAATGTTCGGAACGAGCTTTGATTTACAAAATCTTCAGTTTCGATGCTTTGCCCATGGCTTAAAATTGGCTGTGCAAGAAATGCTAAAGAAGCTGGATGTTGATGATGTTTCCGCTGAAACTGACGAATCTGATGAATCTGGAGAAAATGATGAAGATGATGAAGATGATGAAGATGATGAGGAACGAAAAGTGATACCGAGGCTACGAAAACTTTTCAGGAAAATAAGAAGATCTGAAGAATTGTTGGAAAAGTTGAAATGCTGCTGCGTTACTGTAGGTGAAACCATGGTCTCTCCGAATATAGATGTCTCAACCAGATGGTATTCGACCCATCATATGATTAAAACTGCAAGTCGAATGAAGAAAGCCTTGGATTTACTATGCATGATGAATCCAAGTTTGCAGAAATTGTCCATCAAGGAATCTGAATGGCAGCTTTTGAATGAGTTTCGAAAGTATCTGCGTCACTTCAAAGCACTGTCACAACTTCTCTCCGAAGACAAGTATGTTTCCTTTCCGTCGGTCGTCGTTGGTTTCAATTTACTTTTGGACAAAATAGAGTCTTCAATTCTGACCTTAAATCTGAAGTGGAATATAACCGATACTGAACTTAAACTCATAGAAGCTCTACAATCAGCTCTGGAGCAACTTCTAAACCATTACAGAAAAGCTAATTGGATTTATAGCGCGGTGCTAATTCTGGATCCTAGACATAGATTCGTAACATTTGACATGACGGACTGGGGTAAAGAAATGGCAAAGGAGGCCAGACAAAAATTGGAAAAGATATATGAGGACTTTTACCTTCCTTCGCCTGTACAGAATGAACTTGTCATTCCTGTTCAAAACAATGAGGATATATTCAGTGACGATGAAGAATTAGACGTCAATTGCTTATATACTGATCAGACTTATTCTGGTGGTTGGAGAGAGGAGTTCGAAAGTTATTTATCATCGCCACGAGTTGATGGAAAAGTGGATATAAATCAGTGGTGGAAACAAAACACTTCCATATTTCCGAACTTGAGTCGCATGGCACGAGATTTATTAGCCATTCAAGCAACTTCCGTATCGTCGAAACGTTTTTTTTCACGAGCTAGGGTAATGATTCGTAAAAATCGAAATCGAATCGACGATGAATCTACGAGAGCTTGTATCAGCTTAAATTCTTGGGTCAATTGCAGTTTGACTCCAACGATTAGCGCTCGACTTAAGGCTAAAAAACAATCGCCTAAAATGGAAGTCTAATCGACTTAGTCCAACCACCATTTTAATTACAAATTTGTTTCTGAATAAAATGAATAGAAAAAATACAACGACTTTTTACTTATTCATACCTATATATAAAAAAAGTTTTTTTACTTGAAGAGAAAAAAATATTTTATTTGATTGGTGTATCCACTAACCTGGCCTGACTTTAATTGATTTTACATAAGCTTTGATCATAAATCCAAAAATTACCCAGTTTTTTATAATTAAAAAGTAAATTGGAGAAAAAAAAAAGCATGATCAATTATTCCTAATTATCCCATCAGGGCAGAGTGGTAATTATGACGGTTTATAAAATACATAACTCAGTCGACATTTTTTTAAAAACATTTATTCGAGAAGAAATTTTAATGACTCAAACAAATTCCAGTTTATATCTCGATTATTAGAAAAGGACGAAACTAAAAAATCGCTACTGAACGAACGCAAGTACCCCGCATGAAGATATATAAAATTTCAAATAACCTAAAATCAAAACACATTGGTTAAAAACGCATAGAAATATAATTTTGATAAAATATTTCTGTTATCATAAATAGCACTTTCAGGATTCAAAGTTTTTCTGAGTGAATAACAATCGTATTTTGGTCAATGTTAATAAAAAATTGTTATATTTTTTTTATAGAACCAAGCTAGCTCTAATGATCCATATTTATTGATCCATATTAATTTTTTAAGGAAAATGCACAATTAACGACAAGTATTGCAAATTCAATCATAGAACATAAATAGTATAATAAATAGTTAACTTTAATTATTGAAAATTATATAATTATTATAGATTCAGAACTGAGGAGTAAACGACGGATGAATTGAATAAACCTGAATTCTAATTGCAACATTAGAATTAGTTAGCACCTTCAATAAATATCAGAGAAATAATAGTTACCTCGTCCCGCATTGCAGTAGTTAACATAATTAAGATGGATTTATTATAAACTTTCGGTTGAGTGTAATGAATGAATTTTAAACTCTATAATAAAATATAATGAAGAAATTTTTGAAGTTTGGAACGTATTTGATCCCCTCCAATGATTTTTTTGTTCAAAAACTTCACTATTTAAACTTTATTTCATTATAAAATACTGTTCCAGAAAAAAAATTTCACTCAACAAAATAGTTTGATTGACTGCATATGGTTGATTTTTAAAAAATTTTGATAATGTGAACAAAATTTGTGTTATGTCGACTAAACTGGTTTGCTTACATCAACAAAAGTATTTGGTTGATTCATTTTGTTAATTTTATCAAATATTTTCTCGATTGTAGTGAATGGGATTAATTTTTTATAAATTATGGAATTTTTTTGCTTATTCTAAATTAAAAACTCTTAAGTTTCATGAATCTGCAATAAATGATAATAACTTGTAATTAAAAAAAAATATATTTTAAAATCACGCAGTCTTGGTAAAGTAGGACAATTAACTAATGAAGAAATAGCAAGATAATATTTCATAGCGAAACTTAATGTTCGATAGAGATATAGTTTTCTCTGAAGGTATAGAAAATGTATTTCTAATTTTTTTTAATGGGCTCATTCATTTTACCCTAGTAATACTTCTCAATTACGTCAATTTCACCTGTTTGAAGGAAATTTTTTCTTGACTGTAATTTATTAATGAGTAATATAATTAGAAAGAAATATTTAAAATTGTAATTGTTTATTCAACATTAGTTATTGGAAATTTTGTATCTTTTCTTTCGCTTAATTTTGGATTTAATCTTTATCATTGAAATCTGATTTTGTGTTTTAAAATACTTACTGCATTCTTTTACGAAAATGTTTATTAGGAATACCATTATAGGCTTATAATGATTTTCCCTCGGATTTTCCTATAATAATTTTCCTGAAATTTCTTCTCGATTACAGGAAAATTATTATAGGATATCATTATAAGATAATCATATAATATACGATCTAAAAATAATAATTAATCATGCTATTGATTCATATTATCTGCCAATTGATATGCAAATCTCTAAGGTCACGTTATTTTAATATATAAATATGCAATTAATATTGCCAATTATCTCATTCTTACAGAAGGATGCAATAACTTTAGAATATATGTACATATATTGACTAACACAATCGAGATCCTGAAAATTTCACATTTCCCTTCGGACAAACTGCACTACGCTGCAAAAAGCTTTAATTATTTATTAGACTTATCATTCAAATACACATGTTTATTATAAGATGACAGTTTTCGAGATTTGAACAACAATGATAATTTTTCACTTGAAAAAAACAATAAACAGGCGAAATGATAATCTCTTTAAATGATGTTCCGATCATGAAAGTTTTACACCATTTTACACCGTCTATATGAAGTCTCGAAAACTGTTCATGTGAAATTTTCTGGTACTTAATTGTGTCAGTCAAAATATCTGTGTTGAGATTATTTATCAGGTGTGTAAAAATGAGATAATTGACAATGTTAATTACATAATTACATATGAAAGTAAAGTGACTTTTCGAGATTTGTAAATGAATGGGCAGAGAATATGGATTAAAATCAAGATTAATTATTTATAAAGCGTATCCTATAATGATATTTCTGTACTGATTTTCTTGTAATCGCGAAAAAATTGTAGAAAAATTATCATAGGAAAGTCATTATAAGCATATAATGATTGTCCTATAAAATATTTTTGTAAGGGATTTAATTTGAATGGTTTTTATTAAAACATATTTGCATGAAACAAACTGTTATTTAACTAATTAAATAATACTTAATCTAAGCTAAAGCTAATTTTTTAATAAAATGCATGCATATCGACGTGTCCAAATGAGAAGGTTCTATCCTGGAACATACATATTGAAAGGATGTGAAAAATACGGTTAACTTCCATTGTTAATACATCACTCTTTATTTTCCTACAAATGTTAATTATAATTCCGGCCATCCGAAAAATCTAAAAATAAAATGAAAAGTGGTTTAAGAATCTGAATATTACACTATTAAAAAATAATATCTGCATGAAACTTTAGTATCACATTCGCACGTTGAAGCGAAATTGAAAATGTGATTGAATTTTCAAAAAAATTCTAACAGTGTATTTAGATGTTACGTAAACAATTCAACCACACAGAAATCCGCCTCTGATAAATATGATATCTCTGTTTCCGTAAAATTTTTTTTTTAAATTCTCTTTTTAAATCTAAATGGTCTTATGTACTATAAATTATACATGAAAATCTGGCTACGCACCCAAAAGCGATAAATAAGAAGCTTTGGTCTTGTGCATGGAAGAGATAGGATGGATATTGGAATAAAGATTTTCATCATTCGACGAGCTTCGCATCCTTTGATGAAATTCTGTTTTTTTCTTTTTGCAGTTCAAGTTTGTCATAACATCCATTATGGTAGCACACATATTGAAAGCCATATTTTTCTCCTTCGTTTCCATCCAAAATTCTCCAGCACCCGTTACTGCCATTCTTCCCATTTCCATATAGAAGATTCGGTCTCGGAATCCACATCGCTTTACAAATTGTAGCTGTTGAAAAAAAATGACATAAGCTTATCACACTTGAAGTCCCCTGGTTGGGCTCATTTTGAATATAAATTTTCATCAAATTTCTGTGTTCTATAACGAAAATTTTTGATATTTTTGCCTCGTTTTGCCCGAGGTGAAACTTGGAATAAGGAAACTTGAAAAATTCCAAGATATGGACCTAAACTGACCATGAGTAAAAAGAATTGTTGATTAGAAGAATTAAATTAAAGGCACCAATAAATGTTGGTATTCTAAATTTTTATAATTACGGAAGAAGAATTTTCCAAAATTAAGCTATTTTTATAATTATAAAAATTTAGGACCATGAAGAACGTTCCTTAGTGTCTTTTATTGAATTTCCCAAATTTTTATCTTCTTCTTTATTTGTATAAACTCTCTCCCTTTCAAGGGTTTAATAAACTTCACACAGAAAAAACTGAGCATAAATTTTATTGCAGGTAATTTCGAGCTTTTACCTATACGTAAGGGTAAAAGTTAAACATTACCTTGAGTTGGGTTTGAGTCTTATATACAGCTGTCAGTTCCAAAATAAATTTGACAGTTCTTTGAAATCGTCACGGCCGTCTTTAAAATTACAAGTCTATCTATCCCATAGCTATCATCGATGAAGTGAAGTTAGCTGACGGTGTTGTGAAACAACCAAATCGGATAAATTCGACTTTTAAGGAGGTACGATGATTATGCAATCTCAATACGATTTTTTTCAATTTAAAATATTGTATCAATGAATAGTTCTTACGTGATTGTCCAAAATTTGAATTAATGTAATTGTTACCGCATAAAAACTTAAATTGAACGTAAATATTTATGGTAACCTTTTTGAATTTCAGTGATTAACAAAATTTCAGATTCTCAGTTGACTAGAAATGCCTTCACCGTTCTTCCTTTAAGTCAAGTGGGAGGACGCGGAGTTTGCGCTCTACATTTTCTCCTGTGCGATGCAACATTTCGTGATGTTAACGAAGGAGAATGCCGTTTTGCCTATTGCCAGGCTGTAACTCGCAGGTTACACCATGGAGGTTATTTTCGCGCGCACGAGTGCCGGAAAAAAGTCTTTATGACAAATATTACTTAAAGTTTTCCTTTGGACATCAGAATTATACAAAAAAGTGTGGGATTTGCATAAAAATATGTTATCAAAGGTTTTTGGCGTGGACGATGGCGAATTTTGTAATAAAAATTTCCATGAATCTTACATGGAGCCTATTTTCACCGCAGCATTTTTTGCTACGGTAGCAGTAACTGCTACGCTTGGTACCCAATTAGAAACCTTATATTTATAACCAACGTTCTTGATTGGTTGCGGAGCGTAGCAGTTTCTGCTACCGTGACAAAAATTGCTGCGGTATAAATAGGCTCGTTGACACAAGTATTCGGAAATGAAATTCGATGATGCTAAGATATACCATATTGTGTGTCCTGATTAACCCACGTACCTTGGATCGGATAAATTGACTAATAATATGCTTAAGCTAGAAAAAGTACCAATATCAGAACTAAATTTGATGCATCGAGTGTTATCCATTTCTGATGCTGCTTCGACAGAAGACAACATTATGAAACATCTTTCTTGGCACGGCTTTCTTCATGTGTGAGTACAATTTGAATGCTTAGTATTTTCTCTTGAAGTCGAAATTGAATTTATTTTATGAACACTCATTTACTTCAGGATCAAAGTTGATATAGAAAAGAAACTCTCAAATGCTTGAGTTATTGTTTTTCGGCAACGAGAATAGAATATCACGAATAACGGACATGAAATATATTCGCCCAGAATCACATTCAAGGTTGTGAATATCTTCACTTTCGCATAAAAATGATATGGTTTTCAAAATAACAAAACTATTTTGATTGTCGAGAATATATATTATATTTATTATGAACATTTTCCGTAAGGACTATCCTAAATTATAACTACTATATAATGTTTGACTTGTGATGACTTTCCTGTTATCGCGAAAAAATTGTAGAAAACATTTTTGTATTATTTTCGTAACTATATGAAAAGCAACTTAATTATTTGTCACCGAAAAGACTGACTGTGTCATTCAGAAAATATTTGAGCCTTAAGAATCATAAAACATTCACTTTTTAATGTAATTATCAATTATTTGTAATCCTGTGATCCGACGTTGGTTCATGAACAATATTGTACATTGGTTTTACATCTGAACAAAATGAAATTAATGCTGTGGGTATTAATGGTCTTCGTATATATAAAATTTCGAGCCTCCAGGAAATAGCTTCATTTCTTTAGAGTCCATTCGACGCCACGTACAAGATTCCTTGTCCACTACAACCCGTTGTTTAGATTTACTTGAATAAGTATATAGTCCAAGAAGAATATTATCCTCAAATATTCCCAAGATTTCACCCTGGGAGTTCGTTAGAACACGATATTCTCTGTGTGGATTTAGTGGACGATAATATTCATCTGAGTATCTTATACGAACCGTACAATTTTTGGGAAAATTGTGTGATAGTACTATTCCAGTCTGTGCATTTTTCTTAGTAAAATGTCTGGCAAAAATTAGAGTCCTGGCAGAAGAAGAAGGTCTCTCAGGAGAAGACCTGGCAGGATAATGAGGTCTGTGCCTAATATAAGGTCCGCCATAAAAAGATTCGTAATTTGTATGTTCGCCATTGGGCAAACAATCGAACGGCCAACTTAATTCTGAAAGAAAAATAGAAATGGCACAGATAACACAAGAGTTTGCGGCAAGCTTGTCTAAACATTGCGATGCAAGGTTCGGAAGCTTACATGGCAAGGTTCAGGCAACCTCCCCACAAGTAAGAAAATGTTCGCCATGTGGCAACATTGCGACGCAATATTAAGGGAACATTGCGGGAAGGCTGCTCGGAAAGTTTTAATTCAATTTTTTTGAGTACTATTTATTTTACACTTTGTACACACATGAAGCGACATTTTTTGCCAAGCAATGTTCCCTCAATTTTACTTCGCAATGTTGCCACATGGCGGACCTTTTCTTATTTGCGGAAAGCTTGCCCAAATCTTGCGATGCGAGCTTCCGAAGCTTGCATCGCAAGGCTTAGGCAAGCTTGCGCAAACTCTTGTGCTATCTGGGGGATGAATTTTAATACTCAAAATATATTTTAATTCAGACGAATGAATAGAGGCATGCAATATTCCAAGACAGATGGTTATCTAAGATACTACGTGAAGTCCCAATTATTTTACATTTTGATCGAGTGGCCAAAGGCAGGCCTATTCTATGGAGTAACCGAAGAAGAAGAAATCGTCATCTAAACTTGGGTTGCTGGCGACTTGTGAATAGCCCGGAAACCCCACAGACTAAACAAATAAATAATAAGGAACCAATGTCTCCATATGTGGTTGAGAACTCGGGCAGTCTGTTCGGATCCGTTGCAGTAGGCAGTTCTTCATTTTAAAACTCTACTTGAATTGTATGATTTTTTATTGGACTTTCTGTTTTATATGACTGATTGACCATTGCAATCGACACATTTCAAATATATATTTTCATAAAATCTGGAATATTATTCATCCCTACAATTGTGATGTTCCAACATTTTTTTGTAACATTCAAGTACTTAATAATATAGAACGAAAATGAAAAAACAGAAATTATAAATTCAATACCTAATTAATGAATAATCAAACGAACGAACGCGCGCATAGCAGAAACCTGTTGCTGCTTAAGATAGGTGTCTGAAATATCTTATTTAACACATATCGATGGGTCCTAAAAGAAAATACGCAACTCACAACGACGGATAGAAAGTACGTAACTCTCGCTGACGGATAAAAACTACGCAGCAGTTCGTAATCATCTTCTGAAAAAGTAATACTTTTGGAGCTGCGTAGTTTCTATCCGTCACCGCGAGTTATGTACTTTCTATCCGTCGCCGTAAGTTGCGTACTTTCTTTTAGGACCCATCGATAATGATCTTAAAGTACAAGGTTTAGCCTTTAATTTGAACCCTATTAAAAGTGTCTAGAATGTCAGATTCGCGCCCCAAGTTTTTTTAAAAAATGGCCAAAAACGCGTGTGCGCTTAATTTTCTCAAAAACTTCACGTAATAGAAAGATTTCGCTCTCATATTCGAATTCATCAACCAACAATCCACGGAAAATTCTAATTCCGTAGATTCTGAAATTCGTACAAATTCCGTATCAATATGGACACGTGGCGGACTTCATGTTTTATAGACACACATTCCGTATTCCCGAGGAATTATTTCAGAATTTATTCGTACTCATTTCGGACAAACTCAGGCAGAGGTTGGAAAAATAGCAATTGGGATAGAATGCGGATCACATCAGAGAAAATGTTATTTAAGAAAAGCGTAAAAAGTAACTAAGAGTTATAAGTATATTGAACTGTTATATTCACCAGTAGAATTAAGGATAATCACCAAAGTGAAGATCAGTTTATAAACGATCTTCATTTTCTCAAGGTAGAGAAAAAACTGATTCAATCAATTGGAACTAAAGATTCAATTAAAGCTTTGGCCTCGGCCTTGGTAGAGATAACGTTGGATCAACAAAGACAGTTCTATTCAAAACTGTTTTCATAATATGATGAGAGAGAACTACTCAAGAATTTTCTGATAGCATATATGTCCAAGAAGAACGTACGTCATATAAAAAAGTATGTCAACATATACGAGTACTTACAGTTTGCACGAAGATTGGAACAGAACAGATTTTTGTTGATACAACGTTATCTCTGCCGAGACTTCAATGGATGATTTTGTTAAGAGTGCTTCAATTAATTATTATCTCGTTATCTCTTGCATTATAGGCGTCGCAAGCGTTAAGCTTTTCCATCTGAGATATTTAATAATCAGTTCAACGAAATTAATTTACTAAGTTTTGTTAAAACTGATATCGAAATTTATATAATCTTTTATAACGTTTTACGGAGCTAATATTTTCTCTAGCAGTCGGAATTGAATTTCTTTTATAAATGTCAATAACGATTTTTATTTTAGGGCCAACGTTGATGAGGAAAAGAAAACTCTCAAATGCTTGAGTTCTTCGAGAAAGATAAGAGTAAGAATATTACGATTATGGAACATGGAATGAATTCGCCCCAAAATAACATTCAAGGCTGTGATTATCTTCACTTTCGTATAAAAATTATATTGTTTTCGCAATAAAAATTATATTTCAATTGTCGAGAATATATTATTGAACTTCCTTCGCAATATTTTATACGAGCAATAAATTTATTGAGCGGTTAGGAAAAGATTTCTTTGGCATCATAAACTGTTTGCCGTAGTTCTAAGTAAAGATGTAATTGTAACTCATATAACTTCGTAACATAACACAAAATCCCCACATAGGGCTCTATATAGGAACCCACATGGGGAGTCATATGAGAATCCACATGGAATCTTACATCAAATCGTATGGACAAATGGGCACACGAAATGGGATAGGAACCCATGTGGAATCATTAATGTCTGTAAATGGAAACCTATGCATTGCTCCTACATGAAATCCCACATAGGATTCTAATTTTTTTCTAGTGAAATCTGTTTCCAAAATATTACTCTCATATGAGGCAATCTTGATGAGCCAGAAAAATATTGCGCAACAGTAGCTGTTATAGAAAACTACACGGAGAAAAATGCGGATTCAAAATCGGTCTTTGAGTGCCTGATATAAAGTAGTGAATGTAAGGAAATAAGACTGAATGTTAGAAGTTTAGCCATTCATCTTCACGATGAAATTCTGGGTGTGAATCTCAGACTTGGGTTCCCCATGCAGACTCTCATATGAATTATCACATAGATTCCTATCCTACTGCGTGTCCCAATTTGCCCATACGATTTTATATAGAAACCCATGTGGGGATTTTTAGTAGGATCGTAATGTGGCCCTTGGAATATTGTTTTCATTCATGTACAGAAGATTATTTGTTGTATAATATTATTATTCGCGGTCTAATTACTAAAAATATCGATACATTTTTGCGAAACGTTTTTTATGATCATTGAGATATACCAAACAAAATTAAATTTTAATTTTGGAAGTCAAAAGCGAAAACCTTAATGGAGCTAATATAGATAACGTTATTTTTAATACTATGTCCAAGTGGTACACTTTATATATTGAGAAGTTTGCTTTAATTGTTTAAGAGCATGAAATTTGACGTAGAGGTTCCTTTTGTGATTTGATAAACAATAACACAAAATTCTATCACCTTCTTAGAAAAAAATGTTGTTTTTTTCTACCTCGGCAGTTTACTGTACAATGTACGTTCACTTTTTCATGTATTCCTTCAACTTGAAAGGCTAGTTCTTATCACAAAATAAGGTTGCCAATAGGTTTTATATACAAATTTCAATTTCACAACTAATAAGAACGTTAACCTGGTACTTATCAAAAAATAAGGTTGCCAAAAGGTTTTACATACATTCAGTTAAAGGAAATGATACCCTCGTTGCCAACAAAAAAAAGTATTCTGAGGAAGATGCCATATTAACAATATGTGCATATCTCATTATGCACCATTGAGTACTGTACTTATATTTTAACTAATATTTATGTTTTAATTTGTCTAATTTTACAGTTTTTACAGATGTTTTTGTGTTATTCTCTGTTATATTAATATTGTATTCTTGGATCAATTTCTAAATCTTGATAATTGGGACTGAAACTTTCTGTATAGTTTCCTAAAATCTGTTGACATTCTTCAAGCACATGCTTTTTACGAGGGCTTGGGTAGGTTCGCTATGAAGCGACTGGCTATTCTCGCACACAAGTTTTTCAAAATGAATTTCTTAAATTTGAGATAGTTTTACAGTCAGTGTCAGTTTACGGCTAACTATTGATTGCGCCGCTTCGTTTTCGTGAATTCTTTTATTTTGAAAATGAAATATTTGCTCCATTAATGTTGTAGTGAATTTTTTTATAAAACGTTGGAGTATCATTATTGGTGAAAAAAAATTCTAATCTTTTCTGTTTATACTGTTTTTCATAATTTGGTTTTCAGTGAAAGTAGAATAATAATTTTTTTTTAAATAAAAATAAAATAAAATTGATGGCAATGTGATTTTAATGGAAGATTGTTGAAAAGTATTATAGAATTTTGGTCAATTAGAATAACTTAGATTGGATGCAATAAAGAGAGAATTGTTGATAGAATGCAGAATTTGTGGGATTTCCCAAGAAGAGTATTTAATGTTAACAAGATAATATGTAATAAAAAATTTTAATACAATAGTAACTTCTATTTGATATTAAAGTTTTTTTCACAAGAAAATGTGAAAATTTATCAAACAACATTTGATAAGAAACTTTATTTTCATTTTCAGGCATTTTTTGAAAATTTTAATTATTAATTACTGTTGTTTTCCTATAAATTACCCCCGATGAGGAAGTCTAAATTGGCTTCGAAACATGTTGACTCTCAGTAGTATAAAAAAGAAGGAGAAAAAAAAATGATAGGTCGATTTTGGATGACTCTCTCTTTTTTCTCCCTCTTTTTTTCATTTTGTTGTGCACATTTATTGTACATTTGTCTCAAATGAACCGAAGAAGTGAATAGTCTTAACGTCTATTTTCAAAATTGTGAACCTTTTGGTGGTTCTCTCTTAGTACAAAAAAATTTTTCATAAGAATGTAAATTTTATTTCGATATTTAAGAGATCAACTTTAATTCATTCGGTTACAAATGCAGCCACCGGAAGTCCAAGGTGGCCAACTACTGCAAGTGAAAGAACATAACATTGAAAAATCACTGAAAATCACTAAAAGTTACTAAACTTCACCAACTCCCCACAAGATTTTCTTTCAAAGGTGCGAAATTTGAATGTACATTATATTAATGAATAAAAACAGTAAAAATAAAAAATAATAGTGCTTATAATGTTAAACTTACGATTTGAACATTAATAACTACTACAAAATTCAGTCTGGACGGCGCCTTAAATTATTTATAATAAATAAAACAGTACAAAATCTAATAAATATTTAATGAACTATTTTGTAGAGTATATGTTACCATTCGTCAAATTGGGCGGCAAGCCGCAAAACGTCAAATCACTAGACATCCATATGAATGATTCGAAAGGATTTTTGTCGCCTGCAAAATCTTGAAAATATGGATTAGGCCCTTATGGCATGCTACCCTTCATTTAGTTTGTTAACGTTTTTCGAAAAAAAATCATTATTCACTATGTATAACCAAGTGATGTTTTCTTTTTTTTTTGATCTGGTGTGTATATTAATGGAAACGATGTTAGTTTTGTTGATATACTGGTCCAATTTTATTGTTTACGAAATGTTCCTAAACAATAAAATTGGACCAGTATACCAACAAAACTAACATCCTTTTCATTTAATATGTACGGTTGATCATTTCTTATAATTATTGTCGTGTATACTCTCCGTACTTTCAATCGGGTTGCTTGCGTAAGAAATAAAAATTAAATGTGTAACTTATAAATTATGAAAATGAATTTAAAAAAAAACATGTCCCCTTCAATGACAGACACTAGAACCTTGATTTAGTTTGAGCCTCGGGTGTTGCCTACTATGACCGTGAAGCGCTTCCGAGAATTTCGACAATACAAACAGTATTATTTTTAAATGACTGTTTGAAGTTTTATTATTTCAATACCGCAAACTCGTAAAAGATATTTTAAAGTACATCGTGCCAAATTTCTACAAAGTTCATTAATCTATTTTTAATAATTGAAATAGTTTTGTTATTGTGGGAACAATATCATTTTTATACGAAAGTGAAGATAATTATAGCCCTAAATGTGATTGCAGGCGAATGTATTTGGTGTCCGTTTTTAGAAGTATCCTATTCTCGTTTGTCGAAAAACCATAACTCAGGTATTTAAGCGTTTTTTTTCCATGTCAACGTTGGTCCTGAAATAAAAGAAGTTCGAAAATAAGAAATTCAATTTTGGCATCTAGAGAAAATATACAATACTCAGTAGGGCGGAGCGAAGAAACATTTTTTTTTTCAAATACCGAGAGGATCCAAAAGTTGTAGTTTGGTACCTGGATCTCCCATAAAAAGTTATACCTAGATAACAAAATATATTTTATGTTCGCGCATCCACAATAGAGCTCAAAATTACGTATAATAGCGAATTTTTTGTTATTTTGGCATGAAATCAATATTTTAATAGATAAGAAGGGTTCTTAAAATCAGTATTTACAACTACAATTATCCTCTAAAAACTATGCGCCAATAAAAAATTCCGTATTCACCGAAAATTGTCACTAAACTTGAAAAAAAATGAGAAAAATCATGTTTTTACTTGATCAAATGATAGTTTTCACATTGGTAACGATCTTTTCATGGATGAAGAGGGCTCTAAAACTTAGTACTTACACCTATAATTCTTGCACATCGTAAATTGTCTTTAAATTCAAATAAATTATTTAACCCTTGTGTGCATACCCAACTTTACCCACGTTGTCTTCACACCCAGGGTACTCGTGTACCCACCTCTCTTTTTCAATTTTTTAAATATTTATGCGATTTAAATCTTTTCCTTGTCGTTTATTCCAATAAGTCAACATCAGAAGTGAGTGTCAGAGGCATTTTCAAAACAAAATATATGCTGTAGCTCGTTTAAAAAGAGAAGAGTTGGTGTTGTAAAGAGGGAAGGTGTTGCATCAGCCTGCGACATCGCTGTAGTCAGTGCAAATCGTCTTTTTCAGTGGTGTCAAGAATGTAAACAATAAAGTTCAACAATAGGTTTTTATCACCTTAAATTTCATGTATCCTATTATTACTCAACATATCTCACGTGAATAAATCAAACATCTTGATAAAAAAATTTCAATCCACTCAAAATTGAATTTTTTCTATGGTGGGTACCCTGGAACCCTGGGTGTGTGCACCAAAAAGGTATACTTTGAAGTCGATTATTTTTACAAAAAAAAAATCTTAAATGACTTATATGCACGATTCGCTTACAATTGAACCAAATGAAGATGATCTGGAGGCCCAAAGTGGAATTTTCATTTTTATTCCAGTTACAAGCAAAAATGTACCGTGGTCGGTACACGGGTACCCGGGTGTGCACACAAGACCTAAAATCATGACTTTTTACTATTTTACTTGAGAAACAATTGTTGAAAATTCAAATTTTTTGGTTAGAACGTCAACTATTTCTTAAAACATTTGACTTTTTAGCCTAAAAAATCAACTAATTTGTTGAGAATCATTTTTTTTTCGTAAACTCAAATATTTGGTTGAAAATTCAACTATTGGGTTCAATTGTTTTCTATTTATCTCTTCGAACAAAAAAATCATATTTTTAGTAATAAATTCATCTTCTTGACTTGAAACTTTAACTATTTGGTTAGAAATTCAAATATTTTGTTGAAAATTCGTCTTTTTTGCCTGAAAGTTCAACTATTTGGTTGTAAATTCAACGTTTTGGTGGAATTCTTTTCCAAATTCATCTTTTCGGGTAGAAGAGTCATCTTTTTTCGCAAAAAATTCATCTTCCTCGGTTGAAAATAACTTTATTGTTGAAGATTCAACATTTCAAATTGAAAATGCAATTGTCTTGTAAAAAATTCGTCTTCTTTGCTTAAAATACAACTATTTGGTTGTGAAGCAACTGTTTGATTGAATTTTTTGTTCACAAAATTCAACTATTTGATAGAAAATTTATTTTTGTGGATCGAGAATTCAACTACATGGTTGAAAATGATTTTTTGTTGTTGTAAAATCATCTTTTCGGGACGAAAAGTCATCTTTCCTTTTGTAAAAAATACATCTTCCTTGGTTGAAAAGAACTTTCTTCTCGAAAATTCAAATTTTTAAAATTGAAAATTCAATTGTCTTTCGAAAAATTGGTCTTTTTGGCTTAAAAATTCAATTAATTGGTTGAAAATTCATTTTTCATGGTAGAAAAATCATCTTTTTTTGTTAAAAATTTATCTTTCTTGGTTGAGAAGAACTTTTTTGTTGAAAATTCAATTATTTCCTAAAAATTCGTTTTCTTGGCTTGAAAATTCAACTATTTAGTTAAAAATACAAATCTTTTTGGTTGAAATTCAATCTTTTTGCTTGAAAGTTCAACTATTGGTTGTAAATGTAATTGTTTGGTTCCAAATTATTTTTTGTAAATTCACTTATTTGGTAGAAAATTCACCTTTCTTGGTTATTCTTGGTTATTTGTTCTTGGTTATCATTAACGACAAAATTATTTCAAAAGGATTAAGAATGCAAAGCCCCCATTTACAGGCCCAAAGAAAGGAACTGAATCTAAGTTTATACAAAAGAGGTAGGTCAATGCTGAAGTCTAAGAAACATCCATTTAATCTAGGGCTTCCAACCGTCCTGGATTGCGCAGGACAGTCCTGCATTTATAGGTCCTGTCCTGCCTTGAAATTTGTCCTGCGAAACGTCCTGCAAACGTAAGCTGCGACCCACATGTCCCGGATTTGAATGGAAGTGAATTAAAATTGAAAAATAACAAAATCATTACAAAAATTTCTAATCCTCTTTTTTAGCGATTTGTATTTCGCGCGCGTGAGGGTATGTAAAAAATGACGCTACTGACCTCTGTGGTGACTGGTATAGTGCGCAGAGTTCGCACACTGTATACTGCCGCGTGATATATATCACATGTATGTTTATTGCTGCAACAGCTGATTTGTTCTCGTTCTTTGTGCTCGTGCTTCGACGAAGGTTTACGGCTTTTTCTATCAAGCACGATACGAGTAGCTCAGAATTATTGTGAACATCTTTATTTTGATTCTATATCGCATCCAAGGCTTTTGTCATTTGAAATAAATGACTCGTAACTCAAAGGTAAATAATATAAAACCAATATATACTTGTACAGATGTGTGAGATCGTCCCTAGTAAGTAGAGCTGGTTATTGTTTTTTGTGTTTACAGACATGAAAAATGGCTAGTAAGCTGCAAAAAAAGCCTAAGCGACTGTCTAGGTTTACGAAAGACTTGCAAAATGCGTTTCCTTTTTTACGTAAAGGCTCATGTGATTCTGGTGGTGAGTCAGATATTCATTGTAACACATGCAATGCAGATTTTTCAATTGCTTTCAGTGGTGAAAGCGACACAAATCGACATTTATCGACGGACAAATATAAAAAAGCTGTGCGCGATATTGGTGCATCATCAATTACACAATTTTATTGCAATGAAAGTTTTGGAAGCCAAGAAATTCAGCTTGCTAAAGCTGAGGGTTTATGAGCTTTTCACACAGTCAAACACAATCAAAGTTTTAATTCAATGGAGTGTACTTCTAAATTAATTAAAAATTCATTTGAAAAGAAGGTTTCGTGCGGCAAGACCAAGTGTGAAGCCATTGTAATAAATGTCATTGCATCATTTTATAGTGATGTTTTAAAAAATGAGCTCAATGCAATACCCTTTATTGGCACGTATTCAGATGCTTCAAATCATAAAGCTATAAAGTTATTACCCACATTAATAAGATACTTTCATCCTGACTCGGCAATTAACATTAAAATATTAGTGTTATGGATTTTTACATTCGAATTTCGCGGGGGAATACGAAATGAGAAACTACGCTAGCGCCATCCGTAAAGGTAAAAACGGCGGATTTGAATGAGGAAAGAGGGGCGAGAGAGTAGCGTGACTGAGTCTGTTGAATGCGGGAGTTCTCTGTGTAACATTCTGTGAATTTGTAAGAATTCAATGAATGCTCGATTTTGCACGACTTTTTACTCGTGCTGTTCATTTTTATGACCGGCCCGTCTTTGATGCTTCGGCGAGAAAGAAAGGAAATCCGTCACTCAATCAGTGTCTGGAAAATGGACCGAACTTGATGGAACTTGTGCCATCATCCCTTAGCAGATTTCGGGAGAGAAAGATTGGCGTTGTTTCCGATATAAAAGGGGCATTTCTACAGATTGTTGTGAATCCAGCAGATAGAGACTTTTTTTGTTTCTTGTGGCTGGTCGATGGCAAAATGGTTGCTTTTAGACACTGTCGAGTGGTTTTTGGATTGTCATTTAGTTCCTTTCTACTGTCGGCGACAATCAAACTGCTTTTAGAAGCAGCTTTGGCAAAAGGGAAAGAGAGTGACGATTGTCCGTGGACGGAAAATTCAATTAAGAAATTAAGGGAGTCGTTCTATGTTGACAATTGTCTGACTAGCGTTAGATTCAACAGAAGAATTACAAGTTTTTATTCGGGAGGCTAAGGCGATTATGGCTATGGGAAGTTTCGAATTGCGAGGATGGGAAAGTTCCGGAGATGTTTCAGAGGGAGAATCTGCACTTGTTCTCGGAATCTCTTGGAACAAACGCAAAGATACGATTCACATCGATCCGACCGTAGTGGATATGGATACGCCAAAAGTAATTACGAAGAGACTTATGCTATCCGCAACGCACAAAATATTCGACCCGATCGGATTCACATGCTCCGTATCTTTACAGCCAAAAATATTGCTCAAGCAATTATGGAAGGAAAAAATAGGCTGGGATATGGAAATTGATGAAAAACGTAGTCGCAATTTTTTCGTTTGGATAGACAATTTGTCTTTGTTAAAACAAATTGAAATTCCGCGAAAAATTGGAAACGGCAGATTGTCTATTCACACATTCGGTGATGCAAGTGGTTTAGCTTATGCTGCCGTGGTATTCGCGAGAATTGATTTCGCCAATTTTGTTGACGTACAACTTTTGAGTGCAAAATCTCGGATCGCCCCAGAAAGGGCGTCTATGCCTCATCTGGAATTAATGGCTGCATCCATAGCCGTAAGGCTTACATGTTCGGTAATAAAGTCATTGACTTATCACGTCGAAACGGTAACACATTTGTCTGATTCCACCACAGTTTTAGCTTGGCTAGAAAGGGATACACAGTCGGGAACATTTGTATAAAACAGAGTAAAAGAAATCAGATTATTAAGTGAAGTGAATAATTGGAGATATGTACCTAGTGAGCTGAATCCGGCCGATTTGCCCTCCCGAGGTTGTAGTCCATCGCAATTAGTTAAATCTCAGTGGTGGCTGGGCCCCGATTGGCTCCGACAGCCCGAAAGCAAACGGCTTTTCGAGAAACAAGGCATTGACGAAAACGAAGCAAATAATGAAGTCAAAAAGAGCGCTCTGCTAAACATGATTAATGCAAATGGCTCGGAATTTAAAGCGAGCGAATTTTTTTCTACATATACAAAGCTAATACGCTTCGTAGCCTGGGTACGAAGGTTTCTGAAAAATCGGCGAATAGAATTAGAAAAACGCAAGTTAACTAAACGGGTCGTCGCGGTTGAAAACGAAATTCCTGAAAAGTCCTAGTTGTCTAAAGAAAATCGGAAAAATTTGTATTTACCGATTGAAGAAATAAAAGAGGCCGAAATTACTTTATTGAAACATCTACAGAGTATTATAGTATGTTCAAAGATACGGACAACAACGAACTATCATCGTTTGAAACATATAAAAATGAGGGCGGGTTATATGTGTTAAAAACGAAGATTCTAAACTGAGACGATAGTATTATGTTTTTATGACTCATTCTTTTAGACAAACATGATATAGTCAATTTACTGCTTCAGGAAGTACATGAAAGGTGCGGACATTCGGGAGCGCAAATCGTGATGAACGCCTTACGTGAAAGGTTTTGGATTATTTCATTACGACAGGTTGTCAGATCCATTGCCACCAAATGCGTTATTTGTAAGAAACACAATGCAAAACGCATGGAGTGCGAAACCCCTCCACTTCCCATAAATCGTGTGCGTGACTCGGCAGTATTTGAGGTTATGGGTGTAGATTTTGCAGGACCAGTCTTCATAAAAGGCGGTGGGAAGAAATGGATCTGTATTTTTACGTGTGCGTTATACAGATCGGTTCATTTTGAACTAGCATCATCGCTATCCACAGATGGGTTCATTGAATGTCTTCGCAGATTTATTGCAAGGCGCGGACGACCACTATACATTTATAGCGACAACGGGACAAATGTTTGTGGTACAGCCAACGCATTAGAAGGTTTGAACTGGAAAAAGATAGTTAAGCAAACGTCAGCTTTGCAGATCGAATGGCGTTTCAGTCCGCCCTCAGCACCGTGGTGGGGAGGCTTGTGGGAAAGGTTAATAGGGGCTCTGAAAATCATTTTACGGAAAGTTTTAGGGAAAGCGAGCCTTTCTTATGAGAATCTAGTGACTGCCCTATGCGACGCCGAAGCAATCATAAGTTCGCGTCCACTGACCTATGTATCAGAAGACACACAAGATTTAAAACCTTTAACTCCTGCGATGTTTCTTCAAGAAATACGAGAAATTGGAGTCCCGGATCTAGATATGCTCTACAATGGAAAATTTAATAAAAAATTGAAATATCGGCAAAAGATTTTAAATGATCTTCGCGCGAGATTCAGAGCAGAGAACTCAAGTCAATTTCTGTTAAAAAAAGGGAAAAAAGAAACTCGGGAGATATAAATAGGAGATGTGGTTTTAATCGGTGATGATACGTATGGACGAATAGATTAGCCCCTTGGACGTGTTGTCGATTCGATAATAGGACGTGACGGTATCACAAGAATATTTATATTGAAAACTAAAAATAGGTTACAAATTGAATAATATCTCCATGTAGCATGCAAAATTATCAATATAATTTTACGGCATATCTTTATAATGGGCTAAGCAATCTTTTTAGTCTGTGCCTGAACTTCGAAGTTTCTTCGTTTACGCAAATAGTTTACCCAGGCACTGGGTCTTATGTTAGAAGGAAGAAAATTACTTACCAATATTGAAATCACAGCCATCAAAAAGTAATCATCACACAGAAGCTCGAAATTCAACATGATTATTGTCAAATTTTTGCCCATACATCTGGGGCATGGCAAAAAAATCTACCAATGACAAATTAAAAGTGACTAATATCAAGTTTTTTGACACTAACGTGTGTGACTGAAGTCAGAAATCGCGCGTAACTTGGGATAGTGCTGATTTGTACCCTATAATGTGGATCACCATACTTTATGCAAAATCTTCGAAAAAAACTTTTATATTGATAAATGATACATTTATTTATTTATATGATCGAACACACATAACTTAGAGAAGATATATCTATATTTCTCGGAATATACAAAATCATAACGTGGGAATATCTCTGGGGCATCCTTTGCATACATATGAAATTGGGGCATTAATGGGATATCTTCAGGATATCTTGAGATATCGTTGCAATATCCCAGGGATATCGTGATTTCGGCCCTGTAGATTTGTGGAATTATATCCTTTGCGTTATCTCTACACGGAAAAAAAATACCGCACTGGTCGCCGTCCGCACCGCGATAGTTACTTCGTGAATGAGAAGGTGTAACAAACAGCTAAGGTTGCTGTGCGGACAGAAATGATTCAGGTTTGCACAGTCATCCGTACGGTCTCCGACAGCGATCGAGAAACCGTAAACATTACTGTGCGGACAGTGATCATTGCGGTCTAGAACTGCGGTGATTGCTGTTACGACAAACCCCATTACCGTTGACATGCAGTCTTTTTGTCGTTTTGCCAGCGCAAATCGTTCTCATATTCATTTCGATGAAATTCGTGGAAAGCAAGTGAGAATAGTTTCTTATTGAGGTGTTCCTCGCATCAATGCTCAAAAGTGCTCGTGGGAACGTCGATTATACAGGTAGGACGGTTTACCATATATGTTATTTTAGCATTGTTTGGAAACCTTAATCTGAATTTGTGTCAAATACATTTCGTTTACAAGAAATTTTTGCTCTTGAATGATATTTTCACAAATTCTTTGGTAAAAAAGTGTATTACTAGCAAAATCATGAAGAAAAATTCATAAAAAATTGGTTCGCTAATATAAGAGTTATAAAATCTATAATTCTATGTCAAATAATTGGAACCATTTCATTTACGGTTCTAAACAGCATAGAATACAAGACGTCGGTGCAATAATTGCAGTTCATATTAGCACAGCGATCTGTCGTAGCAGCGATCACTGCGGTTTTACACCGCAGTAATCGCTGTCGGCACAGTAATGCTTACGGTTCCTCAATCGCTGTCTGAGACCGTACGGATTACTGTGCAAACCCGAATCTTTACTGTCCGCATAGCAACCTTAGCTGTTTCTCGCGACTAAATTGAGAAGCAATCTGTGAATGCTGTTCGAACAGAGATGACTATTGTTCCGACAGCGACACCCTTACGAAGAAGAACCATTGGAAAACTATTGGAGTATACCATTGGAATACTATTGTAATACTATTGGAGAACCATTGATTTACCATTCACCGCTCAATGGTATATTTGCGGAGGATACTTAAAAAAAAAATTCTGGCCGACCGCTGAGATCTTTTCTACTGAAAGGTATCATTTGACAAGTGAGAACCGCTGCTGACGGGGTTCACTGTCCCAAGGATGCAACAGATGGCAGCACAAGTGGCAACATAATAAAGATAACTACAAATTGAGTTGGAAGTGGGTGGTCAAATTTTTATTAAAAGCCTTCATTTGAATTATGTATGCAAGGGTCAAATCACATATGAGGTCATATCACATATCCAATCGACTCGAAACATTGCATACATACGTATTTTCGGTGACAATAAACAATTATATCAAATTTGCCTCCCCCTTCCGGATCTCCGCACTGTTGGAAAATACTAACAATATGGGTATTTATGAAAAGGTCTTGGAGAGTAGAGTTCAAATTCAAGTTGAGCCCCCCCCCCTTCTTATTATATTGTGATTTGAAAAAAAATTTACATATACAATAGGCTTGTAACTTTGCTTGCTAAATGAATTTCCTCTTGAAAAATAAGAAATAATGGAAAAAAGCTCGTGTAATTTTTTAAAAATAAAATACTCTCCATTTTTGCAATCAGATAGGCCTTTCAAAAGATAGCCAAATTCTTACTCGATTAGAATTCAGTGAATATCTAAGGCAATTCAAAATAAAATTAATTACCTATAACACTCACACCTGTGTGAATATTAATTTCAACGTAATCAATTAATGCAAACAATTTTCACTTGCATGACATTCCAACAAGAATTTATCAGCGACGGAATCCACAGTGTTATTGAGCTGTATACTGGGTTTGACAAGATGACAATATGTCACTTGCCCAGTAGAGGCTGCTCCAGTTGCGCCCGTGTGCGCTTACCTACTCATCAAATGCGAATCAATTACAAAATAAAAAATCTCATTATGCAAATGATTTACGCTTAAATTCTGGTAATTTTGGATTGATGAATTTTGTTGGACATGACGCAATTTGAAAAAAATACTGTTTAGCGTGTATTGAAGTGTATAAAATTCTCGGCCGTTAGTTCGATGGAGCATATTATATAAAGAAAGTTGCTAAGAATCTGTTATTTAATATACGATACAAAACAATTCACCTTTTATCTTTGTATAGAACATGTAGTCGAAGATGACGAGAATCAAAGAATTTATTTCACAAAAAAAAACGCCATACCTCTTATATTTATGAACAAATTTCGAAATATTTTCTATATTTAGCTGCATGTCCTTTCTACACTGTTTAGTGTTACGCTATAAAAGAATCATGTACATATTTCTAAATTTGTTACTTTATTGACTGTCGCACAGTAAATCCCAGAGATATTTTTTATCTAAAGTTAGATAAAAACGTTGCAAACAATTGACAACTACACTGGAAGTTATGAATGTAGTTGTGAATCTGCCTCACGATAAAAATTGTCGGACGTCGGATAATTGTAGTTGTCAATTGTTTTCAACGTTTTTATCTAATTTCAGATAAAAAATATCTTTGGGATTTACTGTGCAGTCTACTGAAAAAATTTTGACGTTTTGCGTAATGAGCACGATGCTTCATTTATAAAATATGGATATTACTTTCAGCTACAAATGAGCTACGTCGATTGGGTAGCAAGCACAATTCCTGAGCGGCTTACCATTTATAAAGTCTGAATTCAAATGTAATAAATGCTAAACCGCTAATTTGTTCGACATTTTAAGACCCTAGAATCATGGGGTACCATGTCACTTTCTTGACAAGAGCCTGAAGGCACTGTGTCCACGCAATTTGCTATAATGCCATTCGCCATTTACCATAAAGTTTGAAATTCAATAATTCATTACACCGATGTTTTGGCATCTTCAAATTTGAATCTTGTATTAGTATTCTAATTACTCTTATCCGAATCAGTAAAAAAATTTGCTTCTCATTATGAAGAAACGTGTTTATATACAATAGGGTAATCTGAATTCGTTTGAGAGTCTGCAACGAATATGGTAATTTCCGCCAAATCATTTTGAATTTTGACGCCCCCAAACCACTATCCTTATAGAGCCCTGAAAATGCCTTAAGAACTGAAATTGACAATTCTTCGCAAAATGAACATATATGCTCCAGTTTTCCCTTTTTTTCTATAAATTATTTCGATTCGGAAAGCGGAATCTTTTTGAGCATTTTCTAACTCATTTACAATTGCTTAAACAATTTTTATTTGTTTAAATATATTTTCAACCCACTTAACTCATTGAAAAGTACTTTTTACATTTGATCAGACAATTGGTCAATTTATTCAATTTGCAACATTTTCACTTTAACATTCCTCATATATGTATTAAAGATTTCTATTGGAAATAAAATTGTGTCTATAACAATAAAATCTCAATATATGTACAATGAGAAGGGGTTTTCTGGTGGTGAAATGAACTTAACAACATGAGGTTTTGGATGCGAATAATAACGTATATTGCAGTTTATTCTATAAAAATAAGAAAGAAAAAAATAAATACATAAATAACCTGAAAAATACCACACTTATGCACTTGAAAAAAAAAGAATTTTTGGAACCAAGTAAGTGCATTTACTCTAATCCTATTTCTTGGGATGAAGAAAATATTCTTCCACAGAAGTAATTTTTATTTGAACAATACATATATCTTTTGCTGATGTAAAGAAATTAATTCTTTGGCTGCATTTTCTTGGTTAAAATAAATATTTTCGTACATTCAAGAAAATGATTTCTTTGCCTCAAAAGATCTAGATTCGGTGAAATCTGATTAGTCCTTCAAAGAAATGTTTATTTAATTAAATGAGTTCGATTTTTTGAATTGATCAGGACGCGTTTGGATAAATTAATTTGTTCAAACTCGAATGAAGCCTTTAGGTTTATTTAAATCAAAGAAATATTTATTAAATTCAAAAGAATATTAATTAAGTTAAAGAGATACTTGTTTGATACAAAGGGTTGATTCATTTATACCAATGAAGCACTTCTTTCGATGAATAAAATATTTTGTTTACATAAATATTTATTTCTTCAGTTGAAGGATAGGTTTCTTTCGATTAGTAATATTAAATTGTTCAAATGAAATAAACATTTACTTAAACGAAGTAATTATCTTTGTAAATTAAATATTTATTAATTTGGTTGGAAGAAATGTTTTTTTCCATGCATTTGATGGGAAGAAATATTTCTTTGGCATTTATGGTGTCGTGGTCATCGCTGTGGACTTTATAGTCGACGGACCAAAGTTCGATTGCTGCTGGAGGTGGATTTTTCATCGAATTTTTCTGTTTTAGGTTTATGAAGATTTTAAAATATGTGAATTGTTTAAATTAAATATATATATAATAATAACAATGTTAATTATAATATATGCTGAAAGAATCCAGTTGTTCATCTAGGAAAATATGTACTAAAATTGAAGTATGAACTACTTTATTGCACTCGCGCATGTTTTATGCCAAACAAATATTTATTTGAATCAGTGGGATATTTTTTTGTTTCAAATATTAAAAAATTGCATGTAGGAAAATAGTTTTTTGAGCCTATAAAACATTTGCTTGACTTTGAAATACATTTCTTTCATTCAAAAAATTATTACCCTACGACCAATAGCTCGTACTTTTGAATCAAACAGTGTTAACTCAATTCTATTTACATTTCTTTGACTGACATAAATCATTTTTTCATTCAAAGTGCATGTATTTATTTTCCTCAAATAATTTTTTTCCCACGTATTCAGGACTTTCATTTACTTCAGTCAAGTAAAATTTATTTGGTACAAGTAATCGTTTTTTTCCAGTATAACGGAGAGTTTTGCCCATTTGCAATGAATGAGGTCATTCATTCGGTTCATTTCTGAAAAAATATAACCGAAGATTATATGTTCATTCTCGTTCTATAACAAAAGTTCTCATCAAATTCCAACTCACGATTCCGTTTTGTCCTTTTTATTCTTCTTCGCGTAAGCTGCAATATGTTTTGAACATAGTATGAAAAATTAAGTTTTGCACTTGCAACCGGCGTACAAAAAAAGTAAATCAGTGTCGATAATAAGCTAATAAAGAACAAAACTAAACCAAATACGAAAAATTCCGAATACTCACACTTTATAGCATCGACTTTAGCTTCATCTAATATTGGTTTCGGTGCTTTATTTTGATGAAGATTGCACCCTTTCCCCATTAAACATGAATTCTTCAACGTCTCTCGATCGAAGAAATAGATCAAAATGTCGTTGACCAATGTTCTCATTGTTCGATCGTTCCACTTCTGCACTGCATTGGTAAGAACTGAAATACTCTCAGTTAATTTTATTTTCTCTGCTTCGGGGTTGCCACTAAAATTACAATAATTTAATGGGTTGGCGACAGTTTTCTGTTTCGGCTCATTCCTATTTTTTTTTTTTAGATATCCTTCATGCTACTCCACCTGTTTGGATTAAAAAATTAGCCACATGCATTAATACATATTCATGACTTTCAGTGGTATTGATAGATTATTTAAAAGTTATGCGAATTACCTTCAACGGGCCACGTTCCGTTAATTGTCCAGCTTCCACTGGGCAAGCAGCAACTGATGGAATAGAATTCCTCGTAGTTGTATATTGCAAAGGAGGACAATTCCTCAAAATTTCGATTGATCTAATCTTACACTTAGCATCATTCTGTCAAATTTGTGAATAATATTTCGTACAATTATACTACAAAATTCTTTCCACCAAACATAGGTAGTAAGTTTTTATTTTCCAATTCATACTCTTCGTGGAATCTATATGTAGTGATCACAGGAATTCTCGTGTCGGAACGAGATTTGGGTCAACTCGGTGTATTCGGTCCTATGGTAGTGGAGAAAAACCCCACCAAATATTTTTGGAAAATTCAAAAAAATGGTGCAGATGTGATACTTTGAAATGTTTGGTACCCTTTGTTTGAAAAATCCGTACCTTTGGTTATAATTGACCGTTTTAACTTTTTAAGGTCCGCAATTTTTTGTAGAAAGATGTAACTTTAGATGCGAGAAATTCCGAAGACAAAAAAACATTTTTTACTTTTTGCTGAAAGCCCAAGAACAAAAAAAACGCGTTTTTGAAAATACATAACTAATAATTTTTTTTTTAACCAAAAAATTCGAAGTCCCATGTCTCCGCTGTTCTTTTGTATCTTTCAAAAATATTTGCTGGCGTTTTCCTTCACTACCAAAGGACTGAAAACACCGAGTTACAGCCAAAGCCCATTCTAACACATAAACTTCTGTCATCACTTGACTTGGACTGACTCTTACTACTTATTTATACTGCTTGTACGTATTACTTACTTTTGGCATGATCTTTCTATGAATGTCATCCTCTACATATTTCTTTGAGAGTTTCTCGTAAATTTTACCGGATACTGTCGACTGTGGCAATTTATAAAACAATATATTTGGTTGAAAACGCATGCTTAAATAATCATAGCTTTTAAGCAAATCAGTGACTGTTTCAAGTACTAAGTTCATTCTTATCACTTACTAGATTTGCAATTTGTATCTCCGCATTTTCAAAAACTTCCTCTAAAATCAGGTTGTGCCTTTTTCATTCGGCATTTTTTAACTTGTTTCCATTCTTCTTTAAATTCTTTATAGGGGTATTGCTGTCATTTGTTGACAATCTCTTCTTACCTCTCTTGAACTTTGTTAAGTACATTTCTTCGTCAAACTCCTTCTTACTTGAATCTTTTCGGGTCTCCTTTGTAGTTCCGGAAACTCCACGCTTACTGAAAACTTCGCACACAGCTGTCATGTGTGTCCACTCTGTAAATGTTTATTATATAATACAATTTTGCGTTTACGCATGAGGTTGTGCTCAGTACCGTCACGTAGCAGTATGAGGGCGGCTATTTTTTCTGATATACGCTAAAATGCTCACAGGTATCACAGGGCAAGGGAGCTCAAAAAAGGGGAAACAGCGAAAAATTTTTCACGAGAAAGGGAAAAAATAGGAAAAAGATTAGACATTCATTTTTACATGTCGAAAAGAAGAAACGATCTTCTTAAAAAAAATGTTATATTTTCAAATAATGTTAAATGATTTTTTTAATGACTTCTGCCATTCAAGAATTTCGAATTGTTTCAAGAGGTTTCGAGGAATTTCAGAAGATTTCAATGCATCTTAGACTAATTCAAAGTATTATAAAGAATGTCATGGGATTTCAAGGATTTGAAAATATTTCAAGCGATTTCAAATAATTTCTAGAGACTGTAAAGAATTGAAAAACATCAAATATTCTCACGGAATATCTATGAATTTTATTCAATTTAAGAAGATTTCACAGGATTTTGAGAGATATTAAAACATTTGAAACGTTTTCAATGGGTTTCAAAATATTTCAGGGTATATCACAAAATCTTAAAGATTTCAATGGATTTCAAACAATTTGTAGGAATAGCAAAGTATTTGAAAAGCTTTTAAGGATTTTCGAAGTATTTCTAAGTATTTTATAAGATTTCACAGCACTTATAAATGGATTGTGAGTGACTTTAAAACATTTTGCGGTATTTTACAGATTTTCTTAGGATTTTCTGAGGATAGATAATTTAAGATCCTTATTTACAAGAACAATTAAATATTTCGTTATCATGACAATCACAAATTAAATTAACAGTTGTAAATAAATTAAAAGTTAGCAGCGGATTTAATTTCTTTATGTCAAATGTAATGAGTGGAGCAATTTCAAGTCAGTCAAAAGCCAATCAAGTTTTCAACAACAATGTGTCCGATATTTTCGAGATGTTTGGTAATATCACTTTTTTCGAAAGGGAGAACGGGAAATATGTTGCAAATATGGGAAGAAAGCGGATTCGCAAAAAAAGGAAGAAGCGCATGGGAATAGGGGAAAGACTGTGAACCCTGTGCTCGTAATTTTTTTTTCAAACAAAATATAAAATTTGTTATACAAAATACCAGAAAACATCGAAGTTCTACAAACGAAACAGCCTTAAATGAAGTCATTCACCTAATTTTGTAAGGGGTTCTTGATTTCACAAATTAAAAGTTTATTAATTCTTCATTTCTCGCGGCATATTGAACATTTCTCAATGTTTTTGCGCTTATTTCAAATATAAATTTCCATGGGATTTTTCAAATTTATGGCGAAAATTATTAACATTTCTCCTTATTTTTGGCCTCAGGATGAGCTTGAAATACGAAAATTAAAAAAAAATCATTCACACAAACATTTACGAAAATCAGTAGAAAGTATACTTCAAGAAAATATAGCAAAATGTTTGAAAAAAAAATTTCTCACCTCCAACATCCAAAAGGTTGCTAAGCGCAATTTTTAATTCGTTTCATTTTGTGCAATTTTTTTCCTCATCGCATTTGGCGGACAAATTAAAACGTTTTCCGGCCACTCAATTACCGCCGGTATTTTCCTAATTATGCGTTGCCTTATTTGTTCTACAGTCAGATTATCCAACAACCATGATGCAAAGCCAACCTCAGGTTTCTTGCTGACCTCATTGATGGGCACGAATACTAAACATTCGTCACCTGTTTCCCACAAGAAAATATTCATTACGTTTGAAACATAACTTTGGATTTTTGATATTGTACAAATTCTTGGGCAGCAAATTCTTAACTGTAAAAGTGTGAAATCTCTACTTCTCACATTTAAAACTAATACATTTATGCCATTACAAGGTGTATCTTACAGAGAAGCTCACACCGCAGAGCCCCGAGGTTCAGGGTCGGGCTGCAATTACTTAAAATCGATCTTTCATTTTTGATATCAAAATTCAAAATGTCTAACTCAAAAAACATGAAAGACACCAAAATAATCAAATTTCTAGAAACCAAAACTTGTGCTCAGTTGTGCTCGAGAAATGCAGTATTTTTTCCCTTTAACAATTTTCTGTCAGACCAACAGTACTCATGTTAAATGTCAAAATGTCAAACTCAAAAACATTCAAGACACTAAAATAATCAAATTTCGAAAAACTAAAACTTGCGCTGGTTTGTGCTCGACAAATGTACTTTTTCCCCTCTGAAAAAATTCTGTAAGACCAACAGTTGTCACATTAAATCTTATAATGTCAAACTCAAAAAACATACAAGACCCAAAAATAATGAAATTTCGAAACACCAAAATTTGTGCTCAGTTGTGCTCGACAAATGAGGTATTTTTTCCCTCTAACCATTTTCTGTAAGACTGACAGTTCTCATGTTTACACTCAAAATGTCGAACTCAAAAACATACAAGACACTAAAATAATCAAATTTCGAAAAATCAAAACTTGTGCTGCATTGTGCCCGACAAATGTAGTTTTATCTTCTCTGAAGAAATTCTGTAAGACCAACATTTCTCACTTAAAATCTAAAAATGTCAAACTCAAAAAACATACAAGACACCAAAATAATCAAATTTCGAAAAACCAAAAATTGTGCTCAGTTGTGCTCGAAAAATGCAGTCTTTTTCCCCGTAACAAAATTTTGTCACATTAACAGTTCTTATATTAAAACTCAAAATGTCAAACTCAAAAACATACAAGACACTAAAATAATGAAATTTCGAAAAACCTAAACTTGTGCTGTATTGTGTACAACAAATGTACTTTTTTCTCCTCTGATGAAATTCTGTAAGACCAACAGTTCTCACATTAAATCTGAAAATGCAAGACTCAAAAACCATACAAGACACTAAAATAATCAAATTTCGAAAAACCAAAACTTGTGCTGAGTTGTGTTCGACAAATACAGACTTTTTCCCTCTATCAAAATTCTGTAAGGCTAACAGTTTACATATTAAAACTCAAAATGTAAAACTCAAAAAACATACAAGACCCAAAAATAATCAAATTTCGAAAAGCCACAACTTGTGCTGGATTGTGCCCGACAAATGTAGTCTTTTCCCCTCTGACAAAATTCTGTAAGAACAACAGTTCTCACATTAAATCTCAAAATTTAAAACTCAAAAAACATACAATACCCAAAAATAATCAAATTTCGAAAAACCAAAACTTGTGCTCAGTTGTGCTCGACAAATTCAGTCTTTTTTCCCTCTGACAAAACTCTGTAAGACTATTGTTTTTGTGTCTTGTATGTTTTTTGAGTTTGATATTTCAAGTTCCAATATGAGAATTGCTTGTCTTACAGAGTTTTGTCAGAGGGAAAAGAGACTACATTTATCGAGCACAACCCAGCACAAGTTTTGGTTTCTCGAAATTTGATTATTCTTGGGTCTTGTATATTTTTTGAGTTTGAAATTTTGAGTTTTAATATGAAGACTGTTGGACTTACAGAATTTTGATAGAAGGGAAGAAGTCTGCATTTGTCGAGCACAACTCAGCACAAGTTTTGGTTTTTTGAAACTTTCATAATTTTTGCGTCTTGCATGTTTTCGGATTCTGACATTTTAAGTTTTGATATGAGGACTGTGGGTCTTACAGGATTTTGTTAGGGGAAAAAAGACTGTATTTGTCGAGCACAACTGAGCACAAGTTTTGGTTTTTCGAAATTTGATTATTTTTTAGCATTGTAGGTGAAGGCGGGGCAAAGCGGTATACCTAACGTTAACATCAATTTTTCACTTGAAAAAATTTTTTTTCCCACAATCGAGTTAGTGGCTTATTAGTTCAATGTATCATAAAGATTTTATGAGTATTCAACTTTGAAATTTTTGATTGCATATAGTCGATTATTGCTATTGTAAAAAAAAAGTGCAATCATACCGCTTTGCTTCATAGGCGGGGCAAAGCGGTATGGACAGCAAAATACATAAAAAATTAATTTCAAACTAAGAAAAATGATTTCTCTTTCTTTCTTCAGTCAGTAAAGTTTTATTAATGCTACAAAAAAATATAAGAAAGTATTTCAACCGTCGCTGTCATCTTCCAGCACATACTCAAAGTACCTCGGTTTTTTGTTTTTGCTCGCGCGTGGGACAGCTTCAACTGCTGCTATCATCGCATCCTGCGACCATTGTTGTTGGTTTGTCTTCCTTTGATAAGTCCGAACCATTCTAAATAAGCAAAAAAATACGTTTTATTATATTATATTTTATCCTATTATGATATTATATTATATTATGATATTATAAAAACAATACATTTTTTTCTGAATTAAAATTTTTTTTCGTTACTTTCATCGTAATTTACCCAATTAAATTATTTAGAATCAGTTTTTATTATAATTATCCATTGTTTATTTACAATTAATAATTATTGTTCTTGCTCAATTATTTAACGTAAATAATAATTAATAAACGTAATTAATTGTAATTAATTAATGCATTTTGGTTGGAGCACAATAGTATACCGTTTTGCCCCACCCACTTTGCCCCCAGGTCCTGCGTGAACATTAAAACCCGTAAAAAAAAGGTAACCAACAAAAACACTTAATTGAGTATGCAAAT
>JAUMHM010000005.1:38478106-38492483 GCA_032362435.1 Melikaiella ostensackeni | reverse complement strand
CCATTGTGTGCCGAAACGTTTGAAACAATTTAATTTGTATTCAATTTCACCTGACCCTAAAGCCAATAACGAACATCGACATTCCTCACGAATTTTTTTCATAGCCGAATTTCGGGCTTTTTTGAGCACCAGCGCAGATTTTTGGGATCTTTTATTTTTCTCAAAAAACCGACATCTGAGTGGAGGTACTAGCCGCCAGCACCTCCACTACAGCAAATTCGAGAAATTAAAAAATCAAACACACTCGAAGTTTGTGCTTTTATTGGGCTCCCAAAAACTGCAAAAATTAATTTTAAAAAACACCCCTATCACCAAAAAACTACCCTTAAAATTAAATGTGCAATAGACATAAATACGAGCATATCAGAATTTTGGGCTCTTTTTGGGCACCAATACCGATTTTTGGGCTCTTTTATTTTTCTCAAAACTGACATTTGGGTGGAGGTGCTGACCGTTAAAAACTCCACTAGAGAAAATTTAAGAAATTGAACAAATCAAACACACCAGAATTTTAGGCTCTTTGCACTCTCTAAAACTGCAAAAAAACACCTATCATCTAAAAACTACCCTCAATATGAATTAGGCACTAGACATACTTATAAGCATATCAGTATTTTGGGCTATTTTTAAGCTCTCCAGAACACCCAAAACTAATTTAACAAAAACAACCTCTAACACTAAAAAACCACTACAAACTTACCACTGATTAAAAAATTAAATATTAAACCCAAAAAACAAAGCCAGAAGTTAATGTTTCTTTCTAGCTTCACAAGAACAGCAAAAAAATTTCAAATTAAAAACAATCACATCAGTCACTTTCGCAAGACACCAATATAAGTCCTCGACCCCACAGTAATAATCAACAACCCTAAAAAACCACCCCTGGTTAACTAACCGAGCCCCATCTCAGCTGCTCTGAACTAAAACAGTCAAAAAATTTCAAACCCAAAAACAGTCACAACAGTTATCTTCACAAGACTCCATTAGATAGCCACAACCCCACAGTAATAATCAGCAGCACCAAGAAACCACCCTACCACATTTAGCAAACCCCATCTCAGCTACCTTCAAGTAAAACAGCCAAAAAATGTTCAAATTAAAAGTAATCGTCTCAGCCACCTTCACAGGACTCTAGTGGATGTCCACAACCCCAGAGTGATAATCAGTACCCCAAGAAACCACCCCTACCACATTTATCGAACCTCAACTCAGCTGCCTTCAAGTAAAACAGCACACAAAATTTCAAATTGAAAATAATTACACCGGTAACCGTTACAAGACTCTAAAGGATATTACCAAGCACACAATGATGGTCAGCAACCCCAAGAAACCACACTTACTACATTTAGCAAACCCCACCTCAGCTGCCTTCAAGTAAAGCAGCCAAAAAATATTCAAATTAAAAGGACTCACAGGAATCTAGTGGATGTCCGGAGCCCCACAGTAATAATCAGCAGCCCCAAGAAACCACCCCTGCCACATTTATCAAACCCTAATTCAGCTGCCTTGAAGTAAAACAGCCAAAAAATATTTAGATTAAAAGTAATCACCTAAGTCACCTTCACAGGACTCTAGTGGATGTCCACAACCCCACAATGATAATTAGCAATCCCAAGTCAGCTGAGAAGGGGTTTGTTAAATGTGGTAGGGATAGTTTTTTTGGGGCTGCTGATCATCACTGTGAGTTTGGGGAGTTGGTGATATCCACTAGAGTCTTGTGAAGGTGACTGCTATGATTATTTTTAAATTGAAATTTTTTGGGCTGCGGTACTTGAATACAACTGAAATGGGGTACGCTAAATGTGGTAGGGTTGGTTTGTTGGGGTTGCTGATTGTGTCTGTGGGGTTGGCGTTATCTACTAGAGTCTGACGAAGGCGACTGGTGCGATTATTCTTTATTTGACTATTTTTTAAGTCCACTAAGCTAGCACCTCCAAAATCGTATTTCGGCATTCTTCACAGCTCAGAGTTTTGGGCAACTTTTCACAAACTGAATTCCGCTTCATTTTTGGGCTTTTTTAGGCTCCTGAATCCCATGAAATTCAATCACTAAAAAAACCTCCTCACGTTTCAAAATCATTCCTTACATGAAAAATTCAACATTTCAAAAAATTAAGCACGTCTAATTTGCGGGCATCATTTTTGCTCAATGAAAATACCAACTTTGATTTTTTGGCTCCAGCCCTTAACGGCAAAAAGCAACTCCTCTGTTCTACGTAGATATGACTGCCGAAAAATAATTTTTTTCAGAATCTTTCAAATTCAACAGTCTCTGATTTTTGGGCTTTTCAAAAATACCAACTTCGATTTTTGGGCTCCAACCCTAATAGCCAAAAAGCAATCCCTCTCTACCAAGTAGATTGACTTATGGGCTCCAACCCTTAATGCCAAAAACAACCCTTCTGTACCACGTAGATATGGCTTTACCGAAAAATAATCTTTTTCAGAATTTTACAGTGATAATAGGGTCTCGTATTTTTGGGCTCTTCTAAAATACCAACCTCCATTTTTGGGCGCAAGCCCTTAACGTTGAAAATCCCCCCCCCCCCTTAACACGTCGATATGACTGTGCCAAAAAATAATCTTCTTTAGTATTTTACTCTGTAAAAATGTGAAATTCACATTAATTTCAAATTTTTTGGGCTGCTCTACTAAAAGCCAGCTAGCATGGGGTGCGCTAAATGTGGTAGAGGTGGTTTTTTGGGTATGCTGATTACGAGTGTGGGATTGGCGGTACCTACTAGAGTCTTGTGAAGGTGACTGGTGTGATTGTTTTTGATTTGGATTTTTTTTTTTGCTGTTCTTGTGCAGCACGAAAGAAGCATTAACGGCCAGCACCTCCACCGAAATATCGGGTTTTTGAGAAAATAAAAGAGCCTAAAAATCGACATTCGTGTCCAAAAAGAGCCCAAACGTAGCCCAAAATTCTGATATGCTCATATTAAGGTCTAGTGCATATTTAATTTTGAGAGTAGTTTTTTTTCTGATAGGGGTGTTTTTTTGAAAATTAATTTTTGCTATTTTGGAGAGCCCAAAAAAGCCCAAAATTCTGGTGTGTTTGATTTTTTCAATTTCTTAAATTTCCTGTAGTGAAGGTGCTGGCGGCCAGCACCTCCACCCAAACGTCGATCTTTGAGAAAAATAAAAGAGACCAAAAATCGGCATTCACGCCCAAAAAAAGCCCAAAATTCTGATATGCTGATATTAAGGTCTAGAGCATATTTAATTTTGAGGCTAGTTTTTTTTATGATAGGGGTGTTTTTTGAAAAATAATTTTTGCGACTTTGGAGAGCCCAAAAAAGACCAAACTTCTGGTGTGTTTGACCTTTCCAATTTCTTGAATTTTCAGACGTCGATTTTTGAGAAAAATAAAAGAGCCAAAAAATCGGCATTGGTGCCCAAAAAAAGCCCAAAATTCGGGCATGAAAAAAATGTTCAAATTCCATTGTGGAGGTGCTAGCGGAACGGACCTCCAATGCATAAGTCTCTTACAAAAGTTGTTCCAGGAGCAGCCGGGATTTTCAGTGTTTTGCGGCTGCGCGAGTAGCAGCACTTTTGTGGTTCTCTCTCCCCATTCTTGGAGGATTTCATGACCACTTCTTGCTTACGGAAATAACACTCCTTAATATTCTTTCGTGTTTAACGTGTGAAATTAATATTCAAAACGCCCATAGAGGCGCTGCCTTAACATTTTCTATCTCCATGTACTAGTTTGTGTTTACACTACTCAGAGCAGCCAACCGTTAAATTAATTTGAAGGATTTAAAATGTAGATGAAAAATGACGCTTTATTTCTAGAAGGAATAAAAAATTGTATTTACCGATGATCCCGTCTTGTTGACACCACTCATATCGACATAAGGGGCAGTAGTGATCGTGGCAGGTGGTTGTTGTCCAGGCGACATATCGACATAGGAACTTGTATCAGTGGCAGTGGAGACAGACTGTGATTGCGAATAAGACGACGGTGGAGAAGAGACGGTGGCCGGTACATGAGGCCTTGTGAAGTCCAATTCCATGAGATCCTCCATCCGCTCCGAATTTGCGGAGCAGCCGGAATTGTGACCCCACGAGCTGGACAAAAGCGGTGCCGAATTCGATTTATTCGAATTCGAACTTTCTATGCCGGTCAGCAGAGGTGCGGTGACGATATTCGCCAATCTTCCGATCTCTGGCCTCTTGGATCGACTACCCACTGAAAACGCACGTACTCTACTCGCTTCTTGTAGAGCAAAGTCAAATCTGTCACGGAAGATACTGTACAATTAATTATTGAGTGTTCTTATTCATCCAAAAGTGTTCGTAAATGATAAACAGAAACCCGTTAAAGTAGCGAAAGGTAGTTCCATGTTTCGAAGATCTTCGCTGCTTTAAAGATTTACGTTCAGTACTTGAAATCAACTCACCTATTTTTGCGATGTCTAGTTGCAGGGTCTGGCCTGGCTCCGACTGAGTAGGCTCTGGTTTGCCTGGCCTGCAAATCTTCACCAGGTGCCAGGAAGCTGGTGACTTTGTCCAGATGATACTCGGAAAACCTCAGATCCGTACTGGGCGTCCCAGAAGTGACTGAACAGCTACTGCCACCATGTGTCGACATGTCATCCGGAAAGTGGCCATTTTGACTATTTGAAGGATCCATATGGACGTATCCATCGTCTCCGGCGGGTGCCATTGGGACGTAACCATCTGGAGGAAGAGTGCTCGTCTCCTCGACCAGCGACGAGGCTCGAGAATGCGAATGAGCTGTCGTGGCTGGACTCATTGGCATGTAGGCTCCTCCGCCACGACTGGGACTTGATCCACAAGGGCTGTACATCTCCACGTACGAACTCTGCTGTCAACATCGTGTTGGATTAAACTTCCTTAAAGTGTGGCCGAAAATTATAAAACTAAGCATACCACTCTTTCTCTTGACTTTCGTGGAATCCCTTCGGAAACTGATTTAGATAAGCAACTCAATTTAAATCGGATCATTTATTTAAAGTAGGAGAACATTTTTATTACTTTATTTCCTCTATTGAGTGTCAGATTTCCACATTTTGTTGATTTTACGGAAATTTGACATAACTGTAAATTTGCACTATTACAATTGGAAAACTTATGACTTTTGGCGTTAAAAGATGGTATGTTTATATGATCAAATGAAAAACAAATATCTAGAATTGCTAATTTAATTGTGTTAGACAAACTTACTTATTTATGAGATATCAAAAAGTATAAATCATATTGAGAAGTACTTGAACTTCCATAAGTCGAAAAATGCTACAAAAATGTGACAATGTAAAAAATAGTGCAATAAAAGATCACTCCATGTGGAAAAATGATTTCAATTGTCAAATTTTAAGTTTAATATAAAATTTGTGTTGATTTTTTTTTATTCACGATATTTTTGTTTTAATTTTCTAATTATTCCGATCTCACATTTCCTATTGCACAAAGAATATGGTAAAGGGAATGGTTTTTTTTTCACAAAAGTAAGCGACGTGTATAAGAGGGAAAAAATAAATGCTGGAAGAATAAGACTTTTGAATTGAAACTATTTAAGATTTATGTAATTTGAATTACCTTTAATCAAAGATAAATAAATAAAGCTTCAAGAACCGAAGGCTTTTAAATTCATATCTTTTCAAATACCATAATTATTATAAAATTCTGGTTACAATTTTCAATCCATTAGACTTAGAAATTTATTTGCATTTTTTAATAGTGTAACATTTTTAACTAAACTTTTTTCAAATTCTGAATATTTACAATTCTAAATCTTTTCAGGTTCAACAAGGATCGAATTTTAATTATTTATGCATCAATGCCACTTTACTGAATTCCAGGAGAATTCATTTTCCTGGCTGTACAGTGAATTTAAATGGATTCCAGTGAATTCAATTCTAATAGAAATAAATTCCACTAAATTACAATTATTTTAATAAACTGAATTCAAATCCACCGGATTCAGACCAATTTCATTGAACTTACATAAAATCAACTGCATCCAAGTGAATTTGAATAAATTTCAAAGATTTTAAGTAAACTGAAAACTATTTTACTTAATTCAAAACAATTGAACTGCATTCATGTTACTATGAACTAACTTTACTCGTGAATTCAAGATAAATTCAAATTAATTAAACTGAATTCAGAGTGAGTTTAATTTTTTTGTTTAATAACTCCACTTCATTTCAAACTAATTCCACTGAGCTGTAAGGCCTGATAAGAGCTTTAAGCCAACATTTAAAATCTCTTTTCTTTTGAATTATATTTCGCAGTCTTTAATTCGACTTTCTGCTTGCAATTTCAAGATCGATAAAATCTAGAGAGAAAAAACGTGATGCGGCCTCTAGACGTAATAAAAAGTGAATTAACGCAAATGAATTTTGTGCTATTTTTATTTTAAGATTCTTAAGTTTATCTAAAATTGATATGTATCTTCATTGTTGTACGCTTGGAACCTGTAGAAAATAATGAGCAGCTCGGAGTCACGTGTTAAATGTGCTGCGTTTGTATTAGTATAAAATATTATAAATGAGACTAACACTAGATCACTAGTGGATCATAGATTGCTATTTTTCTTTGAGTACACTGCCAATTTTTAAGGCGCTTCTAGTGGTTGCCACGAGAACTAGAGTTAAATTTACAGCTAAAAATCACGGACCTGCAGAGTCTGCGTAATGATTTCTTACAGCCGACAAAGAGTCATCAAACAATAAAAATCTCTTGCCAAAAATCTATATCACTCCAAAATTATACAAATTCCCGAAATACAAACACGAACATCTCTTTCAGGAAGAGGCTTTCTTCGTCTTTCCCAAGCAAAGCACATGCAGTTAATGCATAAAAGACATACAAGGTGGATATCGCAGAGAAATATCACCTGCGAAGGAGAATGGGACTTGAAGTTGGGCGAGTATTTTTGCTGATTGCCCGGCCAGGGTGCGTAGTCGTCGCTATTCTCCTCGAGGATGACAGGTTCATCAGGAGTCAAGGAGTGGCCGTATCTGGCAGGAGTTAGGCCCTCCTCCATGATGTTCTCGATGACGCCGTCATCCATAGAGAGCGATGATCCTGCCGAATCTGTAGAGCAAGCCCCTGAAGCTGGACTAATCGGCATCGAGGTAACCGGCGGGGAATAGGACATTCCTCTACCGTACATGGAATGAGGCCTTGGCGCGTGCGAGCCAAGGTGAATCGCTCTCGGATGTCCAAGAACGGGAGGAGTTGGATGCCCTTCACTGGTGGTTCGAGCTCGCGATGGCAAACTGTCGCATCTTTCTCTTCCGCTTGTGCATGCAAATTAATTAGTCAGTAAATCTCAACAAAACGCATGTGAAGTGTTAAAAGCCAATACCATTGTCCCAGCAGAAAAAGTCGCTTTGTTAGTCTCAACTTGCACAAATCTGAACTTGAGCCTTCATTCACTGGGTTAATAATAAAGTAAAAAAGTTACTCTTATGCGTAATTACGTTTGCGAGCCGATCCCTTTGATGAAAATCTTGTAAACTCAAACAAATCTGATATTATTTACTAATCCATTCAATATTTTGCTAACTTTTAATGTATTTTTCATTAGATTATACAATAGAATGAATGGAAGATTTTTGTTTGTTTTTCAGAGTCACATGATGTTCTTCAAGGATGGATCTTTGCCTTTACGTACACTAATTTGTACCCCAAAGAAGCGTTGGGCAGCGCCCATAAGAAAGGGAGGAATCATTCAAGAGAAGTGAAACACAGTTCCAGATACGTAACGACAAACAAAAAATACGTCTAGAAACAAGTTTGGCAATAAAGGGAGAAGTGCCGATTTATTAGATTTTAATGAAAAATTTTTATGTTTTTATGGTGTTTAACACCCATATTTGATTTGGCAGCTTCAACCGTTATTGTGATCGGTTTACGAGCAACAATTGGAGGGAGTGAGAGTGACGTATGATGTAACGAGAATACATACAGCGTAACACGGATCTTTTAGATGATTGCGTTTTATTGATAGCAACGGCAGCTAAGGGCAGCGACAGGGTTCTCTGATGGGAATTTGTTGCGGTTGTGGTATTGGTGATCGCGGTTGCGGTGGTGGTTGTAGTTATAGTTGTTGTTGTTGTAGTTGTAGTTGATGATGATGATGTAGTATTGACATGAGCGGATTGGGAATTATTGGCGGAATGGGGATGACTTGCTACCGAGTGGCGGCGCCTACTTGCAGTGGTACTGTTGGCATTAGTTGAGGCAATCCCCGTAGTCCCAGTCCCGGAACCGGCAGGCGCTGTAAACCACACAGCTCTCACTGTCGCGAGTCTACTAGGTAACCTTAAACTGTTTCTTTTTGTTTTCTCTAAATTTTGCTTTGCGAGATACAGTAGACCCGAACATTTTTTTCAAAAGCGTCGTTAACTTCTGTGCCACATCGACTTGGATAACGAAATTTTATAAATTGGCTCAGGTCCACTTGAAGCAATACGAATTCAACAAAAATGTATTGAATTAATTTGTTGAACATTTGATGATATATCATCACATTATGATTCGCGATTGTTAGAGAAACTTAAAAGTACTGTAAACACGACCGGGTATGGAGTTTTAATTTCGTAATTTTTTACAAGAATTTCATTCGTGATTAAATTTGACAATTCCTAATGTAAGGTGACGCTGAAGACTTGGAAAAAATTCTCGATCATTTATCGATTTCTGAACATTTTTCCCAGTTATTTAAAGTTTCAAATCGAAACGTTCAAAACTGTTCAGAATTGTTAATACTGAAAATAAACATTCAAATGGAACAATTGCAAACTCAAACGTTCAATACTGTACAAATTTGAAGCTTTCGAAATGAGACAATCTCCAAATGAAAAACATTTAAAATTATACAATGAGAAGCCATCAAAATTGAACAATTTTCATTTCGAGCGATTGAAAAACAAGCACTAAAATTGTCCAACCATTAAATTGTATCATTTATAGATTTTCAATCTAAAATTGTTCAATTTTGAATGTTTTTAATTTAATTAATCTAAGTGTTAAGACTTTAAATTTAAAATAGTATAATTTTGAACAATTTAAATTTTAAACCAGGCAGTTTTTAATGCTTCAATTAAAACATATACAACTTGAAGCACTTTTAAAATTGTCTAGTTCTCGAAATTACGAACGATTTGAATTTGAATAAAAAAAAGTTGAATTTTATAATCTAAAAATTGCTCTGATTTGAACGCTTTTTATTTACATTTGTTTTTGAAGGATTTAATTCAAAATTATGCAGTTTTACACGCTACTACTTTAAAATTGCTCAATAACATTTAAACTCGCATTTGTTCAATTTCAAGCGCTGCTACTTTAAAATTGTCAAATTTTTTAAATTTTATTCAGTGATTATTAGATTTTTATTGTTTTGAAATAATAAGAATTAAAATACCAAAAGGCTTTCATTCCTAATTTTGCAACTTCGGACAATATAAGTTTGAAACCAAACAATTTTGATGCTTTCAATCTAAACAAAGTTCGTCTATTTGAAATACTGTTTTCTAATTGTTGAATATTGAAAAGACGACAAGCTTAAAATTGCTACTAAGACTTTCAATTTAAAATAAATTTGCACAATATTGAAGGGTTCATTTTCAAAATCTTGAAAATTCAATTTTTCCAATATTGACGGCTTCAAACTCAAAACTGCTCAACTATTAAGATTTTAAATTTAAAACAGTCTAATTTTCAATATTTGAATTTCAAATTATTGAATTTGCAAACATTTGAATTACGAAAATTGTAACTATTAATGCTTTCAATTTGAAATAATTTTTTTTTTATTTTGAGGGGTTCAAGTAACAGTTGTTGAAATTCAAACACCACACGTTTAAAATGATCTAACTCATCAAGTTTCTGCTTGAAATTATTCAATTCTGAACGTTATAAATTAAAAATTCTTTAACTATTAAGGCTTTGATTTCCAAATCACACAATTCAGAGAAAATTTAAATCTTCAATCAAAGCAAACATTCCAAATTGCAGATTTTCAAATTAAAAACGTTTGAATAAAAAATGTAGAGACTTTAAGATTCAAATGGTCAAATTCAAGCGATGAAAATTGACCGATTTTACAATTAGTCTTTAAAATTCAACAATTTGAAATTAGAAGTGCTTGAAACTGTGCAATTTACCATTGGAATAGTAGCCATTTAAAAAATTTTGAAACGAACTCGTTCAATCTCGAACATTATTTCATAAAATAATATGAAGTGACATTTGAACTGATTGGGTAAGTTTTTCTTCTAAAAATAAAAATTAAAAAAATTCCCGCCGAGAAAATAAAGGCACTTTCATTTCCCGGTTTTCCCGGTCCAGTGATCACCCTGTTAATTTAAAATTGAAAAACAGACACATAGTCTAAAGTAAGTATTAATAGAAGGATTTAATTTAACAATTTAAATGAATAAAACTCAATCGTTAATCAACCTAAAAAACAAAAATTCTCCTGACTTTTCGTAAAGCTTCAAGCGAACTTCCCATGATCACTCTTCACGATTTCGACTTTGTTAAACACTTCCGTCCCAATGGGATGAAAATTCATGCAGAAGATAAGACAATGATTGTCCCCAAGCGCCATAAACAAAAATGCGTCTCCACCAATAATGGGGTTATTAATTTACGAGTTTAGTCAAATGATTTTATGTTTCTTTGTCGAGCCGCCTCGTTTGTCTTTTTGCCAGTTACCAGGTTCACTATCATCGAGTACCGGACGAGTGAATCAGAGACCTAACACCGGGTACAATATGATTTCATGGAAACAATTAATATGCATAGATACACGTACCATATGTAATATATAAATATAGTTATAGTTATATACAATCAACATTATATAGTATAAAATATTTATACTTAAATGGAATATCCCGGTATTGAATGATTGTTAACCGCCGATGAAACTTTTCTGTTAACGACGTATTTACAAATAAAAGGTCTGAGCACAACACCGCTGATGCTTAATCCCCAACACATTCCTGAATATTCAGAAAAAGATCGTCGTAAAGGCATTGGTTTATGCTCCAATTTTGCTCGCACAATTAGTGATTTGAAAAAGCACCAATTTTTTCAACATCTAATATTGAACCTTGGTGTGATTTTCCAACTACAGACAATTCTCCAATCCCATCAAATAAATGCTTACCAAGCAAGCTTTTATTACAAAGAGCGTAAACCAAACCTGATAACGATGCATTTCCCATCCGTTCAAAATTATTTGCAATCACGATATTTCCTTGTGGAGCACTTTTTAAAATCATTGGAGACTTAGACACTCCAAGAGAAAAGCGTTTTAATTTGTTTTGAACAATACAAGTATAAAAAACATAATGAAAATAGAAATGAAGATAAACAGTAGGTTCAAATAAATTTGTAGAAAAAGATTCGTTGCGAAATTTGGATATCAGGAGTACCAACCTTTAAGCATAAAAACTAAAGGTACATTCTAACTAACATGATTTTCTAGTATAAATAAAACATTCAAAACCACGAGGGGTTGATCACTCTTGAAATATGGTGTACAAACCTTCGTGAAATCTTTTAAATTCTTTGAAATCTTTGTGAAATCTTTGAAATTTTTGCGAAATCATTGCTAAATCTTTTAAATATTTGAAATTTTAGCGAAATATTGTGAAATCTTCTGAAATCCTTTGAAATATTGAAATCTGGTGTACACTTAAAAGTCGAGTCGGCAACCTCTCGGAAAAAAATTGATTTTTGTGTCCTTGACAAACTCTTGGGAGAATCAGCTATGCGAATTGATTAAGAACCAAAAAAATCTGTTCTTCAACACATCCGTGAAAACCGCGGGTTTTCGAACATGTGAAGCGTGTTTGCACGTTGCTGTTTGTTGACCAGGGAAAAAAACTGGGGAAAAAACTCGACAACAGGGGAAAAAACTCATAACAGAAGAAAAAACTCGAAACGTGCTGCTCTCTAGCGGAAAATTTCAGCAGCAGTCATGGCGTTTCAATATGATGTTTTCATGACGAGCAGACGACTCACTCATACAATGGTATTTTTTACTTACGGGGGGGCTTCACCCCCCGAACCCTCCAGAGGGGGCTTCGCCCTCACCAGACTCCGCCATGAACCTGTCCTACACCCGCACCCACTTGCGTTCGCCTTCTAGTATCGCTTCACAAAACTCGAAAATCCGCGTACTTGGAACATGTTTTGAAGAAAACATCGTGTGCGCTACGGGAGGGAGGAATTTTTTGTCGAGTCGAGGGTCGCCGAAAGCGTCCATCGCCCTACGACACGTTTTGCAAACATCGCACTCGACAAAAAACGCCTGTTTCCCTCCCTAGCTGCACAATATACTAATTTTGCATTTGAAAAGAACATTTGCTTGGTTACATTTTGTGATGTTGCGATAATGTGCAAGGTGCGATAGAATTTGACTTTGCTTCTCACTCTTGAACGTTGGTAATCCTAATATCATTTAAATTTTTCATCAAGTATGTATCCCACGAAACCGAGATCAATGAGTGTTACTAAATTTACTTTTTTGTCATTAAAACCTAATACAAATTGGAATAAAATTGTGTACATTACAAAGCGACAAATTGAGTTTTTTCACAGTTCTTAAATCTTAGAAATATCAAATACTTAAATGTGAATTTTGTCACTTATCTTATATTAGAAGAAATTGATAGAAATCTTTCCCTTCGAGTAGAAATAAAGAATTTCGTTTCAAGCTTTACAAACAAGTTTTGAACAGATCTGACGACCGTTTGAGAGCGAGAGAAAAAGAGTGAAGCGTACAACTACTGTGACAGAGAACAGACCCGTAAGTGTATTGGAAGAGGATGTACTCTGTGATTGACTACACTGGGAAGGGGCAGAGGCAGTGGCGTTCTGTTGTTGCAACGTGTCCACCTGCTCCTTGTGCGTCTTCTGTTCCTCTGTAAAGCCCGCAACCCACGTGTGTTACTCTAAATCAGTCCTGTCCACAGAGGAAAAATTCTAGGAATTTTCCTCGAAAATGCTCAATTGGCAGATGTGAGTTTTCCACCTCCACTGTCCAGTTCCCATTCTAATTCACGAAAGCGACCACCACCTGAGGTCTCTCGAGCTGAGCAGACAAGTGGTGGTGGAAGTGTAACATGTAACTTTTGAGCAAATTTCTCCTCTCTGGACAGGCCTGCTCTAAACTATAAAGCTACTTATTGTGCACACGGTACCATACCGACTCACATTTCAAGCTAAATCTTAAAAATTTCCTTCGATTTGCAATTCAAAAACTACGATTTGTTCTCCAAATCATTTTTTTTTTCATATATACACTCAATCCCCGGTTTAGAGACCCCTAAAACTGCTGGCTGACTGCTGGTCCAACCAGTTTCTCCGGTGCGCGTGGCGAGAGACGGTATTCAACCAAGCGTGAAATGCCAGCAGCGTATAGATAAAGGCGCAGTGCGCGTGTACTGAAGTTCGAACTCACGTTCGGAGATTGCGTAATATTAGGAAATGGTTCACACGTCCCTGATTGTTCACGGTTTGGAGAACCCCGCTTTAAAGCCCGAGGCCATTGAGGGTACCCCCGTCACGATCTCTAAACCGGGGTTTGAGTGTAATTCATTTGAACTACAAATGATTTCATAATAAATAGATGATTTTCACTAAACAAATATTTTACTAGATCGAATCCACTTCAAAACAGATAACCAGACCAACTTCAGGGCTGAATTACGAAAAAAATACAAGATTTTTCAAAACTTAGATATAACACTTTAATTTAAAATTCACTGTTTAACTGGCTTAGATAATCCTGATTTGAAATGGATTCGACCAAAAAGAGTTGAATGATATGAAAAATTATTCAAAAATAAATACATGGTTTTACTGTGAATTCGGATTTGTACTCAAAGCATGACTTTGAAACTGATGTGTGATTTAGAATAAAAACAAATTTTGTTAAATACAAAACTCAACAGTTAATCAAAGCCAAATCACAAAGAAAAAGTTAGATCACCGGTAAAAGAGTTAATTACATCTGATAACAAGCTTCGATAAATTACAATTAAAAAAACAGATCTCACTCTGTGTGCAAAATTCTATGAAACATTTGCAAATATAGATCAGTACTATTATTTACAACTCGAGGGTCCTAAAATTTGTTGTTTTATATTTCCCAATTGCAATCATTTTTATTTTAAAAAATGAATCTTGGTTTAATTTTAGAACCCTAAACATTTAGAAAAATTTTAGACAAATCTATAAAATGACTTAATTTATCTCATTCTTTCAGTACAAAAATGAATAGAAAAATCATTAGATCAGTGAAACCGTAAATTAAAATTCATACAAAATTAGTTTTAATTCTATCCGCTAATCTCGAAATATTAGTTACTATACCTTTATC
>JAUMHM010000005.1:38406986-38448342 GCA_032362435.1 Melikaiella ostensackeni | reverse complement strand
GCAATGTTCACGAAACGTCGGCAAGATTCGTAGTTTTGCACACGATTGAAACCCGAAACATCTCCTTTTTACTATAAGAAAATTATTATTCCTCCAAACACAAGCGTAAAATATTCCAGGAACATGATATTGTCAACTATTTTATTTTCACCCAAATAGGGTGCAGTTCCATCCCATGAAATTTTTATTATAAGGTTCAATAACCTTCCTTGATATTCGATTCCCCTATTATGTATTCAATTTTTCAATTATGAGTCACGTAAATTTATATCAATGCTTCAGAAGTAGAAAGTCATAGAAAATCACATTTTTTATAGAAAGGGAAAATCCAGATTTGTATGGGAATTCTTATTTAGTAAAGATAGACCCGTCATTATAAAAGACGGATGGGTCAAGAGAAAGTTTCATTTGAGAGCCCACAATTTTCTACGTGTGACGGGATACACTCCAGAATATATCAAATGCAGACTGTAATAGAATTCCCATCACTTATATGACACAGATCAATTGCTTATTTTACTAAAAAAATAAAACAAAGAGCCCTTTCAGACAATCAGAAGTAAGCTTTAAAAAGAATTTCTAAGAAGACTTTTTAACCACATTAATGAAACAGAAAAATTAAATGACGAAAGAATTTGTTTATTATATAAAAAAAGCTCTGGTAATTTGTATCTTTATACCCACTAATTTCATGGAAACTTTCAACTTTAAAAGTGATTCAAAAAGATAAGATATCTAATTTCGAAAACGAAAAATTCAAAACCATTAAAATTTTAAAGACTTTAAAATTGAGAATCCTTTAATTGTATCAAATTAAAAATCGTTCTTAATTATAAAACAGCGAAATTTTTGAAGCATCTAAATCTGGAAGCCTCGAAACGCGGAAATAATCACTTTTTGAATCTTACTTTTAAAGGCAACGAAGTGAATTAAATTGAATTTTCTTAGTAATTCTTTTTAAATTCCAAACATAGACTTAATTTCTATGAAAATAATCAAGTATTTTAATTTTCTCTCACCAAGAGAGCGTTTACAAATTTTAATTATTAAAAAATTTTCAATCTTTCAAATTTTCTATTCCAACTCAAAGGATGCCCAATATGTCATGTTATGCCCAGGATGTCAAAATTCCAAGCTCATGAAGTTTTTTCCTCTAAATTTTGAAGTATGGTTTTATTTGAAGGAAACATTTTTATAAATTAAGTTTCAATGGTTTCAAATGTGAAATTTTTAAGTTCAAAAATGATATTTTAAATATAAGCATTATTGAAATTATGAGATTATTTCTAAAGTTTAAACATTTTTAACGCTTTTGAAATTGGAGTGTTTTTAAATTTATAACACTTTTAAAGATGAGGCGTTTTCTAATTTCGATTACTTTTAAACTCAAGACGTCCCAAATTGGAACAACTTTAAATTCAGAAAATCTTTTTATTTTAGGGGCTTTTAAACTTGCAATTCTTTCAAATTCAAATTTTAAAAACTTTATGAGAATCATCATCTCTATCCAAATATAAATTATTTATATTTCATCAAAACATGAAACCTTAAAAAATTGAGTTTTTCTGAAATTTAAGTAGATTTCCAAACTCAAATCTTTTATTTTGAAGTCTTTTTAATAAAACCAATATTATGATATTCATGCTCGTAAGTTTTCTATTGTTGATTTATTTGTAAAATCGAAAGATATCTACTTTGATTTTTTTTTTAATTTATAAAATTTCTAATTTGAACTATTTAAAAAAATATAAAATACTTTGAAATTCGTATTACTTAAGTATTTTGAAATTAGAATGCATTCAGTTTACTTATTTTCTTCCTTTCAAGTTTAAAATTCCAACTGCAAAATAAATATTAAATACTTGTGTGTCAGAAAGTTTTCCCATGTATTATTTTTAACGAATACTTGAAAATTCCATCACTTTTAAATTTATAATTTTATTTTTAAATCCATACTTTCATTATTCTCCATTATTTTGAAAGTAGACCAACGCACTACAATTTGCATTTTTTCGAAATCCACATCTCGCAAATTTTAAATTTGAATTTCAAATTTCTACTACACTTTCAAACGAGGAAACATTTTCACTTACGAGCAAGTTCTTATTGCAATTTATTTATATTTTCTCAATAATTAAATTAAACCACAAAAATAAAGACTATGTTAGTAATATGTATTTTTGTAAGACTATTTTTGAAAATGGTCATTCTGAATTCTTCAATAAATAAGAATAATATTATTTCCAAATAATTACTCACCCTTGACTATCTAGGAGAAGATTTTCAGGTTTGAGATCCCTGTAGATGATGTTTCTAGAATGAAGATAGTCGAAAGCCTCGACGACACAGGCAGTGTAAAATCTTGTTGTGGGATCATCAAAATGTCCTCTGTCCCTCAAAACTGTCCACAATTCTCCACCCAGACATGCCTCCATCAGCATATACAAGTACTTCCTGTCTTTAAAAGTCTTAAAAAGTTTGACAACAAAGTCACAGTCAGCCTCTCCCATAATTCTCTTTTCCGACATAATATGTTGTTGTTGCCTCGTCTCAACAATTTGTGCCTTTTTCATCTGCTTTAGGGCGAATGATCTCGAATTGTCACCAGCAATCTGCACCAATTCCACTCTTCCAAATCCTCCAACTCCCAAAGTTGCCAAGGGTCGAAGATCTTGTAATCGAAGGTCTCTGAATTCTTCATTAAGTCTGGGAATAAATAATCTCATTTTTATTCCAGATCAAGTCATTGGAATCACCTTATTCTTAAAAATTTATAATTTTATACTTTTCTACTTTCTAATTTTTAAATCCTCGAACATTGCAACTTTAAATTTACTTTCAAATTTAAAGACGAGAACTAAAATTTGAGGCTTTACGACTGAAGTTTGCTTTTAAATCAGTGCTTCTTTAGCAACACTTGAGATTTTTATAAGAAGATTACGAGATATGTTTTCCCCATAAAATAAAAACTAGAAGTGATGAGGCTAAGGGATTTCCCAGACTTGGAATATTCCTAAATCCAGATTAGCCAATTTAAAAGGAAAGCAACTTTTTTTTCAAATTTATTTTAAATCTTACGTAACTCACTTTGGGAGAATCTTATCTTGTCAAATAAGGAAGACAAGGAATGTGAAACATCTTTAAGAGATAATAACTACAAACAGAATGTTTTATGTTCTCTTATTACTTGTAGACTCTGTATATAACATAATCTTCTAAAATCTAAATTAAGACAGACCTTGAAAATAGAAATTTTGTTTTTTAAAGACTGAAATGCATTGTTTGATTAATTTAATCCATGGTAAATTTGAGATCTTTCTCAGAAAATATAATGATGTTTTTAATTCAAAAGTTTTTTTTACGGAAATAATGTATAATGAAAGTCAATCTCGAAAATAATAAAACAGCAATAATTTAATTTTCGAATTAATTTCAAACACAAGTGATTAGACTTTTAACATCTAAGGGTTTCAAACTTTACTTCTTTAAATTTGAGAATTGGATTATTTTTAAGTTTTGAAATAAAATTCAACATTTAATTGCTTTTAAATTGTAAGGTGTCAATTTAAAGTTTTTTTTTAAATTCAAGACTTTGAGGAATTACGGGCAAGAAAGAACAGGTCTCGATGAAAAATATCGAATTAAACTTTTAAAATATGCAATATTATTGCTAATGGTCTCGTTTAAACGAGAAAAAATTATTTTTCATGAAAAAAATTTGAAAGTTATGAAAGTTGTTTATTTAAAAAATGTTGTTTTTGACCAAACTTTTTTTCTTATCGCTTCTTACCGAATTTAAAAAAATGATACGATTTTAATAAATGATAACTTACATTCTCGGGAAAAATATTTTCTACGATTTTACCTCATTCTATTTTTTTGAATACATTTTTTAATGACTCAAATGATTCATTAAAAAATTTATTATCATTTATCAAAAAATAATGTTTGAAACAAAAAAATTCATAAACAAAGAACTATATTTAATCATTCATTTAAAATTATATCATTTTTAAAAATTTGGTAAGAACCGATGGGAAAAAAGTTCGATAGAAAACAAAATTTGTTAAATAAACAATTTTTTATGTTTCAAATTTTTTAAATGAAAAATCATGTTTTCCTCTTTTTCCATAATACCTTAATTGGAATTACTTTCAAGCGAAATATTTTAATTATATCCGCATTCAAAGGATTCAAAGGCTTTGAAATATCTCTTCGAAATTCCAAATTTGTTAATTTTAATTTTTTTCCAATTCCAGTTCCTTCGAATTTGCATCGATTTGAAATTCAAATGCACTAGAACATTTTAATAAAGGTAGGATTTTTGGAAGTTTTAAGTAACACAGTTTGCAATTCCTGATTATTTACTATGAAATTTTTTATTTTAATTGAAATTCAAAATTGTTCAACTTCAAATGTTTAATTTGAAAATATAATTATGCTGAAATTGGAAATTCTTTAAATTTGGAGACTATCAATTTAAAGTTCCGCTTTTGTACAATAACTCTGAACAACAATGAAAATTCTCAATTTTATATTAAAAATTTAAATTCAACATTGTGAAGTATGATATGATGCTTTCTTGTATTGTTACAATTTTAAATTGGACACGGAAATAAAAATTTATTCAATTTTGAATGGCTGCAAAGTGAAATTATTAATTTTGAAGATATAAAATTCAAAACTGTTAACATTTCTAATTCAAAATTATGCAATTTTGTATGTTTTGAATTGTAAATTGTCTCAGAACCGCTTTTATTAAAATTAACACAACTTGAATGCTTTCAAATTCAAATAGAACAATTTTGAACATTTTAATGTGTGAAACCTTGACTTATTTCTGGTTTACTAATTTACTTCTTTTTAATCTTGAGATCCTTACACTATTAATTTTTTTAGGAAGATTTCAAGTTTAAACATTTTTTAAGATCTTCTAGTCATAAGTTCTCAATTTAAAAAATATCAAATTTCAATCCTTTTAAAAATCGAATCATTGCTCTTTGAATTATTTTTTATCGATCTCTAATTTACCAAAAATATTTTCAGAAAGAAAATGCAAATCCTATCTCTTTAACCTTTTTATATAATTTATTTTTCTTCAACTTCAAATTTTAATGAAAGACGAAATAGTAGAAAATTCTGAAAATAGTTTATTTTACGAAACCCAAAAAATAGAGTGAATAGGTACCTAAAACCTAAATTATAAAAAAATGTTAAGTTTGAGGTGAATATAAGAATAAAAGAAAAATTCTGCTTCACTGTCGGTTATTAACGCATCAACAAGGTAGAGGTCATGACTGCATAAATTCAGATGAGTTCGTAGTTAAAATGCGTGTGAATCATGGTGAGCATATCGATTTAATGATCGGGAGTTTCTAGGTAATTTATGTTAGAAAGTAGAAAGCGCAAGTGAATCTATACTCATACGGTAATCGCAACAACATTTGATTCAAATGCTTGAATCCCTTGATAGAAAATACAGCGATGACCTGGCAATAAACTACTTGAAATTGCAATTTCGCAACTTTTCATTTATCACTCACTCAACTAATTTTGCTACATTTTATAAATTTGACTCTAGCTACGCACTCACTCTTTTCCAGAAATTAGATTCCACTCAATTTGCTTTTATTCCCCACTTCCTACTTCCTCAGGTAAAATTTATTCGCTGCAATTCAGCTATTCTTACATGCAAATTCAAATCCACGGTGAGAATTTTTATTGGCTCGATATACAAACAATTTTATGTGTAATAAATTCCTGAATTACTTCCTAGTATTATATAGAAATGAGAGGTTTCAATGAATTGAATTCTAATAAAAAACCCTGATAATTATTTTATTCAAAGTAATGTGAAATAATAACCTTTCTAAAAAGATTTCAGGATAATTATTTTTTTCATAATTTACATTTTTTGTAAATTTTGAAATTTACAATTTCATAATTTACTTTCATAATTACAGGAAAAAATAAATCATCAAAGCAATAAGGCCCTTTTTTCGACCTCATAGACCCACTTTCTTTGCAATGCAAAAAAAGCACTATTAGACACTTAATAACTGAAATAATAACTTTATTTGTTTAGGAACACAGACTAGATCATTCTTATTGATTTTAAAATATTGTTTGCACAATCGACATAAACTTTAAACTTTACGCAATCTTTTAACAATAGTTATTCAGCTTGAAGGATTCCAAATCTGGATTTAAAATACTTTTCGCTGAACTATTAAACTTGTCAACTTGGATTATATTCCAATGAGAGAAGTTTATATTTACATTAATTTTAAAATTGTGTTGCTTTCAATTTCAAATTATGTTAATTTAAAGATTCTAAAGAGAGTATACTTTTAAGAGTCTAATGTTTTATTAAATGAAATGCTTGCAAATCCTAACAATTTTCTCTTCCATTATTTAATTTAAACTTCATTCCATTCCGAATTCAAAAATCTAAAAAATTCCATTGATTTCAGTCAAATTGGAATGAGATTAGATGAATTTAAGAGAAATGAGAAGAATTCGAAGAAATTAATGAAAATTCAATATAAGCTTTTAAAAAATTCGAAAATATTTAAAAAATACATTATATTTCGTAAATTCGAAATGAATTTAGAAGAATTCAAGTGAATTAAATTTTTTTTAGAGAATTACAAAGAGTTCAAAAGAATTTGAAAGAATTCAGGATAAATTAATGAGACTTCAGGGTGAATTCCAAATAAATTCAAATGAATTGCAAAAAATACTTGAAAATCTCTTTAAATCTTTGAGCTTTTAAAATCCTTTCAAATCACTGAAACCCTCGGAAACCTTATGAAATCCCTTGGAATCTTTTAAAATATCTTAAAACCTTATAGGTCCATAGAATCGTTCCAAATCTTCCGTAATTCTTTATGAAACTTTGAAAATCCCTTAAAATGGCTTAGACTATTTTTAAATGTTCCAAAATATTTCAAATCCCTTAAAATTTTTCAAAGCTTTTGGAAATTCCTTGGAATTTTTAAAATACTCTAAAATCATTCAAATTCTTCGAAATCCGCTGAAATTTTGCAAATCCCTTGAAAATGCCTTGAAATTTTTTTAAATATCCTAAAATATTTCAAATCTTTTGAAATTCCTTCAAATATTATTGGAATCAATTGAAAATTCTTCGGAATCTTTTAAAATACCCTAAAATGTTTCAAATCCTTTAAAACCTTTTGAAATCCCGTGAAACTTGGAATCTTTTAAAATATCTTAAAACCTTAATAGTCCTATAAAATCGTTCCAAATCTTCCGAAATTCTGGGAAATTCTTCAAGTCCCCATGAAAATTTGTTTAAATCCCTTATAATCATTAAAATCCTAGGTAATTACTTGAAATCGTTTTAATCTCTTGAAAATTCCTTAGAATCTTTTAAAATACCATAAAATATTTAAAATCCTTGGAATCTTTTAAAATATCCCTAAATATTACAAATCCTTTGAAATCCCTTCAAATTATTGGAATATTTTTAAATACCCTAAAATATTTCAAATCCTTTGAAGTTTAAAATTTGGAATTTAGAATTCAAGAAAATTCAGAAATAAGTATAGACCTGAATTCGATATTGGTTAACCCATGGGTTAATTTATGGAAAGAAAAGTAAGTAAAGTAATCTTTTCATTTCAAAAACTTAACTATAGCGACTTTATCTTTAAAAAGTGACTAAAACAAGATTTAAGAAAAAAAATGACTAAAAGTGACTCAAGTGACTGTGTGGCAGCCCTGGAAATTATTCAATTTTTAATGTTTTCAATTAAAATGATCCCCTTTTCATTTTTTTTTGCACATTTATTGTACATTTGTCTCTAATGAGCCGGAAAAGAGGTAGTTGGAAGTCTATTTTTGATCTGTGCATTTTTTTTTGTGTTCCATTTTAGTACATAAAAATATTCATAAGAAAGTAGATTTCATTTCGATCATTAAATATTTTTTCTAGTTTTGAATCTCAATTTTAAAAGTATCAATGTGATTAAAATTCAAAATAAGTAGGAAACTTGTGAGAAAAACGGAAAAAAGTCAAGTAGTCGCTTTTTTTCTTTAAAAGGTCGCAGAAAGTCGCATTTTCTCAAAAAAGTCGAAAAAAAGTCGCACGATTCGAGCCCTGAGCAAAAGAAAATAAAAACACAAGGCGTAAACTACCTACTTTTTTCGACATGCAATACCTGCAACTTACTTTCAACCCAAGCAGATTATTGTCCCATCCTTTGTGTCAGACGTGAAACACAATTTTGTAATTTTAATTAACATTGCGATAAATGTACATCCAGCAATTCCACGATTTCACGAGAAACTTGCTAAAAGGTCAAGGTAATTAATCGCAGCTTGTAATTTTCAGTACTTTCACACCTTCAGTTTATAACTCAAGAATTGAACTCAAAAGGTTGCTTTTAAGAATGAAATTATTACTCCACTAAATTTAAGCGATTATGATTAATAAAATTTAAGAGATCTGAATTGATTTTCAATATTTGTTGTTTAGCTTTTGACTCGATAATTGGTACTGATATATCACTTTTTAACGCCTGGCAAATTAAATAGCAATTGGCATTTAACATTCTTTAAGTATCGATTCATTTATTATTGAATTGTCTTACCTTCTACGTTCGACTAGCTCGTCCTTGTATCGAGTCCGGATCTCATCTAAGGATGAAATGAGTTGATTGAAAGTTTCCCGATCGATCACGAGACAACTGACTCCATCCGGATCGTCTGCTATTATATTTGCTGTTCTAAGATCGTCTCTGAAAATTAATGTCATGCAATTTAGTTTCATTATTCTCAAGGCGAAAAATATTATTGATTTATAATCGAAAATAATAAATTAAAGGTGGCTATTTAAAAAAAGTCCAATAAAAAGAAATGAGAAAAAATAAGGATTTTGAAACAACCAAAGGAATTGTTTATTCAGGATGTCTACTCAAATTCTGGAAAAAAATTTCCTGATAATTCCAGGTTTTTTACAGGTATTTCTAGATTTTTCCAGGTATAATTTTTCTTAATGAGAAGCCATTCAATCACTAAGTAGGGTTTTGCACAACATTTGTATTTTTGGATTGAAATTTCAACGGTTTGGTTTAAAAATTCATCCTTTTTGGTAGAAAATTCAACTATCTGGTTGAAAATTCATTTATTTTGTTGAAAATTCGTCTTTTTGGTAGAAAATTAATCTTTTTGATTAAAAATGCAACTGTTTGGTTGAACATTAATCTGTTTCAGTTGAGAATTTAACTATTTTGCTAAGAATTCGTGTTTTTGGTTGAATTCAACTATTTTTTAATTAAATATTAAATCTTTTTCGGTTGAAATCTGAACTGTTAGATTTCTCCTTGAGAATTCATCTTTTTTGGTTGAAAATTCAACTACTTGGTTGAAGTGGAACTACTTTGTTAAAAATTCATTTTTTTTATTGAAGAATTATCTTTTTAGATGCAAATTTAACTTTTTGGTTGACAGTTGAACTATTTTGTTGAGAATTCGTGTTTTTCGGTACAAAATAAATCTTGTGTTTAATTTAATTAATTAATGTCGATGGGTCCCAAATGAAAATACGCAACTCACGGTGACGGATAGAAAGTACGTAACTCGCGGCTTTCGTATAGATACTCCAAAAGTATAACTTTTTCAGAAGATGATTACGAACATTTAATAAAAGTTTACAATTCAAAGTTGATAATTTGCGAAAAGAGCAATTTGTTTTCTTTTGTAAATTATCAAATTTGAATTGTTAATTTTTATTAAATGTTCGTAATCATCTTCTGAAAAAGTGATACTTTTGGAGCTGCGTAGTATCTATCCGAAAGCCGCAAGTTACGTCCTTTCTAACCGTCGCCGTGAGTTGCGTATTTTCTTTTAGGACCCATGGATGTGTTTAACTTAAGAAGTTTTGACAAATGATTACATGATATTCTTAGATATATTAATTATCACCATCCATTGAATAAATGAATTAATAATACTAAAAACATAATCATTTCTTAAATTTGTTCCAAAAATGCACAAATTTAAATAATAATACAGACCAAATGTTTATTTTATCTTCATACTTAAAATTCAGTGCATATTCAACATTTTAATATTTTGAATTGAAGATATTATCCTAAGAATAGTGAAAATGATAAAAAGGAGTTCGATTTAAATCAGTATAAATCCAGTACTATAAAAGTTTTCATTTTATATCACAATTTTATTTTAAAAAAACTTAAGACGCTCGAAAAAATCCCTGACTTAAAAAAAATTCTTGACATTTCCAGATTTTTCTAGACATATACAAATTCCCTGACAATTCCAGGTTTTCCAGGTGAGTAGACAACCTGTTATTAAAACAAAGGAATATTTATATTAAATATGTTAGTCCTGGGCTAACTAAGAATCTTGAAAATTTAGATGCTGCAATTAAAAATTTTCAGTTTTGAAGACTGAATATTCCAATCTAATATTATGCAACTTTATACGCATTCAATTAGGAAGATTTTTATTTAAAAATTTTCAAGTTCAAAATGCTATCATTTTAATTGTTCGCTTTAGCAATATTGTAAAGTTGTATTGTTCATATCATAGCATTTAAATTCGTATGAATTTGCAAACTGACAAGTTTGAAATTGTACAATTACGACTATGTATTTTAATTTGATATCTTCAAATTATGAAATCTATTACAGTCAATAAAGTGTTGAAATAATTAAATTTAGTCTAATTTTCTTAAATTTTATTTGTGATTTTTAATAAAAATATTACAAATATGAAAATACTAACCCTTGAAGTGCTTTTTCGCCAAAGAAGTCACCCTTGCCCAAAGTTCTGATGTACTTTTCATCTGTCGTATCAGGTTGTTTGATCGTTACCCTCACCTGTCCTCTGCTAATTATAAAGAATGTATCTCCCCTTGCTCCTTGTCTAACAATGTAATCACCATTGTTATAAAACGTCTAAAACATTCATAGTAAAAATATATATAAATCTCTTGCCACCTTCTTTATCTTACAGTATCAAGTTTTGATTTCAATTTTGTTCTTACTCAAATTAAAATAATCAATTTCATTAATCTCTTAATATTAAATGAATTATAATGTTTCACGTGAGTAAACTGATTCTTTTAATAAATCAAACTTGCAATAATTTTAAATTGACATTGAAATTTTTTATCACGTGAGAATATATTCTTTATTTTTTTATTTTTTCTAATTTGTAAACGAAACTTACCTCTTCCAAGACGTCAGAGATTTTGATGAGAGTTTCGTCAGGAAGGTTTTTGAAAATAGGCACGCTGAAACAGAAATTTGATTCATTAAGATATATTTAAACTAATTCTTGAAAAATAATTTAAATTAAGGTGGGAATGAAACAGAATATGTACAGAATTTGATTTGTAAAACGCAGGTAAAAATTAATTTTTATCATCAAGGATTTTAAAAAAGCTATCAAGACATTTTGAGTTCTACTTAATATCCCAAGTTCCGCGATTTTCAGCCACGCGTGTTACTGATTTTCCGCTCTACTAATGAGAATCTATTTATGGAAAGATGTTCCTAGAAGAGAAACATCAAAAGAAAAAAATTACAAATGGTCATGCCAACTTTCAAACAGCTTCGAAAACCTCAATTGAAAAATAGTAAGCCTTATCTGTTAAAAAATCCAATTAAGAAATTAATTCATCTCAAGCAATTGAATTTCATTTTTTTTCAAGGGGAAAAATATGATTGTTTTAGAATCGCAAACATATAATTGAAGATTTAAAGGGTAAGAGTTAGCCGTTTTAAGCGAGGAAAGAAATTCCTGGTCATTTCTTAGCTTTTTCCCGATTCGCGAACATTTTTCACGGTCATTGAAATTTTAAAAATCGAACTCTTAAAGCTAAACATATTTTTATTTGAAGTAATTAAAACTGAACTGCAAACTAAAGCACTTAAAGTGGAACTATTTTAGATTTTAAAGTTTCAAAATTGAAACTAAACAATCTTTTACTTTATAAATTTTTTATTCAAATGCTCAATAATAATTTGGACACATAAAATGGAAGCTTTCAACACGTTTCAATTAAACAATTTGAATTTGAAAGATTTCAAAAATTCTACAAAGGTTTTAAAGATTTCAGGAGATTTCACAAGATTTTACAAACATTAAAAAAAATTTACAAAGATTTCAGTGACTGCAAAAGATGAACAGTTCAAAGATTTCTGGTTAAAGAATATAAAGTTAGAAACATTAAAAATTGAACGATTTTATTTTTTTTAAACTTAACACTTTTTAAATCAGAAGTAAAATTGTTTTAATTTTAGGTCGTTTCAAATCAATAATTGTTCAATTGTTATTTATAAATCTAAATTGAACACTTTCACGTTCAAATTAAAAAATTTTTAAATGGAACAATTAAAACTGTAACTTTTAAAGTCTGAATGTAGCACTCTGAAATTTTAACGATTCAAGGATTTCTATTTCAAACAATTCAGATTTTAATTGTTTGGTTTTGACTATTTGATTTATAATTGCTCATTTCAAATGTACAGTCACATATTGCTGAATATTTAAAAATTGTTCCTTTTTTAAATTTCCAACTGAATGGTTTAAAAATAGAATATTTTAGACTAAAACAAAATATTTCAATAGAATTTGAAATTCAATAAAAGAGTTTAATTATGAATCTAGTAATTTGAAATTACTTAAAAATTGAAAATAGTTTAGAAAATTTCAATCGGATATTTACATTTGTTCAACTACTAAGGCTTTCAAATTGAAAGAGTTCAATTTTTATTGTCGAAACCTGTAAATTGTTTCATTTTGAACAGATTCAGAATATTCTTGTGAAATAATTAATTAATTTATACTTATAGATGATTAACTTAAAGACGTTTCTTTATCAAAAAATTTCAATTTCAAACGCTTTTAATTTTTAATTGTTTAAGTCTTCAAAACTGCATTTTAAAATTCTTTAAATTGAAAATGTACGCTTAAAAATGAAGGCCTAAAAAAAAATTTAATGTAAAAGATTTTAGAATTACGCATCGCAAATTGAATGATTTCATAATTGAAAAATTCAACAATTGAACATAAATTTAAAAAAAAATTGAAATCGAACTTATTTTAAATTGTATTATACCATGTGATATGAGGATATTTCAAGTGATTGGATAGATTTTCCTTCTGAAAATTTGTAAAATTCCCGGTCAAAAAATAAATTCACTGTGATTTCCCGGTTTTTCCCGGCCTCGAAAAATTCCCCGTCATTTCCCGGTTTCCCGGTACAGCGGCCACCCTGAGGGAACAGTTTGAAGTGTGAAACTTTCATCATTCTCATTTAGGAGCTTAAGATTCAATAAACTGTGCAAATGTTTCTTGTTACTAAAAAATTTGTTCCTGGAGTTTGATGAATAATTTAAATAAGCACAAGATTTTAAACAATAAATATTGTATAAAAATAAATGTTTTTAATGCAACATAGACTAATTCTCTTAAAAATATTTTTGTTTCCATTTTAGCTCTAATTAATCATTCAAAGATTTCTCGCACTAGTGATAAATTAAGTCTCTGCTATTCGCATAAATCTTTTAGACAACCAAAGAATATTTATTTTAGCAAAACTAGTTAAATTTTTCTTGGCATTTTCTAATGAGTTTAAAAAAGCTGATCGTAAACTTGGCAAACCCAATTAAAGAGATACAATCAATAATGGATTTCACGATAAGTCGAAACCGATCAGGCAAAACGCAGAATTGAAAACACGAAGTGATGATGAGTTTGATCTTTGAAAGCTATTTATAGTATTTATACAGCTGGCTATAATAGACCATAGATTTTCAGAACTTGAAGATTATAATTTTCAGTGTTTCCAAGCTTTAAATTATGGACTGTCCAGACCTCAGCAAATAATATTTCTCGAGGCTATTTTCGTATTTCATTCAGAAAATTGAGAGAATGAATCCGGAATTTATAAATAAGATTTAGCAATCAAAAAAAAAATTCATCTCTATTGACAATTTTAAATTTTGATGCAATAAAAATATAAATATCATCTGATGGGGATATGAAACAATGAAATATTGAAGAGTCAAATAAAGATACCTGAAATCTGAAAGAATTATAAAGCTCTGAAGTTGAAAAGTATCTAAATTTTGTAGTATCCAAAATTTAAAGCTATCTTATCAACTGTTTCAATTTTTATTCAGTGCTGTCCATTTCCACACATATCCATATTTTACTTTTATCCAAACTCAAGTGCTTTTAATTTCCAATTCACTGCTTAATACTACATACATAATAATCTCGAATTTTCTATCATTTAAATTATTATCAACAACAGAAATAAATTCAAGAACTTTAGATTCAAAATTTTAATTATGTTTTAATTCGAAACTTACCTAATTTCTTACTTTTATTGTAAATTATAATTATAATTATATAATGCAATTTAAATATGAAAAAACATGCATCAATAAAAAAAAACAAAATCCAATGAACTGAGTAGAATTGAGTAGAACTGAGGGAATTCAGAAGAACTCAGGGTCAATTCAAATGAAATCCAATGAATTGAAAAAAAAATACAAAATATTCCATTGATTTCAGTAACATTAGAGTGAATTCAGAAGAATTCAAGAGAATTCGATGGAACTTATACGAATTCAAGATGAAATTGAAAGAATTCAGGGTGAATTTAAGAGAATTCCAGATAATTCGAAGGAATTTAGGATAAATTTATAAGAATTCAGAGTGAATTCAAAACATTTCAAATTAAATTTAAAAAGAAATCAGGGTTCATTCAAAAGAATTCGAATCAATTGAAAAAAATCCAAAAATTCCAAATATTTCATTGATTTCAGTAAAATTGGAGTGATTTTAGAAGAATTCAAGGGAATTCAAGAGACTTTGATGAAATTCATAAAAGTTCAAGGTGAGCTTAAAAGACTTAAGGGTGAGTTAAATTACACTAAAAAATTAATTGAATTAAATAGAATTGAGCGAATTGAGGAGCATTCAAAATAAATCATAGTGAATTCCAAAAAATTCAAAAGAATTCAAAAGAATTCAGGTTCAATTTTTAAAAATCAAGAGAATTCCAAAGAATTAAAAATAGTTCAGGATAAATTAATAAGAAGTCAGGGTTAATTCAAAATATTTCAAATTAATTGAAAAAATCCAATAATCAAAAATATTCCATTGATTTCAGTAAAATTGGAGTGAAATTCGAAGAATTCAAGGGAATTGAAGAGACTTTTATGTAATTCATAAGAGTTTAAGGTGAGGTTAAAAGAATTAACGGTGAATTTAATTAAACTAAAAAATCCATTGAAATAAATAGAATTGAGCGAATTTAAAAGAATTCAAAATAATTCATGGCGAATTCTAAAAAATTCAAGAGAATTCAAAAACATTCAGGTTCAATTCCAAAAAATTCAAGAGAACTCCAAAGAATTAAAAATAATAATTCAGGATAAATTAATAAGAGGTCAGGGTTAATTCAAAATATTTCAAATGAATTGAAAAAAATCCAAGAATCCAAAATATTCCATTGATATCTGTAAAATTGGAGTGGAATTAGAAGAATTCAAAGGAATTCATGGTCGACTCGAAGAAATTCAAGAGAATTACAAAGAATTAAGGAAAAATAAATAAGGGGTCCGGGTGAACTTTTTTTCGCATTTTTTAAAATTCCAGGATTTTCTGATACGATTTCTTTTTAAAACTGAGGCTCTTCTAATTCGATTTATTTATTAACACAATAGTTTAAAAAGAGATACACATTCAGATCCTTCTTTTATTTAAATTCAAAGCTTTGACAGATTCGCCGGCTTTTAAACTTTCCTTATTCATATTAACAAATTCCAATAAATTAAACTTAAATTATTTAAATTATTTTCAATGTTCCAAACCTTTAGGTGCAAGTTTTTCTTAAATTGGGAGGACATCGAAGTATAACTTTTTTAAAAGAAGAAAGCTTTCGAATTCAATTCCTTTCAAGTTTAATAACTTTATTGAAAGTCAAAATTCAAAACTGAAAAATACTCCCAAAACCTTAAATTTCAAACATAAAATTAAATTTAAAAGGTAAAAGAGATGAGGGAAAAAAGGCAAGGAGGAAAGGGGAGAGGAAATCAAACAAGAAATTAGAAAGGAAATGGCAGAGCTTAGAAAAGAATCTAAAGGTGTAAGATTAGAGGGGAAGGAACTGAAAAAAGGAGTAGAAGAAATGCTGAAAAGGATAGATGCGACGGTAGAGATAGAGGAAGTGAGAAGTATAGGGAAGGAAGGGGGGAAGAGAAGAGCAAATGGAACTAGGGAAATTAAAGAAACGGGAACATAAGAGGGAATAGATGACAAAGAAAAGCGCGTTATATGAAAGCTCAGAGAAAATAGAAGACGATATGACATGGAAAGAATGGAATATGCAGTTTAAGTTAAGGAAAACAGCGGAAGAGGAAAGGAAGAAGGGAAAGAGAACGTGGTTTAAATATGGGAGAATACAGGTACAATAATATGGTGAGATTGGGACGAAGAGAGGGAGGAGTTATTAAAAAGTACGGTGATTGGGGGCTAAGAGAGAAAGGAACGGAAGAGAGGAAAATAAGAAATAGTAGGAAACAAAAAAAAGAGACGAGAAATGAAAGAAGGGAAGAATGAAACATTTGTTACTGGAATGTAGCAGGTTTGGAAAGAAAGGATAGGGAATTTATGAGAAATTTGGAACAATGGGAGGTGGTAGTAATGATAGAGACGTGACTAGATGAAAAGGGATGGAAGAGAGTAAGAGGAAGATTACCGATGGATTACAGATAGCAGGTTCAAAATGCAAAGAGGAAGAATAAAAAAGGCAGAGCAAAAGGAGGAATGGTGATGGTAATAAGGAAGGAATATATAACAGGGAAGGATAGGAAAGAGATGAAAGAAGAAAGGGAAGGATTAATAGTATAAGAGGTAAGGATGGGAGAAGATAGGTGGGAGATAGTGGGGATATATGTAAACGGAGATATGTAGGAGAAATCTGAGGAGATAAAAGAACTGATGAAAGAAAATAAAGAAGGGATTAAGCTTATAAAAGGAGAAGATTTCAATGCGAGAACAGAAGATAGAGGAGGAAGGGAATGGAGAGGATAGTGATGAAGAAAATCCAAAGATACTGAATGGAGAAGGGAAGAAATTGTTGAAGAGCTTGGAGGAGATGGGATAGTTGATCTTAAACGGGAATGTAGAGGGATGAGGAAGGGAATATACACGCTCAGGAGGAAAAAATGGACGGCAATTGACTATAACATAGTGGGTGACGAGGTAAGAGAGAAGGTCCAGAAACTAGAGGTAGGAGATTGTACAGATTCGAATCACTGGCCCATAATACTGTCATTAGAGGGTGCAAAGAGTAATAAAAATAAGGATAAAGAGGGAGTAGAGGTGAAAAGAACAGGAAGAGGGAATCGGTCAATAGAAGGAAGAGAAAAATTTAAGGAAAATGTAAAAAATATGAAAATGGGAGAGGGAAATGTGAACGAAGAGATGGAAATAATGATAGGAGAAATAAAAAGCGCATTAGAGGGCACAGGCAAAAAAGAAGCTTTTGAATTTCATTCCTTTTAACTTTGATAACTTTATTGAAATTCAAAACTCAAAACCGAAACATTAATTCCAATTCTTTAAATTTCCAAAAATTAAATTTAAAAGCTTTTGTCTTTGACAACGCTGGAAAAAAATGAAGGGGGCAAATTTGCATTTCCGGTTTGCTTTTTCACAAGAATAAAGTAGAGGTGACAAAATTGTAATTTCGTAATACCTCTTGAGGAAATCCGTATACTCTGCTTGTCTCGAAAGACCGGTTCTCATCATGATAGTTTGGAAACATTGTCGGTCGATGGCCCATAATTGACAATCTGTGGCTGCTGTTATGGTTGCCGTTCTTTTGCAATTGTAAAGAATGGCTAATTCACCCAAAACTTTTCCTGGTGCCAAAGTACTCAGGTATTTTCCATCCCTCGAAACTTCCACCTTTCCCTCTGAAACAAAAAAAGAAAAACCATTTTAAAAATTGCTAAAAATATTGTAAATTATTATCAAATTCAATCTTTGTATTTCCAAATTGGAAAATCGAATATAAAATAACAATACAAAATTAAACTGAAAGAAATTAAATAAAACAGTCAAACGAGACTTCTACTGACATTCCTAATCGACAGTCCTGCAGAGAACAATGGACCTTCAACCTAAATGGCACGCATGATGTTCCAATGGCATTTAAACTGATACCAGTTCTTTCGAGAGACTGTAAATACAATTCAATGTGACATTTATACAAAAATTATCTGGTGGGTGTTGAATTTTAAATGTGAGTTGAATATAAAATAGGGTCAGTCAAATTTAAATTGATTGCTGTCAGTTGATTCGCGCATTTTTCAATTTAAAAAATATTTACGAAATTATAGTACATGATCAGAACTGCCACAGCCTAATTTACTAGAAAAAAGTGGAAAAAGTGACCTATTTAAACCGTAAAAATGACTCAAAGTGACTGTGGATGAATAATGTGACTAATGTTCTATTGAATTCAAAAGAATGCAAAACAATTCGATGAATTTTATCGGAATTCGAAGTAAATTTTAACGAATTCAGGATAAATTCATAAGAATTCAAAGTGAGTTCAAGACAATTTATGTTAAGTTAAATAAATCAGGGTTAATTCAAATGAATTTTAAAAAATGTTAAAAATCTAAAATATTCCATTGATTTCAGTTAAATTGGAATGAATTTAGAAGAATTCAAGGGATTTAAGAGACTCTGATCAAATTCATAAGAATTTGAGTGAATTGAACAGAATTTTAAACATCAAATAATTTCCATTGAATTGAGTAAAATGGCAGTGAACGGAATTCAGGGCAAATTCAACAGAACTTAAGTGAATTAAAAAAAAAAAATTCCAACCAATGAACTAAATAAAAGTCGAGTGAATTTAGAGGAATTTAAGTAAATTCAAAAGAATTCAGGGAGACTTCAATCAAAAATTTAAAGAATTTAAAGAATTCAGGATAAATTTATAAGAATTCAGGGTGAATTCCAAATTAATTCAAATAAATTATAAAAAAAATTAAAATGTTCTATTTATTTCAGTAAAATTAGAGTGAATTTATAATACTTCAAGAGAATTAGACGAAATTCAGATGAATACAGGATTAATATAAAATAATTCATGGCGAATTTGAAATATTTCCAGTGAATAGAACAAATTTGTTAAAATCTAAAAAATTTTCATTGTATTCAGATAATCGGGAATCCGAGGGTGAATATAATTAGTAAATATGTTTTAACTGTAGCAAGAAAAGAAAACGAAGAAACCTTTGAAGAGAATACAAATAATTTTGAGAAATCTATCTTGAATTTGGTAAAAAAGGTTGCCATGCACGGATACATAGAACTTTCTGGTGTTTTTCATTTTAGATCAATAAAATTTTCATAAGAAAGAGAATTTCATTTCCATCTTAAAGATTTTTTATTTTAATAAGAAAATGGAACGATTGACTAAACAACATTTGATAATGAATTTTTTTTTATTTCCAGGTAATATTTGAATTGAATTAATACATGTTTTATTATTTATAACTGTAGTTTTTCTATAAATTACCCCTGATAAGGAAGTCTAACGGAGGAAGTCTACGGAGAAAACAAAGAGTGAGAGGTTGCTTTTGGTTGACTATCTTCTTCTCCCTCTTTTCCTTGTTGTTGTACATTTATTATATATTTGTTTCTAATGAGCCAAAAAAGCGGGTAGTCTCGAAGTATATTTTTGATTCGTGAATTTTTTTGGGTGTTCTTTTTTAGTAAACAAAAAACTTTCATAAGAAAGTAGATTTCATTTCGATCTTTAAGAAATAAATAATTGATTTAGAAAATGTTGATACTAATAAGCTTAATTTTAATTTTATATACAATTTGACCCAGAATTGAATGACTCACCAAATATTTTTAATTCTTACAAATAAATAAATCATTTTTTTTAACTCCCATTGGCAAAAATGCATGTCCATTTTGTTTAAATTTTGCAACGTTAAATAAATTAAAGAGAAGAAGCTGACAGCGGAAGTTTAATGTTTCCGGTTAAATCCTTATAAACGGTATAGTATATATAGTGGTGCATTTCTTGAGAGGTACCTACTTGAAACTAAAATAGCCATGAACTAATTGAGACTGTAAATGCCACTTTATCCTTCTTACGAGGCAAAAAACATAATCATCATCTCATTCGAAATAACACCCTGAGTGCGTTATTACTCGAGCAGTGACGGAAAATTATAAATCAGTTTCCACATAAATTTCAAAGTACGCGGTAGCCAAAAGAATAAAAAATTAATTAGAACACATTTTGATAATGAAGGTAACGAAAGTAGAAAACTCCAACGGTTTGCATAATCTTAAATGTTCATCTTTTTCAGTAAAATGTAATCTTGGAAAACAAATTTATTAAACAATTTGCGAATTGAGCAAAATTGTAGTACAGTGAAACTCTCATTTAACCGGCCCCCATATACCGTGTTCATAGAATTCCGCCGGATCGCATTCGTTGATGATGGGGTCCAAGGGGGCGAGAGAGAGGCCCGTGAGCTCAGCGGAGTTTAGTTGCTCTCCCTGACCGTTTACATCAAACAAATTCTTGGAACTGAGTCACGGTCATCCGAGGCCATACCCGTGACCGTTGCTAAATGGGGGTTCCAGTGTAAATGAAATGTTCTAAAAATTGAAACATTGTTTGCAAAAACCTGGTTATTTTTAGGACCTATTTGAGAAGCTATTAGTTTTACGGATTGTAAAATAAAAACACAGAAGTTGCCAAAACCCTGTAGTTAAATTTGCACGATCATTTTCTCTCTATTCACCAAACATTATTTGGGGCCACGTGCCTAATAAAAAGTGACAGCATCTCTTCAGTGTGCCAATTTGCTCCATTTCTCCCCACCCACGTAGGCAGCTGACACTTTATTACGATAAATATCCTACATATGATAATGTCTCACAATTCAAAGAGTCATTTATTGAAATTGTAGAAGTCAACAATGAAATAATTCTGTGACTGACCGGCATAACGACACAACTACAAAAAGCAAGTTTCTGAGAAAATCCACTTTTAGTGTTTAAAACTTATATGTAAAATGGGAGAATATACGATGAGATCTATATTTGACAATATAAATAGGGGTAATAACAATCTACTTTTTCATCATAATAAGAATTGAAATACCTGTTGTGTTTCCGTAAAACAAAATAAAACTTTGACTTGTGCTGTTGTGCAGGGAACTTGACATGTGTCGTTATGCCAGGAATCAATATTTTTCGGGTGATTTTCAGCAAAAATATATGAAGTTTAGATTAACTATCCAAGAAAAAAATAAATAAATAAACCTCAATTCGAGGTTATTTCATGACTTCTTATAATTTAAATCTATTTCGTCAACTTTCCGTTAGAGCGCTCAAGTCGTTAATACAGCTGTAGTTTGCGGCTAAATTCATGTTATATTTTTTCCTATATTAAAACAAAATAATTTAAAACGATTGATCCAACGAAAAAAAAAACGTTGCAGCAGTTCAATCGACGGATAAAAATCGAGAATAAAAGTTAGAATCAACTCTCTGAAAATGTTTGCAACGAAGGATTGATCATCGTTTGCACAGGTTAGTGTACGAATTCATCATCGAAATTTCAAAAAATATGTTTTGAATATCAATTTTTCTTTTAAAAAAAAATGGATCTAATAGCCAATAATTATGCCCCTGGTTCTTCGAACCCGTCATCTTTGGAAGGTACGTAACGGCGTAATGGGTAAAAAAAGAATTTCTTTTATTGAACTTTGCATAACCTTAACAAAGAGCGCGCGAGAGAAGTTTGAGAGACTTTCGTGAGTTTTCCCTCACAGAAATTCAGTTATTATGAATTTTTTCAGAACCAACATGTGTTGAAACCAGCAACAATGGAGGAAATTCCATTTCAGGCTCAAATGAGTCATATTTTGATGCCCATTTTCCAACAGGTAATTTTTTTGCAACTATTAAAGAAATCATTTTGCAGCAAAGATTTTAAAGATATCTTGTATAAATTGATTACAATAGAGGTTAAATGTAAAGCCATGAGTTGTCGTTATGTCAGGCATAATTTTTCAGAGAGCTGACATGTGTCGTTATGTCGAACACAATTTTTCAGAGAGCTGACTCGTGTCATCAGGCACATCGTTCTTCTGGACGAGGGTTACAGTTTTCGGGATTTTGGGCCAGACCAAATGAAAAGGGCCTAATCGAACATCATTATTTCGATAAAATCTCAATTTCACGAAGAATTGAGTTCTGTCGTTATGCCGGGCAACCACAGAATTTTATCTATAAAGGCCTGACGAAGCCAAAGAAATGAAAATTTTTATTGTAAAAATAGATTTTCGGATAAAATTTTAATATTTAATTAAATATATGCCGTATAGGGGGAAAAATACGGCAAGAATAATCACATGACATATGTTAAGATAATTTAAATTGTAATCGTTTTCCAAGACGATTGAGGACTAACTTTGACTTAGGTACTTTCACTTATATCCAATTTTTCATAATGGACTAGTTACTAGTTGTCCCGAAATTATATTTGACTACTCATCCCGAATTTCAGGATGATGATATACTTCATTTTTCTTACTTGAAACATTAAAAAACTGACTTCCTTTCCGAAATTCTAAAAATTTGTTATCCATGAATTAAATTTTTTTTTCTATTTTTCTCCAAACATGAAAGCTTTCAAATAAATAAACCTTCAAGATTAAGGGATTTTAAATTTTCATTATTTTCAATTTAGTTCATTTTCAGATTAAAATTCATAATTATTTTCTAATATGTAATTTAAATTTGAATCCCTTTACATTTGACGTACAATATGAAAGAATGTTTCAAATTTGGATTCACCGAAATTTGAAGAAATTTTCTCTAGAAATGCACAAATTTTAAGCTTAAAAACTTTTTAAATTCAATTAGAATTTGAAATATTGATTTTTTTGTCAAATTCTAGTCTAGAATTAATTTTTTAAATAGTATTCAAGTTCGAAATACTGGAAGGCAGTCATATCCATTCGTTTTTCAAATACTTGAATTTTTTTATAATCCTAGTTTAGAAAGCGTAAAAAATTCGAATAAATCTCAAAATTCGAAATCTTTCAAAAAATAATTAACTTTGAATATTTTTAAAACTAAAAATTATTTTTGGACAATCGTCCCGGAAAGTAAAGTGTTCTAATCTTAGAATAGATTAGAATTTCAACATTAAAACGCTTTCATTTTTGTATAGATTGTAAATATTTTGTGGGGTTTTCCAATTTAAAATATTTTAAAAAGAAATCGGGTGCATTCAAAATCATTAAATTTTAAATCGTAAGTTTGTTCCAAATTTTAGACATTCATTATTTAAAGAAAAATACAATTACAGCCGACTTTATTCATATTTTAGCGAAAATTTTGAGAAAAAAAACGCAAGACAGAGAAAAGTGCTGAGAGACCTTTTTAAAAGTTTTCGAGTGAAACAAATTTGCTTTATTGACTTTTTTCGTATCTTGTCTCGTTATTAAAAAAAAAAGCGAATTTCTATTTTTCATAAAAAGAAATCCATTTTTTTCTTCTCCAAGACGCGGGCACAAGACAAACTCCTATAGGATATATGCACCATATTAGTACACACCTAAAAAAAATCAAGAAAAAATAAAACGATGACCTTTTTGAGAAAATTGAATTTAAAGATTTTCGGAAAAATCGCCGTCATTCTGTCAATTAAATTTTTTTTAACCTTCCAGTGTATTTCAAAAGTGAACGAAAAGATCTATCAGAATCAAGAAGGAAAAATCAAATGTCTATAATGGTTTAGATACTGCAACACTTTTAATAAAAGTTCAACACATTTTTTATAAATTGCTTAACCAGCTTTAAAAGTTCTAATAATCATAACTTAGTTAATAAAATTTTTTTGTCTAATCGGTGAAATACGTGTCGTCTAAAATCCTTTGAAAATCAACATCTTATGTCCCCAAAAGATTCTGTGACTTCATCACGCACAGCCTGCCCGTTTTGGAATGAATTCGGTCTTATATAGTCGCATGTATGCTTGTCAGAGCATTAATTTTGAAAGTATAAAGCATTACAGATTACATTCGTTTCTAAAACAAATATTTCAAATGATGTTGAAATTCTACGTATTAAATTGCAATTGCCTTCAAATATGAAGAAAAACTATTGTCTGATAATTTATAATACTTTCTTCTTTGAATATAAAATCCACTTTCGTTCTTAATTCTTACGGGAAATAATTTTTAAGGTTTATTTCAAGGTCAAAGAAACCTGATTGGAACGAACGACCGACTTTTGGTTCAACCTACATTTTTTCACTTTCGCGGTTATTTAAAGCTGCAAGGAAATGTGAAAGTGTTACCTAAATCATAAATAACAACTCTTCTAGATAAAGGATGATATAATATATTTACTCCTAAAAAATATCGAGGTCTTTGTATAATTGACGAATGGAGAAAATTGGATATTTCTAGGTCATACTTTCTTTCAGAAGAGTGATTTTTAAATTTCAATCATACTATAATAATTACTTTTACGTAATACATGTCTCATGAAGTAGACTTATATTAAGTTTCTATATTCAATATGCACATAGTAGATGAATTTTAAGAACACAAAATATGAATAGAAAACGTAGGTACCTAATAGATATTTATAAGCGAATTTTTTAATAAATATCAAGAAAAAAAATACGAAATTCAAATCAATGAATCAATCATTCTAGGGAGTACTTTATGAAACGTGATTTGACTTCTGGATCTGATAAATTGCCAATTTTATCAAATACGATCCAAATGATTAGTTTTAGTCATTTTAGTAATTTCATTAGTCATTTTAAGATCTATAAACATTTTCAGATAATCTTAAGTGTTTGAACTGGAATCGCTTTTCTACATTTGCATCGGAAATATGGTAACTGATTAAACCAGGTTTCTCGGTTCGATGATCAAGTGGCAAAAGGTGGGTGAAAATTTGAGGCGACGGATAAAGTAGAATAAACAGGAACAGGAAAAGGTAAAAGGCATCCGCTCAGCAATTACAATAATTGAAATGGATTATGTGTGCGGATATGCATTCATAAACGCCCCTCTGAAAAATTATATTATTGCCTTAAAGTACCACTTTTTTATTGTAGGACACGCTTCCGTAATTTAAAAAAATGTACACTTTCTTCCAAATCGTGCTGAATTGTGCATAATTGAAGCATGGAAAGCTAAACGGTGCTAAGTCCACTTTTTGCGAAATTGAGCTTTCTCAAAAAATCATACTTTCTCTCTCTTTTACACCTTTTCAGTGAAGAAATTAAGAAATTACAATTTTTTACCCTAAAATTTAGTATTGAAATGTGTTCGAATATTTTAAATTTTTTAAGAATTCCCGCTAAATAAATGAAGTATACTTAAATTTTCATTTTTTTTCAACAATTCGATGGTTATTTTAGGATTTTAACAAGTATGTATTTAAAAATAGTGCTCATAATTATCATAATTAAAAAATGTTGTACTAGTACTATAAATGTTCTTTTTTTTCTGTCAAATAGTGTTATTCGTTTATGAAATAAATAAAAATATGTATTTCATATGATTTTCATTTGTAACACCAGGAGAAGCTAAACTGTGCTAAGTCCATCGCCATTTCCAATAGATTATTACACGCACTACGCGCCATTTATTTTTTCACACAATGGTTATTAAACTGATCCATCCTCCTACACAAAAAAAAATAATTTACTCAATCGGTTGTAAATTGTTCCTCTAGAAAGATTTTTTGTCTCTCATGTAAAATTTGGTTGATTGGATTTAGCACCCCTTAGCATTCCCTGCTTCAATTAATTAATGACATAAAATTTCACTCAAATAAATTTTTGAGGTCTGCAAAATAATCATCCTATAAATTCGAAGAATTTTTATATCCTAGGTAACAGAGTTGTAACAAATGATTGTATTGCAATGGAAAGTTATATTACAGAATTTTATATAAGTAATTATACTATATAGAGTATATAGGGTAAAGAATTTTTGGATAGTCTCAATGCTCTCTTGGCCGACGATAGTAGTTATGTGTTTCAACATTTCCCACGACGACTGTTACACCACATGTGCAGTTTATAAAAGAATTGTAAGCAACGATCATGAAATAAACAATAATTTTATATATTTTTTTCCATTTTATTTTCATTTATTTATTTTTTATTTCCAAGAATTTCGTAGTTATACTTAAATGTTGGACGTTAAAAAAAAATTTTAATTTTGATTTAATCTGAATTTAATTTCTTAAATTAAAAATTGTTTACTTTGATGACATTTCTGAATTTTGGGGTGAATGATTTGAAACATTTCGCAAAATCTTCTTTTTAGTCCAAAAAAAAACTATCAGTCGAAGGAGACTAAAAAACATGTTTATTTAAAAGAAAAAACACACAAAAATAGTCAACAATTTTTTTTTAATAACTGATTTTTTCTACGTTTAGGTTTTTCAACCAAATTTTAATCACTTTATACACATTTTTATAATTTTTTTACAAAAATATTTGTATTTTTCTCAAAAAACACAAAAATAATTTAATTTTTTTTTTAATCAAGATTTTTTTAAAAATCAAATTTCAAAACGAAACAATATAAGAAGAAACTTGTGATATTGCAAGAAATGTGAATTGATCAAAGACTGCACTATGTTAAATATTAATGGATTTGAATTATTTTAATGAATTTCACAAATTGTTGATTAATTTAAATATCTAAGAGTTATTCAATTTGAAATAATAGAATAGTAAAAATTAAAAAAATGCTATAATTAATATTAAAATTATAATATGTTAAATAAATTGTGTTTCATTAATAAAATATAAATGTGTACAAAAATGTTTTTTAAAAATTTTAAATGTTAATTTTTCGAGATGGAAAAGGGAAAGGGGAAGTTCTGTCACACCCTACCTCTTTTCCATTTTTTATTTCCAAGAGTTTCGTAGTTAAATTTAAATGTTGGACGTTAAAAAAAATTTCAATTTTGATTTAATCAATCTGAATTTAATTTCTTAAATTGGTAATTGTTTACTTTGATGACTTTTCTGAATTTTGGAGTGAATGTTTAGGTTTTTCCAACAAATTTTAATCACTTTATACTCATTTTTATACATTTTTTACAAAAAAAAGTTGTATTTTTCTCAAAAAACACAAAAATAATTGAAACATTTTTTTTCAATCAAGATTTTTTACATTTACATCAGAGAAGGTATTAGATTTGTGTAAAATTTGACTCCCCCCCCCCCCGTTTTTGTCAGATGTCCACTTTTTGAGACCCCCTGAACCCGAAAAACAGGTTTTTGCCAGTGTGTCTGTCTGTACGTATGTTTGTCTGTGAGCACGATAACTTTTAAGTGAATGAATCTATTGGATTATATTCGAAATAACTTGAAATATGTCGTTTGCAAATATTTTCGAGGTTATATTCGTAATCAGCACCTCAAAATACATTAGTATACGTGGTTTTAATAGAACGAAAATAGAATTAGTTATGAACGTGATTTTTACAGATTTTCAATTTTTCTAACCTTTTCTGTTTTTTTGGGGGGGGGGGGGGGAAATGAAAATTTTTAGGTCTCCCCCGACTGATATTTTACTTCTGGACTAGAATTGAGATTTTCGAAAAGGTTTCAAACTCTTCACTCCAAAATTCGGAAAAGTCATCAAGGTAAAAAATTACACTCAAATTTTATATTTTATAACAATATAGAAAGTTATTTTGAAATTGAAATTAAAATCGCAATTGGGAAACAATCAATCCTAAGAGAGGAATTCTATTTTAATTTGGAATTTATTTAGGTTATTAAGTCTCATAGTCAATACTCATTGAATCTATTGACATTCAGTAATATCCTTGATTGAAGAAGTGTTTGATACTAATTGATGTAGCAATTAAATTGACCCAGGAAATGAAGATATCATGAGCTTAGATTACAATATTAGATTTCAAATTGAGATTGTTGAGAATTATAATACTTTATTAAAAGAGCGGTATATGAAATTATAATCAAATTATAGCCTTAGTCAGATATTCAATAAATATACAAAAATAATTAAAACACAATTTGAAAAATTATAAATTATATTCTATATAATAATGTGAATGTAGAGACGTCCAAAATAGACAAATTAAAACTGGAAGATCAAAATTGACAAGTTTTAATTTGGATTTCTTTCTTTGGATCATTACCAAGTTTTAAAGTTTTAAGATTTGGTTCCTTTCAAATTTACAGATCGATCCAAAATTCGGATCGTTTTCAAATTTCAATTTTCTATATTTGGATATTTCAAAATTGTAATTCTTTGCAATTTTCATGATCACATTTGAGTCCGATACATTCTGTACTGAAGAGAGGGTAAATAAAGATCGGTCGGTGAATATTTTTTTGACACTACAAATTTAAATGTTTGATTAGTTCAGACTTGACAAAAAATTAATTTTTGTTAAAAATCTGATGACATTTCTAAAAACATCAATTTTGACATAAAAGTGCTTTGAGCGACCACTAAATATTTTTTTTAAATATATCAAAATTTGAGGGTCTATTTCTAGCCCAGAGGAACATGTAGTTCCATCATGATGACTGAGAAATTAAAAAAAAAATTTTGGACAAAAAACAAGTGTCATGTGCGGTGAACTAGACCATCATACCCATATGTTTTTGGGGTCGCTGAATCCGAATCTGGGTCTGTTTAACCCCATCAGGTCTCAGTTCGTCCCTAACCTCAAAAACAGCTAAAAATTGATTTGGACAATAAAACCTTCAGAAAAAAGTGTATCTTCATACTTTTGGGATCTCTGAATCCGAATCTGGTGTCCGCTTACCCCAATCAGACCACCGTTCGTTTCTAACCTCAGAAAAAAACTTAGAAACATTGAAGTAACCAATAAATACACAAAACTCACCACGTGTTCGGGGCCTGATTAAATCCTGGAATCCACATAACGTGAAATATATCGCGTTTTTTATAAAAAAATGAATATTTTGAAAGAGAATATTCATTTTCTGAAACGTTGAAATCAACACAATTATCAATGCAAACCAAAAAAGAAAAATTCTTCCAAATTTTTTGAGAACTACGCGACGGAAGATGACAGATGAAGAAGCAAGAGAAACTGTTCTAACAGCGCGTTCACAAGACAGTAGCGGACACTTTTTGTACTAAAATGATAAAATCGCAGATTACCCAGAGAATCGCGGCCAGTAATTTATGTTTTTCCTCAAAACTAATTATAGGAATATATAAACAAATAAAAAATTACAATTTTCGTTATAAACATGCATCCTGAAATTATTTTTCACAGAAATACAAAGATAAAATACTATTTAGAAAGTTATTTACCAAGTTCACAAGTCACTTATAAATGCATAAATTTACTAAGTTTAGACGATTATTTATTGCTAACTTCACAAGTCACTTTCCTTTATAAAAAAATTAATTAACCAATCTTGTGAAATTATTTATTTATAAATACACAGGTCTTTGTTTTTTATGAATAAATAAATAAATAAATTTACCAACTTTGCAAAATTATTTATTTCCAAATTCACAAGCCTATTTCCTTTATAAATAAAGAAACTTACCACTTTGCGAAATTATTTATTTTCAAATTCACAAGTCTCTTTTTTATAAATAAATAAAAAAATTCTCTAAGTTTTCAAATTCTTTATTTATAGATTCACAAGCCCATTTCCTTTATAAAATAATTAATTTATCAACCTTGCGAAATTATTTATTTATAAATTCTCAAGTATCTGTCCCTTATGAATAAATAAATTAATGAATTTATCAACTTTGCGAAAATATTTATTGAGTTGACATTGTCCTCGTCACAGTCTGAAAGCCCTCATACTTAGACCTGGGGAGGTATGAGGGTTATAACCCCCCAGGACGGCAGGCTCACCTCCGAATGGTCCAAGATTCCTAACACGCGGGGTTCTTCTTTACAACTATGACAACTACAAATAAAAACACTCAAAAATGTATGGATCTTCTGAAAAACCAAAGCTTTTCAACTCGAACTAATGTTTGAGCTTCCTCTTCCAAATATTCTTGCGATAAGAACCCTAATACATTCTGCTATATTTGTAGAAAATACCAGGTTCCGAGCGATCGTGAACTTATTTCTGAAAAGATTCGTGAAATTGATAAAGAATATTTTGGTCTCAATGTTGTGGATCAAAATGAGAAATGGGTTCCACACAAAATATGATCTAGTTGCCATATAATGTTGAGTCATTGGGATATCAGTCGAGATAGTAAAACTGAAATTCATGAAACCTACTTTGTGGGAAAAACCACTAACAGAAAATGATTGCTCTTTCTGTCTGAATAACTTTCAGGGCTTACTAGGCACTTAGAAAGGGTAAAAGAAGCATTTCTTATGTTGATGTTGCAACAGTAACGAGACCCACTAAATCGTTCGAGACTGATGGTGGGAGCAATTGCGATGACATGATCGGAAGTTCGTTTCCGAACAACGAAAGCACAGAAGATGAAATAGCACGTTCAATCTGTTCAATAGAGGATCTGGAGATTACCAATTGTTTCGAAGTCGAAGAAATAAGCTCTGATGATAACGATTTCATCCCATACAATGAAAGTAAGAGAGTTCCCAACATTTTTACGCAAGAAGAATTGAACGATCTTGTAAAAGACTTAGGATTACCCAAGGACGGTGCAGAATACCTTGCATCAGTACTAAAAAGTAAAAATTTGTTATCAGAAGGCACAAATGCGAAGTATTATAGGGATAGAGACAAGAATTTCAGTAAGTACTTTTCAGAAACAAAGGAAACTTCATTGGTATGTTGTCATGACATCAATAGTTTGATGAATGAATTGAAGCCAAGCAATTATAAAGCCGATGAGTGGAGGCTATTTATTGATTCGTCTAAAATAAGTCTGAAAGTAGTACTGCTTCATAATACTACTGTGTTTGCTCCCATACCAATAGCACATTCAACTGAGCTGAAAGAGCAATACAGTAATATTGGACTAGTTTTAGAAGAAATAAAATATCCAGAACATGATTGGCAAGTTTGTGGAGATATCAAAATTTTAAACACCATACTAGGACAGCAATCAGGCTTCACAAACAACTCTTGCTTTTTGTGCTTATGGCGTAGTCGGGATCGAGGAAATCACTATACCTGTATACAGAAAACATGGCCAAAGAGAACATCATTTCAACAAGGTTCTATCAACATCATCGCTAATCCTCTGACTGGCCCAAAAAAAGTATTACTTCCCCTCACCACATAAAACTTGGTCTATTGAAACAGTTTGTCAAAGCCCTTAAGGATGAAGGAAATTGCTTCGAGTATTCAAGAGAAAAATTTCCAAAATTATCGGATGCAGAATTGGAAGAAGACATTTTCGATGGACCACAAATTCGGAAAATGCTGAATGGTGAGAATTTCATCACATCAATGAATCCAAAACAGAAGGCAGCATGGATTAGTTTCAAGCAAATTATAAAAAATTTCCTGGGAAATCACAAGAATAGGGACTACAAAAAAATAGTAGCTGATATGGTGAAAAACTTTGGTAAAATGGGGTGTTTGATAAACCTGAAGCTGCACTTTCTCTTTCCCATCTCGATTATTACCTAATGAATTTAGGAGATTACGGTGAGGAACAAGGAGAACTATTCCACCAATATACTAAAGAAATAGAACGTCGATATCAAGGAAGATGGAATAAAAATATGATGGCTGATTTTTGTTGGATGTTGAAAATAGAACATGTTTGAAAGGGAATAAAACGTAAAAAAAAACCTCTTCACAGAACTTTTGAGAATAAAAGAGCACGATACCACAGAAAAAAATGAATTGAAGCTTATGCCTGAACCCCAAAATTGATTATTTCAGTGTTTTAGATTATTTTTAAGGTTAGGGACGAAGGGTGACCTGATGAAGTATAACAAATACTTTATTCGGATTCAGCGACCTCAAAAACAAGAGGGTAGCCATTTTCCCAAAGATTTCAGTCATCACGAGTGATGCTTCAACTACAAAATGGGTTATTCAAGTGTTCTTAAGCTTTTTTTATGAGGTTAGGGACGAACTATGGGGCTAAGCGGACACCAAATTGGGATTCATCGACCCCAAAAATATGAAGATAAATATAAATATAAGAATAAATATAAGAATAAAAATATGAAGATACACTTTTTTCTGGAGATTTCATTCACCAAATCGATTTCTAGCTGTTTTTTTTGAGGTTAGAGACGAACTGAGACCTGATGGGGTTAAACGGACCCCAGATTCAGATTCAGCGACCCCAAAGACATATAGGTATGGTGGTCTAGTTCACCGCACATGACACTTTTTTTGTGTGTCTGTGTTATTATAGGTACATTAGAACCCCCATTTAGCGACGGTCTCGGATTTCGCCTCAGATGACCGTGACTCCGTTCTAAGAATCTGTATGATGTAAACATTCAGGGGGAACAGCTGAACTCCGCTGAGCTTACGCGCCTCTCTCTCGGTCCCTTGGACCCCCTTATCAACAAATGCGAGCCAGCGGCAATCCCCCCTCTCTCTCGGCTCCTTGGACCCCCTCATCCATGAATGCGATCCAGCGGAATTCTAGGAACACGGTATATAAGGGCCGATTAAATGGGAGTTTCAGTGTATTTTTTGAAATTAAAAATTTACCACCGGGGAAGCGGCGAGGGGCCCACGAGGGCAACCAGAAGGACAACCATGAGGGAAGCTCATATTGTATCCTGACGGATTAGCATGTCGTTTCCATAACGGACCACGCCTGGATTACCCTCATGGGCCCACTTCATTTTTCCACATGGATTATACAAAAAATATTTAATTTCAAAAGACAATCTTAGCCTTCTGTAAAAATATCTGCATATCAACTCAAGATATTCAGGAATATGAAAGATTAGAATAATAACTCTTCGAGAGAATTTCCTTCACCGGATTTTGGTTTAAAATGACCCCATCACGGTTCATTTTGAACGAAAGTAAGTTCATTTTTGCTGCAGTTTGAATGAAATAAGTTTTCTTGTACTCTTTATAATTTGAATCGAATCTTGTAAATTGAACCACCCCTCCCCCGCACTCCTCGAAGAATATTTTATACCCCATTCTATGATGAAACGGTTCAATTTTCTTATGAAACTAATTTTACAAAATTATATTCCTTGTTTAGCAAAGCCCGACGGCGGATGTGTCGTAAGTCGCGAATAAGAAAGGAGTTCTTGAATAAAAATGTACGTGGGTTTGCGCCAGAACCTCATCTTTATTTGTCCCCATAAAAAGAATTTCTCCAACTAATAAAATTAAAACTTCAAGCCAGAAACCACCAAACTTCTCTGAGTGCAAAAAAATTAGAACTTAACTTAATACTTCGAAATTCCTATAAATTTACTTTCAGAAATAATTTATAATACTCAATAATTAATATGACAACATCCTAATCACAACTAAATTATCACTCTAATAACATTGATAGTTCTTCAATTTTACAAGCACTAATCAATAATTTCTTTGCGAATTAAAAGGTGATAGTTTAGTTTCCTATCACATTTCTTTTTTTTTTCGTTTCTAATAGGCCCCTCTTAAATGACAGTTTTAAAAAATCTTCAAAACTATATAATACATTTTTTATTGTGTTATACTGAATGCATGATGAACTCGAAGTCTTATTGCGAAAATTGCGTAAGCTAAAATTTTTTATAGACTTTTTTATTCGATTCGACTACGAAACGGGAGTTCCAAGGTGGGGAAGGTCCATGGCCGCATTGTCAGATATGCTTTCACTTCCTCGCATCGTATCTGTCCTGTTCAAGAAATACACAAAGGCATCGTGATTCACGTTTTTTTCACCAGAACCCCCGAAACTGGAAAGAACAGATTTTTCAAAGAAAGTTCTGTTCAAATGTTAATATTTAATTGGCGATAAAAAAATCTCGAATTGAACAGAAACTGGGCCCCAATGCGGAAAATTTCAAACTAATCTTTTGTGAAAAAATGGAGTGGGCCGCCACATGGGGCCCTCATGGAAACGACATGCTAATAGATAAGGATACAACATGAGCTTGTCTCATGGTTGCCCTCGTGGGCCCCTCGCAGTTGCCCTGACGTAAAATTTTAATTGGAAAAAAATATTTAATAAATATCTCATCATTTTTAAGTATATTTTAATATATATGTATTGTTAATATGTATGAAAAATTCAAAATTAAAAATATTAACGCCTCCACCTGGACTTGAACTCATGACTAGCATCTAATCAGACTTGCGTTTTTCCTTTTGTCCAGCTTACCACACTGTTCATAACTTTTTTTCAGGCAGACACTCCGCACGCGAATAAAAATTTACTGGAATTATCTTTATCTTAAATAACTGTACATTTGGTGAGATATTATTACTATTTGACAAAAAAGACAATTTGTTACAAAAAAAATTCGTTTCATTTTTGTAAACTGAGGCATGAGGGCAACAAGCAGGGCCCCCTGCGGGGGCCCTTGTGGAGCACCTGAAATCTTAAAGTTCTACTTAACAAAAATGTCATCAAATTTTAAACAAAAATGCATTTTTTGTAAGTTTGAACTAATAAAACATCAAAATTTATAGTGTCAAAAAAATATTTACCCTTTGAACTTAAAAATTTTAACCGTCAAAAAATAAATATAATAATCTAACATGGTGTGGAACGTAAAGGGTTACAATTAATTCTAGATTGAATTTTATCATTATAGAATATTGTCCCTGGAATAATCAAGATATTATTACCAGTTTCTCACATTTTTTTGTTTATGGTCACTGTGAATTGTTTTATTAATAGCCCTTTTTCTAAAAAAAATGTCTTTCAACGCCAACGAGGTTGCATCTTGCGAATCCTCCTACAGAAATTCCACGGCTGTAAATGCAAAATCTTATCGAAGACGATCTCGTCGGATAATTTATTCGTTCCGCAGATTTAAGAGTTGCTAGACACGAGATTTGCAGATGTTCTGTCCGGATAAACGGAGAGTAAATGGATTTTCTCGCTTCAAGAGGACAAAACGATTTTCTTTATAATGTCTCATAGTCAAAGATGAGGTAGTTTTAAATCCTTTTTAATAGACTTTTAAACAAAGTGAAGAATAAAGATTTTACTTTATCATGGAAATAAGTGGCTTCAATTAAAAATTTCTCGAACGGAAGAAAGTCAGTAAAAGTGTAAAGTTGTAAAATTCTAAACGAGCCAAGGGTCTATCTACTTTTACTTTCCTTCAAAAATTAACTCGACTAAGCTTGACAATGTAGAATAAATGGAGATTTACCAAAATAAGAGGCAACTAACTTTCATTCTTTCAAGCACACTTTTCATTTATTGCATGTAAATCTCATCAATTTACTACAAAAATACCTTCTACATTCCTAAGTATAATTATGTACATGGTAATTAAATAAAATTTTACAGAGAAAAAAATGCAACAAGTTAGAAACTATCCGTGTGAAAAAAGCCCCCTTTAGCCCTCTTTGGAACGTTGGCCCCCGTCAGAGGCCCACGTGGACAATCCACAGAGGAAAACTCAGTACAAATTTTGATGTTTGATTAGTTCAGACTTAAGAAATGCATTTTTTGAAAATTTGATGACATTTTTTTTGGAAGTTGAATTTCGAAATCTCAGATATTCTACGAGGGCCCCTGCAGCAGGCCCTGCTTGTTGCCCTCATGCCTCGGTTGACAAAAATCAAACGATTCTGTTGTTGTAATAAATTGCTTTTTGTGTTAAATATTAATAACAGCCATCTCATTTAAGTATGCTGTTATTGAAAACAAAGATAATTCCAAAAATTTTGATGCGGGTACTGAGTGGCTGCCTGAAAAAAAGTTATAAACATTGTGGTAACTTGGTCAATAGGATAAAACGGAAGTCTGATGAGATGCTGGTCATGAGTTCAAGTCCCAATCAAGAAGCTGACATTTTTATTTATTTTTAATTATATATATATATACATACATGTGTGTGTGTGTGTGTGTGTGTGTGTGTGTGTGTGTGTGTGTGTGTGTGTGTGTGTGTGTGTGTGTGTGTGTGTGTTAATAAGACATACACATTTATTAAAATATGTTTAAAAATAATGGAGAGACAATTATTAAGGGTATTTTTAAAAATTAAAAATTTACCGCCGGGGCAACTGCGAGGGGCCCGCGAGGGCCCTTGGAGGGCAACCATGAGCGAAGCCCATGTTGGATCCTTGTGGAATGCTAATCCACGTCGTTTCCATGAAGGGCCACGCTTGAATTGCCCTCATAGCCTAAGGGCAATTTATGAGGGCCCCTGTGGGGGCCCACTAGATTTTTTCACACAGGTATATGGAATTTCTGTAGAATAAGGATTTCATTGAGACTTTCAGGAAATTTTTGTACAGATTCTGTTGGAATTTCCTAAAAGCATTTTATGGAGATTATAGAATAAGTTTAAGAAAATTCTAGAGTAATTTTGTGCCAATTTTCACACGAAATGTCTAAAAAAAATTACAGAAAATTTTACAGGAATTTAGTATTTGATAGCTGGGGGAAAAAATCGATAAAAATCGCATATATCTTTCACAGAAATTTGATGAGAATTTGGGGAAACTATCAGGGCAATTTTCATAATACTTTTGTATCAATGTTTGTCACAAAAATATCGAAATTTTGTAGACTTTTCAAAATGGAAATATCTTTTAAAATGTAAAAAAAAATTCTTTTGTATTTCAAAATATAACATAATTTTAATTAATAGAATAATTTGAGTGAAAACATTTTAAAATAGTATCCTGCGAGATAAAAATGATTTCTAAATATAAATTTTGACTAATTACACCTATATGACAATTTAATGCCTCAATTGCTGAAAAAACGGAGAAAAATTGAAAGTTTTCAAATATTAAAATTATTGCATATTGAACGTTTCCAACTTTCAGGACATTAAAACTTGGTCACTATTCAAATTTGTTACAATCTGAACTGTTAAAATTGAAAGTATTCAATTTTTGTTAAATTTGGAGAGTTTTAATTTCAAGAAGGTCAATTTTAAGTTTCCAATTAAAAACGGCGGAATTTCGTAAAGCGTATAAGGTATACAATTTAAAAAAACTAAAAGTAGATCGTGTCAATTTCACATTGTATGAAAATTTTCAATATTAAACATTTTCAATTCAAAATATTGTTTAATTCTAAAGGGTTCACATAAATTTTAACTTAAAAATTGAGAAGTTCAACTCCGTAATTTTCGATTTTAAAAATTTACAATAGAAAATTATTAAATTTCAAATCAGTTCCAGTTTTAAATCTCAAATGGTTCACTGAGGAATGAATCGACTATATTCACTGAAATTCCATTACATAGTTTTCTACTAATTTCAAAGCAGGAAAAATTACTGAAGTTTCAAGAAGCGTTACTGAGACTGTAATAACTTTCTGTACTTGAAAATCAGTACAATTTGACTAAAATTGCAGTAAATTTGTCACTAATTCCTCAGTTTACTGTTAGTCATTTAGGTAGCCAGAAGTTCTTCAATGATTCCTAATGAAATTGTACTGATTTTTAGAAAAAAAAATATTTTCTTTTTTATCCGCAAAGTCTGTTGATCCTACTGAAAAGTCGTATAAACCCGGCAGAAGATTTACTCCTTTATTAAACTAGAAATCAGTGGCGCACTTCTTGCTACTTTAATCAGTGAAAATTCACTCTTTTCTGAATCAGTGAGAAGTGAGTGTCTGAATTAAATCACTAACGGTTTCCACAATTCAATCAGTGAATTTGAATAAGTAATCCAGTTCTCACTGATTCAAATTTCGAGATCACTGTAAAATTAGTGCATATTCACTAAAATTCCACTAGTTTTTCACATATATTACGGATTTAAAAAATATTTTTTATTTACAAATTCGAGAACCTGCTATCACTCTAAATTCGAATCAGTGGGTCATCACTGGCAATCAGTCAAAATCCGTCATGATCAAATTTGATTCAGTGATACTCAAGTGAAAAACTTAATGAAATTTCAATAATGCTTACTGTATCTTCAGAAACTTTTTCTACTGTGAAATCAGTGAAAAATTACTGGAACTTCCGTGCATTTTCATTGAATGAGGCAAACAGAAGTACTTCACTCATTTCCATCAGCGAAATTTCACTGATTCAAATTCAGAGAGCATATTTTTTCCTTTGCGTCGAAATTTTGTAACGAAATTTTTCTTTAAAAATATTCGAATGAAAAGAGAACTGACTGTGTCGAAGTCGTCTCATTTGTCCCTACTTCAATTAGAGCAGTGGTCAGATCCTCACTAGAACAACTGGACTAGTAAGTTCTAGTGAGGATACTTTAAGTCACTGTTCAGACTTTTCATTCTTTGTGAATAGAAAAACTATGTACGTCTAGTTAGGCCCCAATCTGGTGTTTTAGTCAGGCTTTGGTTGGGCCTTAATGAGAATAAAATAAACGAAAATTGTAATCCGGAACTGTTCGGGGTCTTAGTCAGTGTGGCCCGTTTTACTAAACTATTTCCAATTCCCACCAAAACAAAAAATCATGATATTCATGAAATAAATATTTACAAACACAGTTAGAAATGAAATTTTAAGAATTTTTACGGCATACAATGGTTGTCACCTGCGTTCCTCTAAAAAATGTTTATAAATAACAAAATTTTCCACCCAAATTCAGAATAAAATTGATTTTAATAATTTTATAGCATTGATATTGTCGGGTGATAAAAGAGTACAAGAGTCTGGTTTGAAGTTCTAGCTAGAACCTGACTAAAACAGCGTTACAGAACTAGTCCGTCGCTCTACAATTTTCCCGATCAGCGCCCGATCACAAATAGGGAAAACTATACAGGGCCCTACTAAATCCCGATTGTAATTTCTACATGGGTGGTCAACTAGAACCGGATTATAATTTCCATGGCACACAAAGAACTAAAAAGTGAAGTGCGAAACATCGTAGCCTTGGTGAAAGGTTAGTCGACTCAATATCGTATTTTCAGCCTAGGTTTCGCAATGGGCCAATAACAGACGCCAGTTTACAACTTGAAAGGTTCTCCTGTGGCTGAGAGCAGGATCTACGAATTAATATGTAATTTTTTAAAGATCGAAATAAAATCTATTTCCTTATGAAAATTTTTTGTCTACTGAAAAAGAACACCCAAAAAGTTCACAATTCAAAAATAGACTTTGAGACTACCTGCTTTTTGGCTCATTAGAGACAGATGTAAAATAAATGTACAGAACAGGAAGAAAAAAAGAGGGAGGAAAAAGAAAGAGTCAACCAAAACCATCCTCACACTCTATCTTGTCTCCGTCTTTTTTATACTACTAGGGACCAACATGTTTCGAAGCGAATTTAGACTTCCTCATCAGAGGTAATTTATAGGATAACTACAGTTGTGGACAGTTATGGATAATGAAATATATATTAATTGTGTGTATGTGCATGGCAGCTTTTTTTTAAAACAAAATTCAAATATATTTATTAAATTTATTGATACGAGTATATATTAATTGTGTGTATGTGCATGGCAGCTTTTTTTTTTAACCAAATTCAAATATATTTATTAAATTTATTGATATTCTCATTTAAAGTTACTTCGTTATCTTTTTTTGTTGAAGTCAAAACATATTTTCTTGGTAAAATGAAATATCTTTTTTGAAAGAACCATGAATAGATGATTTTGTCTAAGTGGCTATATAGACGAGTCAGTCGTCGAAATACTATCGTTCAGTGCAGTTCGTGCTTCCTCTGAATTTCTTCCCGGTGAAAATTTTTTTTATCATAAATGAATAAAAAGTTTGTATTAAAAAATATGAATTTATGCTTCTATCTTAAAAAAGAAAAAAAAATGAACAAAATTTAAAAATATTTTTGAAAAATAATTGAAATTTTTATTCAATTAGTGTTATGGTGAAGTGTTTTCCGAACTTTGGATTACAAAATTTTGGATATTATACGCAGGAAGTTATATTTAAAAATTATTTTATCTTTTCTCATTTTCATGTTTTTCTTAATATAATTTTCAGTGTAATTGATAAAAATTTGGCGAAATGTGATTTTATGAAAGATATTACTGAATGTTCGGTATGGGAGTATCACATGAATTTATTCAGGTAATAAAAACTTAAATTGGACACATTACAGAAGAAATTATTGATAGAATGCAAGTTTCATGGTTTTTCCAAAATAGGTATTTCATATTAACAAAGAAAATATGTTTTGACTTCAACAAAAAAAGATAACAAAGTAACTTTAAATGAGAATATCAATAAATTTAAAAAATACATTTGAATTTGGTTAAAAAGAAAAGCTGCCATGCACATATACACAATTAATATATATTTCATTATCCATAACTGTACTTTTCCTATAAATTACACCTGAGGAAGTCTAAATTGGCTTCGAAACATGTTGGTCCCCAGTAGTATAAAAAAGACAGAAAAAAGAAAGAGTGTGAGGTTGGTTTTGGTAGACTCTTTTTTTTCTCCCTCTTTTTTCTATTTTATTGTACATTTATTGTACATTTGTCTCTAATAAGCTGGAAACGCGGGTAGTCTCGAAGTCTATTTTTGATTTGTTAACTTTTTGAGTGTTTTTTTTAGCACACAATAAAATTTTTATAATAAAGTAGATTTTATTTCGATCTTTATGAAATTTTAAAAGAGAGACATTAAGCAAAGATTGGTTCCAATCTGCAGGGTTCCCTATGAATACTTAAGATTTCTTTTAATCGAGGTTGTTAATGATTAACTCGATTTGCCAAAAGATATCTATTTTACTAAAATATGTTTTAAAAATTTGAGGAATTTAGCAATTTTTTAGAAATGTGTTATTGGTTTGAATTTTCACCTTCTTCTTTTTGAAAAATGGAATAATCTAAATAGATTGGTTCTAAATCAACCCACTAATATGTCATTCGAAGTGGCAAACATAAAAAAGTGCATGGGAGCAGATCGAGGATGTGCTAAGAAGCTGTTTGCATATTTATCTGCTATCTCGTTTCATTACTCTGACACGATTGTACATTAAACGCCCGCTACTACTCTCGTCCAGCGTCCCACTTTGATACCACATTACTAATTACGTACAAGTACTGTATGGTACGTTTTCCGAAGTAGAGGTTTCCATATACAATCTATGTCCAATGAATTATGGTTATATTACTAGAGTCAATAATTAATAACAGACCTTCTTTATTATTATTATTATTATTATTATTATTTTAAATTATATCTCAGACTTAAGATGGTTACAGCCCAATATGTCGAA
>JAUMHM010000005.1:38394374-38406886 GCA_032362435.1 Melikaiella ostensackeni | reverse complement strand
TCATCAGTGACGAATTTTTTGATTGAAGACTTATTAACTTATTATAATTACAGATTCGAAAAATGGAAAATGAGCACAGAAAAGTTTCTGGGGACACAATTTCCTGTCCATCTTGCCGTGTGCAATGCGAACATCATGACGCTTGAAAAGTGACATATATTTGATTTTTCATTACTAATAAAACGTGTTCATGAAAAAAATTCATTTGCCCATCCTAAATCTGAATGAACTATACAAATTAAAATAACTATCTTTATCTCATTTTAATAACTGTAGTTTTCAAAGGACTATATAATGTATATTCATTTTGAAATTGTGAATTTATTGTAAAATAAATTTATAATTTCAGTAAAATTCGATTAAAGATTTAAAAAACTTATAAATATGATACAATGTAATATAATCTTTTGTATTGTTATGTATTTTATCGTGCAGAAGAATTTTTGGCTTTTATATTGCGTACTATCATATTTTCAAATTCGAGCGTATTTGAAATTTCGCGCCTAATCCTGCAAAGAACCCAAACTTAAAATGACTTCAACCGTAGACACCCTTGGATCTGCCACTGTTAACAATCTCATTATCAGGCAGTGATTGATTATTACGGGTAGGTATTCAGCAGAAAGTTCAATTTCCCTAAAAATCACTTTCCCTATAAACCACTAGATCCCTAGGAACAATCTAGTAGATCTTTGGTTACAAATAGTAACAATATAAAAGTTCCCAAAAATACTAGATTGCTAGTGATAATCTAGTGGTTTTTCGGGAAAATGATTTTTAGGGAACTTGAACTTTCCGCTAAATGAATACCTACCATTAATATGCCATGATTATTAAACAATTTTTATTTGCAAAAAAGTATTGCGCTGAGTTCAAGTGGTAAGGAGCCGTTCAAAAACTACGTCACGCTATTTTGAAAACTTTTTCCACCTCTCCCCTTTTTCATCAAAGATCATCACACAAAGCTTGAACCCCCCAGGATGACGTCACAAAGACGAACTCCCCACCCCCCTTGTCAGTCAAAATTTCTTCTCGAATTTCATTTGATAAACGCCTAAAATAAAACCAAAAACATATAAAAAGACGAATTTTTTAGAAGACAGTTGAATTTTCAACCAAGAACTTTTCTACCAAAAAAGATGAATTTTCAACCCAGAGAGATGAATTTTCAACAAAACAGTTGAATTTAAAAAAAAATTAGTTTTTGACAAAATCGTTTAATTTTCAACCTACACAGATGAATTTTCAACCAAATAGTTGAATTAAAAAAAAAATTATCAATCGAACAGTTGTATTTACAATCAATTGGTCGGATTCTTAAACAAAAAAGATTAAACTTCAATAAAAAACTGTTGTATTTTAAACCAAATAGTTGAATTTTCATGCCAAGATGACGGATTTTTTAGAAAACAGTTGAATTTTCAATCCAGAGACATATTTTCTATCCAAAAAGATTAATGTTTAACAGAACAGTTAAATTTTCGATAGAAAAAATGACTTTTTAACAAAATAGTAGAATTTTCAAATGAAATGATGAATCTTCAACAAACAAAAAAAAATGAATTTTCGACAAATAAAATCAGCTTTCAACCATGTCAGTTGAATTTTCAGTCAAAAAAGATAAATTCCTCAAAAAATATAATAGTTGATATTTCAAACAAATAAGATTCAAGTTTTAAATCAAAAACAGTCCGATTCAATGAAAAAAGTGAATCCTCAACGAAAAATGTAATAGTTGATATTGCAAACAAAATTATTCTAGTTTTAAATCGAAAACAGATGAATTCAACCAAAAAAGACGAATTTTTAACAAAATAGCTAAATCCTTAACAAAAACAGATTCATTTTTAACCAAACAAATGCACATTTAACCAAAAAAGAGTTTTCATTCAAGAGAGAGAGAAAAAAGTAAACCAAAATGTTGAATTTTCAAGCCAAAAAGGAAAATTCTCTGAAAAACAGTTACATTTTCTACCCAAAAATATGATTTTTCAACGAAAAAGATAATTTTCAACAAAACAGTTGAATTTTAAGCCAAAAAGACGAAATTTCTACAAAAAAGTTGAATTTTTAACACGAAAAAATGAATTTTCAACCAAAAAGTTAATTTACAATCAAGTAGTTGAAGTTTCTACCAAAATAATAGAATTTTCAACCAAAAAGTTAATTTACAAACAAATAATTGAATTTTCTGCCAAAATAATAGAATTTTCAACAAAAAAATACGAATTTTCAATAAAACAGTTGCATTTTAAGCCAAAAAGACGAACTTTCAACAAAACAGTTGAATTTTTTAAACGAAAATGTAAGTTTTTAACCAAATAGTTGAATTTCAAACTAAAATTATCAATTTTCAACCAAACGTGAAATACTTAAATTTGCAGTTCAAAGAATTGATTTTCAACCAAAAAAAACGAATTTTTAACAAAATAGTTAAATTTTCAACCAAATCGATGGATCTTCAACTATAAAATTATTTTTTTAAAAAGTAGTTCAGCTTGCAACCGAATAGCTGAGTTTTCAATCAAGAAGATTAATTTTTTTACCAAAAAAAACGAATTTTCAACGAAACACATAAATTTTCTACTCAATAGTTGAATTTTCACCTAAAAAGGATCAATTTTCAACCAAAAATGGAATAATTAAATTTTTAGTTGAAAAATTAATTTTCAAACACAAAAAAAGAACTTTCAACCAAATGATTAAATCTTCAGCCAATAGTAGAATTTTTAACCAAAAGAGATGAATTCTGCACAAAAAATATAATAGTCGACTTTTCAATTAAAAAGAATTAGATTTTAACACAAAATAGTTGGATTTTCTTATTGGGTTTTATAATTTCAGTTCGCATTTGAGCGAAGAAAAACGAGAAAAAGGCGAAATAGGGGAAGTTTCTTGAAAACAGGGAAAAAGAGAGGAATTCTTTAAAAAGGGGGAAAAGAGGAGAATATGGGAAATATTGTGAAGTTTGTATTTAGACGCTTTTTGAAAAATAATATCACTAATTTTCATTTTTTCAAGCATTTAACAAAATTGTTACTCACACATACATTTTCCATGTATGATGTCACATTCTGCGCTTACCCCTCCCCTCTGACGTAGTTTTTGAATGGCCTCTGAGGATTGTTAGTGTTTTTATCACTGTTCTAGTTACACAAGTTTAATTAAAGAATAGATCGTTAAATATTTCAAATCAATTTCTTTCGGATTCTTGCAACCATATCAAAAATTGAAAACACTGGTCCAAGAATAACTTGGAACATTTGTGTTTGTAGTAATGAAACGAAAAAGATACATAGCTGGCAAAAACAGAATGAAAGAATAAATTGTTATTGAAAAATTACGTTCAACATTTGCCGAAGTGTTGAGATCTTATATTGAAATTATTAAATATACGTGACTGAGACTTATCGAATGTTTTGTGAAGTCGAAGGTGTTTGTAAAAATTGAATCTGTCTTCATCGTCATCCGGTCATTTAAATGTGCGATGACAAACGAAGAAGACTTGTCATGTCAAGTTAAAAGAGTTAAGCAACGGTGTGTGATTCGTCTTGTTGTTCTTAATTCTTACCTGCCTCATTAAATAGTGAGGTCGAGTCTTTAATGTCCCGGAAACAACGGGACTTTTTAATAATCTGGAACAATGCAATTTGTGCTGTGGAAAGAATTTATTTTTTCTGGATGAATTTCTCGAAAAGTAAACAAGTGACTTTATTTCAAAAATAATTTATTGTACTGATTGTCAGTTTCGACTTTATTTATTTATTTGAGATAATACAACAGTTACAATTAATCAATCACAGGGCTATCGCATAATACTTTATACAATATTCCAGATTGCAAAGTTTAAAATTTTTATGATTTTGAATTTTAAAACCTAAAATTCGGATGCTTTCAAGTGTTTTAAGGAAATGAATATCAGTTTCTTTAGTTTTAAATTTTTAAAACTTGAAGCAATTTTTATACTTTCCGATAAACCGATTTCAGAGCCAATAATTTGTTTCGGGGTCAAAACTGTGGTCAACGTTATTTTTTAAATACTTATATCTTTTAACAGTCTTAATTTACACTCACGTTTTAAGCTTTCGTGTAAAATCACCCGGATTTGGATTCAAAATTACTCAATATCGATGTGATTTATTTCAATTTGAGCTCAAAAAAATTAACTTTTATAGAAACTTGTTTTCAGCATTCACAGTTAGCCAGATTTTGGTTCAAACGGAACCGTGGTTAGGCTCACTTTAAACCAAAATCAGAATTTTATGAAATTATTATTTTTTGTTTTGTTCAAAGCTGAATAGATTTCGATTCCAAATTACCACAACCAACATATCCTGATTAATTTATACGAAATCAGGCTCTAGAATGAGATTTCGATCCAGAATAAACCAGTGTGTGGATAATCATTAACTGAAATCAAGCTCTTATAAAAATTAATTTTGAAGGAAAAAGAATTAAATTTTATAATACTCTATAGTTGCGTTTCAAATAAACCGAATTTCGGTTCAGATTGAATTGCGTTGGGCTTATTATTAAACGAAATCAGGCTCTTGTATTTAATTTTTTTTTCGTTCAAAACGAATCGGTTTTATAATTTATTAGAATTTAAGTTGAACCGGTGTGGTTAGTATGAAATCGATTGGTTTATTAATTACTAAAATCTCGTTCAACAGCCTGATTTCTTTCAAAATTAACCGGGTTGGGATCATTTTAATTCAAAATCCTTTCAACTGTAAACGAAATAAAAAGTAAATTTCGTAACAGCGTGACCATTTTCTATTCAAAGCTATCAAAATCTCATTGAATTTAAACCCAAATCCGATTCATTTTGAACCAAATCAGGCTCTGACTATTTAGGTTACTTGAGTGTGATACTTTAATATCTAAATTATAATATCAAAGTTCGGTTCATTTTGAACGAAATCGGAATTAGGTTTCATTTGAACGGACAGCAAATTTTTCTTGCAGGTCAATTCCACTTTTGTTGTTATCTTGAATTCACGTTTGGTTCTGAGAGTCAAAATTCCACTAATGAACTAAGGTGGAAGTGATTTAGTACCCCGGAGATTATTTTTTTTTTGCGTCACATTTTTAAATTGTACGGTTTGATCACTTCAAAAAACGATAATTTCAGAGACATTGAGTTTGAAATGTTTAACTTACAATATTATCAAATTCAAAGTAATTTTTAAGGCAACAATTTTTTCACAGAATAATTTGGAAAGAATCTTGGCAAATTAGAAAACTACTTTAAAAATATTCAGTTTCTAATGCTACTTCGACATTCTTGAAGTGCGCAGAATTTTAATTCAAAGTAATTATATAGTGAAATAGTTAAATTTCAAATATGCATCAGTATGAAATTAGTTATTTTGACTGACACTTTTAATTGCTTTCTCATTATTGATTAAGTTTACAGCCGGATCGGATAAGAATACATATTTTTTTCGATTTAATATTTTTCTCAAAAATCATTTTAGCTGTGATTTTTTTTGCAATTTTGATTATATTTTGAAATTTTCAATTTTTCGTTTATAAGTAAAATTATTTTTGAATATTAGGAATACAGCAATATAATAAGTACCAAATTTGTTTATTTTTACAACATGAATCGATTGATGTATTTAGAAGAACTCTATGATCAAATGAAGTTATGATATGTACAGATTTGTAAATTTGTCAAACGTTTGTAAGAGAAAAACTTTCTTAATTTTGGAAATATACCAATATTGGCCTGTATGATAAAATTGAATTATGATAATTGTCAATTTGTTCAACGGTTAAAGGATAAAAAAAAGTCTAAACTTTTGAAATGCACCAATTTGAAGATATGTGTGCGCAAATTTTTGAAGTTTCATTTTCAATTCGGCAAGTTTTCATTGATCTAAATATAAAACATTTAATTGTGAAAAAATAGATGGAAATTGTTAATTTTTACTAATTATGAAATTTTCCTTCCGACATTTTTAATTTTGATATTTTGTCGCAAATTTAAAGCGTTATTTCAGTTTTGTAGATTCGAAATTCAAGATCTAAATTTTGAAATAATCGGAAAATATTCACTCGTAAATGTTTCCATTTTGCATGTAAAATTTGTAAAGTTGCATTTTGAATCTGCCAAATTTTCATTGCCCTAAATATAAAACATTTCGCTTTGAAAAAAGAAACGAAGAGTTTTTATTTTGACGTTTTGAAAGCTATGAATTTTAAATTGTAGAATATTAAAGGCTATAAGACATGTCTTTCTATTAACCAACTTTGTTCAAATTTTCAGGGTGTCAATGAGCCTATTTACACCGAGGAAATTTTTTCCACGGTAGCAGAAACTGCTACGCTCGGCCGCCAATCAGAAGCATTCTATTTATAACCGATGCTACTGATTCGTTGCGTAGCAGTTTCTACTACCGTAGAAAAATTTGCTGCTGTGTAAACAGGCTCATTTTTACGGGTCCATCAAAAGTTTTCGGGGACGGAATGACAAAGTCTACCAATATTATACTAATGTGAATTAATAACCAAAATTTTGGACATTTCAGGTTAAAATTAATTATTCAACTAAACATTGGTTTCAGTTATTTTTTTAGCCTTGAAATATAATTAATTTCAAACGATACAAATTTGAAAGATTTAAAAATTAAGCCAAACCATTTTCAACGTTTCGATATACACTAGAACCTCGAGTTAGCTCAAGCCTGGGGCATTGCCTACTTTGACCGTGAGGCTCTTCCAAGAATTTCTACGATGTAAATAGTCAGAGGAAACCGCATAACTCCGCTGAGCTCGGCGCCTCTCTCTTTCGGCCCCTCGAACCCCGTATCAACGAACGCGAGGCGGTGAAAATCCTCTCTCTCGCCATGTTCGGCCCCTCCACCACGAGTGCGAGCTCGCTGACATTCTAGGAAGGCAGTAAGTCGAGGGGAAGTATGTCGAGGTCCCAATGTAAAATTATTCTATTTTAAATGTTTTCAATTCAAATTAATGTATTAGCTGCGTATGCTTGTAGATTATTATTAGTAAAATTTTTTATTCATTTTTTAAATAAAAAAATTGCACAGAGACGTTCAGTCAGATTTTCGAACATACATGTACATGTACTTTGTATATTGTACGAGTATAACGTGTGGTAGATAGTCTAGAATGACGATATAACAGGACAAAGAGTTCCTGTCTCGCATATACGATACCTGTACTTTAGTTTTATTTCAGCACGTAACTGAACTCCTCTATAGCGGTCTTACAGTTCATTGTTCATTTTAATGTTCATTTCACTGTTCAATGTTCAGGGTTCAGGTATGTCGAAGCTTTTGTTCTTGTTCTCAGTTTCTTTACCTCACCTACAATCTACATTCGTGTCCTGATCGATCGCCACCAAGGCATTATTATTTACAAAAGAAATACCGGCCAGAAGTCGTTTGGAACGCCCACGCGATCTCGTATTCTCGTCTCGCCACACTTTAGCCAGTTTGCGATGACAATATCCGCTTCGTTTTTTTTTTTTTTTTTTCAAAGAGAAACCTGAGCACGCTAAATCTCAAGGCGACAAGTTTTGAACCAAAAGTGGATCAATTCGTTGCAGTGCACGGTATTCCTGAACCAACTTTAAATGATATGTCAAAGCACCCCACATTTTTTCTTGATTTCAATTTATGACCTCCATAATAGTGTGCAAAATAAATTTTAGCAAAATTCCCCGAGCCGTTTTTGAAAAAAAGTATTTTTTTAGTGTTAAAAATCGATTTTTTTAAATAAAAGAGAGAAATTTGCATTTTTTTCACTTTATTGATGAAAATGTAGTAAGTAAATGTAATATCAGTCCTTGTCAACAAGTAAACAACAAATTAAATTAGTTTTACAGGTGTCGAGTATTGTATTCTTGTACATTGAGAAAGAAAAAATAGTAATCGCAACAAAACCGTTTTGTTGAGTTGCTTTTGTTGTCACAGCAGAATTTTCGTTGATGACGCAAAGTAATTTTGTTGGTGTAATATAATATTTTGTTGTCGCAACAAAATTATTTTGTTGAGTCTTGTTTTGTTCTCCTAAACAAAGTTTTCTCGAGTCAACAAAACTATTTTGTTACACCAACGAGATACGCGACTACGCAGACGCACTCTACGGAGAACACAAAAAACGTTTGTTTCTAATGCGGCGAATATTATATTCTGTGAGTGGAAATTGTAATGAGGGTGACATTGTGCTTTGTCTCAAGTTAATGAAACAAAATAATGATGAAAGAGTACATCAATGACTGTGATAAATTTAAAGAATAGATAGCTAACAATATCATACGAAAATTTTTAGATGAGTGGTTTTTACCTCGGCTGATGCTGATGAGTGATTAACACCTTCAAGTGAAAATGATAACCTATGTGCGTTTTAGTTTGATACTTTAAATTCACAATAAATTTATCATTAAATATTTAAACCCAATTCAACATTCAAATCCCGTTCCGTATCACGTAAATAAAAAAACAACATAACTCTATTAGAACAACAGTAAAAAAATTATAGCAGACAAACACTCAATATCTGAAAGTTGAAATATGACAGATATCTAAGATATTACGGTGTTATATCAGAAATATCCTAGATAATATGGTATAATATCTTAGAAATCTGTCCCACAGTTCTATTTCCAGATAATTTTGTGTTTTCGTCTGTTTTAATATCTATATTTCTCAGTGAAAGATAATTTGGTCAAGCCTACAAAACGATTTGGTGAGTCTAACCAACGAATTTGTTGAGCCAACAAAACATTTTATTGGGCTAACACAAGAATTTCGTTCAACCAACAAAACAGTTTTGTTGGACCAACAAAAAGAATCAACACAAAAATGTTGTTGGTCCAACAAAAGTTTTCTCAGTGTACTGCTTTTAGTAATTTACTCGAATAATGTGAATGTGTGCTTGAAACTTTGTAATTAAGCCAAGTTGTTTTAAAATCAGAATGTACAGATTCCATGGCCTGTCCGCTGAAAAATTCAAGGAACATGAAAAAAATAGAGTGAACTTTCGGTGTAACTGAAATGTTCAAATCACAGTAACTTCACTGAAACTCAGAAATATACAGGTAGTATAAGTATTTTGGTTCTCGAGTTGTAGAAAAAAAAGAATCAACTACGGCTTAAAATTCGTGAAAGCACCTAAAAAATGTCAAACAAACAATGCTACAAATTGCACGCAGTATATCAATTTTTTTCGAAAGAATTTTCAAGAATTACCCGCGAATGCAAGACTTCCGTGTAAAAACTTGCGAGTAACATTACACATTTTAGCCCATTTGAGACTGTCATATTCAAACTCCATTAGCATGTGTTTATACACTTTATTCACAACCCCAAACATGAGATGTGGTTCTGGCGGTGGAATTATTTCCAATATTTTTGTGTCACCATCTTTCGACAAAATTATAGGAGTATGCGTATAACTTTTGAACTTTTTACAAATGATTGTTTAGCTCCACTATCTTGCCAAGTAAATAATTTTCTTTACAATTACGAATGGTTCTGTATTCTCCACACATTCGTAATTCATTCTCTGAAGCAGTACACCATATGCAAGAAAAACTACTTGCGTATGACATGATACCCGTTAGTACGTTAGCAAGTTTCAAATGTGTTGTTATCGTTCCTTTTCAATCCTTGTTGTTTAAGATCGACCACAGCAATAAAACGTTCTCAATGAGCCTATTTACATCGTGGCAATTTTTGCTACGGTAGCAGAAACTGCTACGCTCGGCCGCCAATCAAAAGCATTCTATCTATAACCGACGTTACTGATTGGTTTCCAAGCGTAGCAGTTTCTGCTACAGTAGCAAAAATTGCTGCTGTGTAAACAGGCTCATAGTCTTCTTGTGTGTATGCCACTATCGCAAGCAAGTAGCCTTTTTAAAAAATTTTTTTAGGACTTTTGGCCGCATTTTGAGGGTTTTGTTCCACTGTGCAGTGGCAAAAACAATTTACATCTACGTGGGAAGATGTGAATGTAGTTGAAATTTTGGAAATTCTCAATGTCGTAGTTACGTAGTTTTCAACTGTTTCTCCCACCTCAACGAACAGTCTGAAAGAGTTTATATTGTTGATGTTTTTAATCAGGAGCACTGAACTTTGATTTTGAACCATTCAAAATTAATAAGCTATTGAATTGAAAAACTTAGAATTGAAATCGCTTGAAATTGACCGATTTGAAATCTGAAAACAACTTTGAATTAAAAGATTTAATTTGTATAGTTTTCAAACTAAATCGAAATTGAATTTCTGTAAAGACTGGCCTATTAGTTAAAGTTACAAAGCAAAATCGAATAGGTTTCAATGTTAAACATTTCAAATACAAATATTTATAGAGTTGACTAAGAACCGAGCTTTTCAGAACGGAAACGAACACTAGGCCTTAATGTCTCTGTTTAACAATAAATTTTAAGTAAGACCTTTAGAAATATAATCTTTAACAAAGTCATCTTGTGTAATAAATTACATACTTTTTTGTAATTTATTACACAAGATGACTCTGTTAGAGGATATTTTTCTAAAGTTCTTTCTTAAAAAAAACTTCTCAGGCCTTGGAATTTAAACAGATAAAAATTTACAAAATTAAAAATTTTTATACTGACAAATAGTGAGAGTTTGCGAATTTTCAGATTGAATCAATACAAAGAGAACACGTGGTATTAATTTTGTAAAGCGTTCAAAAGTTTTGCTGTGTCAAATTTCAATATTCACAAATTGAACAATTAAATTTCATGCAATTTTGATTTGGAACTTCGGAAATTTTAAATTAAATTGTATTTTTTGCATAGGTGTGAAATTTTATGCGGGGCGATTATGTAACTTTTTCACTTTCATTTCTACTTTTTCGAAATTCACGTCGGTTATCTTTTCTACAATTAAAATGTCAAAAAAAAAGACAACCGACGTGATTTTCGAAAAAGTGAAAGTGAAAAAATTGAATAATCCTCTCCGGAAGCATCCAGAAATGACATTTAAAAGTATCTGATGGCAAGTGATTTCAAATTTGGATCAAATTGAAAAAATCAGGTATTCAAATTTGAATTTTTGGAAAGTTTAGCTGAATCTAAAAAATTGGCTAGATTATCAAATCCTTAAGCCGAAAATTCTTAATTCCTTCTAAATTTCAATAGAGACTTGTAACACTTACTTACAATCAGACTTTAAGAATGGCAACTTCAATAAAAAAATGCAAGATAACCTATTGGCCTTTCGGAATAATATATAATCGCAATTATTTCGTACTCTAATCTTATATTACAATTCTTTTTACAATTCGCGAAGTTAAATCTCAAAATATTTTGATGCAGAAAATATCACAGAACAATTAACAAGTATTTTATAATAAAAGATTTTATTATTGTCACTAATTTTGTAAATTCTATATAGGAATATTCATATTTATCCTATATTTATAAAACTCTTGTATAAAACTCTTGTTAAAGGTCGATGGCCAAATGTTAAAAATACTCTCAGTTTTTTTGCAAAGATCTTTAAATGTTCCACAAAAAACAAAAAAAAATCACAGACATTCACATACGAAATTTGCTGAATTACATTTTAAAGTTAAAAAAATTCATCGAATTATGATTCAACGGCAAAATACAATTTAGTTAATCATAATGAGTTACTGAAATTTTTGTTCTACAATTTATAAATTCATTAGGTTGTTAACTATTTCCTCACTTTATAAATGAACAAAAAAACATTGGTAATATTTGAAGGGTTGCAGTACAGAACTAGATAACCAATATTTTTGCCGTAAATGGGTTTTTTTGCATAAAAGATTCTTAAAAAATCAAATACATGTGTTTAAAGGATTTGTTCCAAATCTCATTTTTAATATAGTAATAAAAAGATTGGCAATTCAAAACTAGATAACTAACTCTCTGTACTTGTCTCCCATCTTCTTCTTTTTTTTTTAATTGACCAATCTTATACCTTTTTTTTAACCATCTCCAGACCATATTCCTCTTACTTAAAGTTTTTAAATACAGTCAAATAATAAAATACTTTTTTCAAGGCTGTAAAATATAACAGGGCTTTTTCTTTATGTTCAAAACTTAAAACCAAAAGTTTTTTTGACGCGCAAGTATAAAATAATTAAAAACATAATTACTATAAATACCTGTTTACGCAGAGTTTAAAAAAATACAAAATCCATGACGTACAAAATTTCATAATGTTTAAAAAGTCAAAATGATGTTAGAGCTTTAAAATAAATTTTTTTATAACCTCATGCGTGAAATAATGGAGGTTAAAATTAATTTAAAAACTACATTTTTGGTAAAAAATAGTGAACAACAAAGCGTTTTTGAAGTAGTTAACGACGGACAATAATCATCGATCAGCTGATTGATCAAAACAGAAACAGTGATTAAGGCATAGAGTGCGTAAGAAGTAAACAGAAACACTACCTTTAATAAGAAGTGTGGACGTACAAAAGCGTAGTACCTCTAGTGAGCGCACCAAAAAGTTTGAAATTCAAAATGGCAAAAGGAAAGTTAT
>JAUMHM010000005.1:38380257-38394274 GCA_032362435.1 Melikaiella ostensackeni | reverse complement strand
GTGCCGAAACGTTTGAAACAATTTAATTTGTATTCAATTTCACCTGACCCTAAAGCCAATAACGAACATCAACATTCATTACGAATTTTACTATTGAGGGTCAATACAATTTCCCCACCGATTATTTTTATTGGGTAAGTTAATATTTGTGAATTTATTATTTTTACTATGATTTAGTATTAATTTAGTGACACTTTTACGTATTTTTCGTCAATTTTTTTTTTGTCAAAAAATTGAATACAATTTTCCAGATAAGTGGAGGTTGTTGAGAATGTTGAGCCACATTGAGCATCTCTGGTCTTTGAGAAAATTCTACCACGACAGCTGGAAACTTCACACAAAGGCCTGCGAAGATGGCAAGCTTAAGAGGGTCAGCAGGAAAAAAAGGGAACAGAATGCGAAGGAAATCTGGATCCACTCTCTTAAACTGCACCGGCTCTTCATGTTAGAAAACCTATAGAAGAAAGTGACTTTTTGCACAACAGGTCAAACATTAATTGCTTCAAGTAAAAGTTCCAGAGATCAAACCTAGCGAAAAAAAATTATTTTAATAACACGAAAAGTACACTAAAAACTATATAAAACTACACAAGAATGATAAAAAATTGCAAAAAACTACAACACAAAAAAGTCAATTCGAAAAAAAACTTGTGAAAATAAAACTTAATTAGAGAATTCAGAAAACATTTTTTAATGAACGATTAAAAATATCAAGAAATACAAATTACTATGAATAATAAAATTACAGAGTTTCTACTCAAATCCTGGATAAATACTCCCTGAAAATTCCAGGTTTCAAATTTGAAATTCATAGCATTACATAATACTTGGATAAACCAAATTTATTATGCACTTGTGAAAGGTTAAATTTTGAGTAAATAACACAAACCAATCGGAATATGTATACAGTTTCGTCAGTTTATTATAAATCATGTTTTATCGGTCCTTATAAATGTTTAAAGTGGTAAAACAATCAACTTTTTTTTTTTGAGAATGCATACTTTCGGGTTCAAAATTCCACTGCTTTGTACAAAATTCGTATTTTTGGCTTGAAATTTCAATAGTTTCGTAGAAACTTATTTTTAGTTTTTAAAAAAATATTTTTAGTTTTTGAATTATTAATTATAATTAAAATTATTATTATAAATTATTTTTTATTGAAAATTCATACTTTCGGGTTCAAAATTCCACTGCTTTGTACAAAATTCGTATTTTTGGCTTTAAATTTCAACTGTCTGAAAGAAAACTCAACTATCTACTTGAAAATTTCACTACTTGGTTGAAAATTAACTTTCTTGTTGAAACTTCCTATTTTCGGGTTCAAAATTCAACCGTTTCGTAGAATATTCGTCTTTTTGGGGAATTTCATCTTTTTTTGGTTAAAAATGTAACTTTTTGGTAGAAAATTAACCAGTTTTGGTTGACATTCAACTATTTTGGTAAAAATTCGTCTTTTTTGGTTGAATTTAACTCTTTTTTATTTAAAATTTGAATCTTTTTGGTTCAAATATCAACTATTACATTTTTCGTTGAGAATTCATCGCTTTTGGTTGAAAATTCAACTACTTGGTTGAGAATTCATCTTTTTTGGTTATAAATTCAACTACTTGGTTGAAAGTAGAACTACATACTTTCTTAAAAGTACGCTAATTTTCGGTTAAAGATTCATCATTCAAGTTAAAAATTCATCTTTTTGGTTCAAAATTTAACTCTTTTGTTGAAATTTTGTCTTTTTAACTGGAAAATGTATTTCTTTTAGTAGAAATTTCATCTTTTTTGTTTGAAAGTTCAACTACTTGGTTGAAAGTTGAACTACTTTGTAAAAAAATTCCTTTTTTGTTGTTGAAGATTCATTATTTTAGTAGAAAATTCATCTCCTTGTTTGAAAATTTAATTACTTTCTTGAAAATTCGTATTTTTTTGTTGAATTTAACCGTTTTTTATTTAAAATTCAAATCTTTTTTTGGTTAAAAGTGGAACTACATACTTTCTTAAAAGTACGTTAATTTTCGGTTAAAGATTCATCATTCAAGTTAAAAATTCATCTTTTTGGTTGAAAATTCGTTTTTTTTTTTAACTGGAAAATGTATTTCTTTTATTAGAAATTTCATCTTATTTGGTTTGAAGTTCAACTACTTGTTTGAAAGTTGAACTACTTTGTAAAAAATTCCTTTTTTTATTTAAGATTCATCATTTTAGTAGAAAATTCATCTCCTTGTTTGGAAATTCAATTATTTTGTTGAAAATTCGTCTTTTTCGCTAGGAAATTAATCTTGTGTTTAATTTAATTAATTAATGTGTTTAATTTAGGAAGTTTTGATAAATGATTACAGGATACATGAATCTGAATAATAATTAAAACCAATTTTTAAGTTATCTGCATAATCAAAATTCAGTGCATATTTAGAATCTTAATATTTTGAATAAAAGATATTTTCCTGAGAATAGTGAAAATGATACAATGAAGTTTGATTTAAATCAGTATCTATCTATAAATCCAGTACTATAAAAGTTACTGTTACTGTTAACAAAAACTGTCTAAACAATCAAAAATTTAAATTATTTTTCATGAAAATGCATGTAACGTTCTCAGGTACCACGTTTTGAATGAATCCAATAATTTTTTGATACGCGTGGATTCAGCCCGAGAAGTATTGTCCTGAAAGTCTATTTTAAAAATAGTTCGGAATTTAATTTTAAGGACTGATACTAATAGAGAATTTTGAGGTGCCTCTTTTTCCCTATTGCAAAAATTGGTAGGTTTTGTTGTTTTCGAAGTAATTGGTAAAAAATAGATTTTTCAAATACAAAAAATTTCAATATTTTTTCACTTTAACTTGCGCTAACTTGGCCAATTTTCAGAATTTTTCGATTTTAATAATACTAAATTACATGTTCAAGTCTTGTGAAACTTTTAAAAAAGAAAAACGTAAGCATTTTAATAAACAAAAAAGTCGCTAATTTTTTCTGAGATTTTGAGAAAATCATGAATTTCAACCTTCAAGCACTTTATTTATCGAGCGATTTTTTAAGCAACGGCAAACTTCCAGTGAGAAAGTTGTTGACTAAGGTTCAAAGAAATTTCCTGGAAAGTTTTAGCTCAATCGGATTAGTGGTTAAAAAACTATGAATGTTTTAAATTGCAAGCAGTAATCTTCACGCTGCCTGATGCATGTGCCTCCTCGGTTACGAAAGTGTTGCAGCGGACGATATGAAGGTATTATGTAATTAATAGTGTGTTAACTAAAGTAAACTTATCTCAATAATAATACTTTTGCAGCTATTCTAAGAAATAATCCACTCACTGGTTCTTTACTTTATTTATAATATAATATATTTATAATTATATAAAATTATATATTTATATTTATAATATAATGAGAAATAATCCATACACTGCTTCTTTACTTTAATTAAGTATATTTTAGAAGAAAACTACAAACCTCATAATAACCCTCATATCGTCCACTGTAACACGTTCGTAACCGAGGAGGCACGTGCATCGGCAGCGTTAAGATTGCCGCTTGCAATTTAAAACATTCACAGTTTTTTATCCATTAATCCGATTGAGTTAAAACTTTCCAGAAAACTTCTTTGGATCTTAATCAACAACTTTCTCACTGGAAGTTTGCCGTTGCTTAAAATTCGCTCGATAAACGAAGCGCTTGAAGGTTGAAATGCATGATTTTAGAAAAATTTCAAAAAAATTTAAGAACTTTTTTGTTCATTAAAATATCTACGTTTTTCTTTCTTAAATAGTTTCACAAGACTTAAACACGTAATTTAGTATTTATAAAATCAAAAAATTCTGAAAATTGGCTAAATTAATGCGAGATAAAGTGAAAAAACTTTTTGTATTAGAAAAATCTACTTTTTACTAATTACTTCAAAAACTACAGAAACTACAAATTTTTGCAAGAAGAGAAAAAGATGCTCCTGGAAACTCTCTACAAGTATCAGACCTTAAAATTAAAATTCAAATGATTTTTAAAATTGACTTTCAGAATAATACTTCTCAGGCTGAATCCACGCGTATCCCTTTTGATTGGGAGCAGTTTAATTGTTTTGCAGAGTAAAATCTCACTTTGAAACGGAAATTCATTCTCCATTGATAGTGAAACAATATGAATATAGTATAAGAGAAATAATTACAAAGAGTTAGACAAGAGCTCGTAATCGAAATTACAGAGTACGGGGAACCTCTGGAATCGAGAAATCGACAATATCGTACAATTTTCGCTTTTACCCTTCCATTATCCTTGATTCGTCCACGCGACTTTCTCTACCGGATAAACGTTAAACGGGACTATGACTGTAGCGAACGATTAGATCACTTCGCGAATGCCAGGATGTCGATCGATTGATGGCCAATTTTTGTGACTTTCGATGCTCTCCATAATTAGGGAGAGTTATTTCGATTTCTTTCGCGCCTTTCTTTCAGGAATCGATTCAACCGAGAATTTCTTTTTATCGGACAAGTTTATTTAAATATCAGCTTCTGGGAGAAGGAAATTCCTATTTGTATTTTTATGCTAATTACAGGGACCACAATACTTCAGCAGTTCAATTGTAGGAGAAATACGGGACTTTTTCTCCGGAAAAGGGAAAATTTTGTTTCTTTTAAAATATATCAGCGTAATGAACAAAAATTAATCAAATAAATGCAACACTTCATAATATTACAGAATCACGGCTTTCCTCAATTTCATCCCTTTGGTTGCAACGTTTATTTAAATGCCTTCATTTTATTATCAAAAATAAGAATCAGTACAGGAAACAAGAAAATGATCGTTTTTATCTATATTTTACTAAAAGAAGTGTCATTTTTTATAGGTGACAAATTAATTTCAAATAAAAAATATTTTTTGAAAAATTTAATCTATCAAAAATAATCACAGAGTGGCCGCACAATAGTTCAGGAAAGGATTTTCGAGGACAAATTAAGCTGCAGGTTGTAATTCTCAATCGATTCACTGTTACATACTTTTTTTTGCTCTGTATAAAATTCCTAACAAACGTAAGTTTGCCGAGTTTTTATTTTGTTTATTTAAAAAATATTCACAAAAATTTTTTTCTCACAAGACTGCATATTAATGGTTATTGTTAATGACTTTTTGTTTTTAACAATAAAAATTAATAACTAAAAGTACAAATTAATATCCCTGTGTTTAGAGTCAATAAAAAAAAATAGTTTGATTTTTCCTTTTTTTTCTAATATATTTATTATAATAATATTTTGTGAATCAAAAAATTAAAAAATCGGCAACCTTACGTTTTTGTTAGGAATTTTCAACTGAGTAATTAAAAAAAAAAGAGAAAAAGTGTATCAGTTGAGAATTGCGACCTGCAGCTTAATTTGTCCGCGAAATTCCATTCCTGAACCACTGTAGGTCGCTAAAATGCAATAAAAAAACTCCCCGATCATTTCCTGATTTTTTACCGGCAATCAAAAATTTCTTCCGGTCATTAAAATTAAAAAATTTAATCTTTTAAAGCAGAAAATTGTCGAATTTAAAGTAATTGAAACTAAACCACGAATTAAATCAATCAAAGTGAAACTATTTTAAACTTGAAAAATGTCAAATAAAAAACATCCGTCTTCCAATCTATAATAAAAATTAAAAAATAAAATTTCCTCCTTTTCAGCTCAGTAAAAATATTAAAAATTAAAAACGTCCCTCTTTGAATTTAAAAAAAAATAAATGAAAATAAAAACTCCCTCTTCCAAGTCAGAAAAAAAATGAAAACCCAAAATTTTTTCCCTTCTAACTCAATAAAGATTGAAGAAAAATTGAATTTTTAACGTTTTTTTGGAATATGTAGTTGGATTTGGAAAGTTTGCAATTTAAAATTCTTCAACTATTTTAAATTGTAAATCTTTCAAATTCAACTACACATTCTAAAAAACATTAAAAATGACATTTTAAGTATTAGAAACTTTCTTAATTGAACGATTCTTAACTTCGTTTAAGACTGAACACTTTTTAAATTAGAATTGTGAAATTAAAACTTTTCTTGTACCAAAATCTTTCAAAGTTGAATTATTTTACTCTAAATCGTTTAAAATCATTAACTGTCAAATTGTGATTTATACTTTTCACAATTGGAAAATTTCAGTTACAAATGAAAAATTCACAAAATGGAAAAACTGAAATGGTAAAATTTAAAATTTAGCACATGAAAATGTATAACATTAGCAATTATTAAAGAAATCATAAACTATTTATACTTTCAATTTCAAACGGTTCAATTTTAAACAATTTCAAACCATATAATTATGAACTCTTCAGTTTTAAATCATTTGGTTTTAAAAGCTTAATTTACAATTTCCATTCCAATGAAAAGATTAATTTTTTGAAGTATTCAATTAGAAATTGTTTGATTTGAAACGTTTTTAATTTGTCAGTGTTGTTTAATTATGAATCTACGAATTTGAAATTATTTGGAATTATTTGAAAATACTGATTCTTGTTTTTAATGCTAAATTAAAGGTGCTTGAGTAAAAATTGCAACTAAAAGGATGAGATTGAGAAAAGCCATGATTCTATTGTATTACCTAAGACTTTTATAAGAACAAAAGTATCTTAATTAAGTGTGGGGTATTTTTTTTTCTTTCGCGACACTGATGATTCAATCATGTCAGATTTTCATTCTTCTGTTTTTTGATAGTGAATTTACCTGTGTTATTTTTTTAAAAAATCGAGATAAAAAGGTGATATCACGCATATCCTAAATTGTTCTATTCAGAATGGCTAAGAATACAAAATTTTAAAAAGCCTAAAAAATATTTTCAAATATTTTTTTTTCACATTACATCGGACCTTACCGATTATATAAAAATAAATTTAAAAATGTATGAAATCACAAATGAAAAGTCGGACTTTTCTACCAGTTTCAGGGCTTTACGGTCTCAAATAATAAAATTATTTCACACTTTTTATAATTTTCTAAATTTCAAGAATGGTGGATATAATATGGTGAATATTTATAATTTTGTGTTTAAAAATTTTTGTTATCTAAAATCATATGATTATGCTCATTGCTTATAGCTGTACAAGTATAATTACGGCGTGAATTTTTGAGTATCATAGATTTCTATTTGAAAAAATTAATTACAGCTTCAAAAAAAGGGAGAAAATGTCCAAAGTTCTCAAGTATAGGGATTATTGGGGATTTTGAGAATAATAGGGAAAAAGGAAAAAAATAGGGGAAATAGGGGACTGACTGTGATCCCCGACATTATATCTAAATTTTTTTTAACGTCTAATTTTGTAATTTCAATTTATGTTCTATTTATCATATATTCACCTATTCAGTGGTATAACCACAATAACGATATATAAATTGATAATAATATACTAAAAAGTATTAAATTATATTTACTTTTTAAACTGAAAGGTTTAAAATAAAAGGTTTTGAGAATATGAAGATTATAAGTGAAATCAATTTCGAATGCTTGTTATTGTATAATTATTAATGTCCAATTGTATACATATATCTCACTTGATTTAACACGGATGTTACCTACTTCACTGAAAGAAAATGTTTTACCTATTCAGTCTTTACGGCGAATTAACATTACCTCTTTACGTAATTTATTACATTGCTAAACGTCAAATTCAAGTCTGTAATAAACTTGTTCACGGATGATGGATTTCAAAAATTTCACGAATAGAATTGATTTCTTAAGAGATTCTAAATCATATTTAAGTACCGAATCAAAACCTCCCTATTTACTTAAAATATTTCTCTTGTTTTAGAAAATTATTTTTAAAAATATAAGAGCTAAAACTTAAAACTTCATTGAATTTTATAAAACTTGAAAGGAATTTAGCAAATTTCCAAAAAAGTTTTTTATTTACAATTGGATTAGCAACTTCAGAGGATTAAAAATATTTCAAGATATTTTTAGGCTCTAAATGTTCTTCCTTTTTTGAAAGGACCTTAAAATGGGTTCAAAAATCCCAGACTTTATGATATTCGAATAAATTAGACGTCATTAGACTTTTATAAAATTATAAATATTTTCATAAGATTTTTGCGAAATTACTGGACATTAACAACTTTTTAACTCAAATTCCTTTGGATTTTAAGAAATTTGAGGTATTGGGACTTCAATAAATTCAAAACGAAGATATTTAGAAAGAGATTTAAAATCTTTTGAAACATTTCGTAAGATTTAAAAATTAGATTTCCATAAAATACAGCACAATTGATAACATACAAAAAAATATAAGAGATACAACTGCATTTAAAAGACTTCACGGGACTTCGTTTTGTAATTTTAAGAACTTGAAGGAACTTTTATTGAGTCACTTCAGTCAGAAATCTTGAAGAAACTTCAATGAGACTTTTTCGAACTTAATTGAGTTTTAAATTACTTTAATGGACTATAGTGAGAATTAAAGAACCACATTTTTGACATTTTCAGTGTCTTATTTGAACTAATTTATTTTCAGCTCCTAAACATTTTTCATAGCTTGGAAGGTGGGAAAGCCACTCAAAAATTATTCATCACATAAACAGATATTTTCACAATATTCCAAGAACAATTTGAAAAAAAAAAATAACTGCATATTTGCGGAAAAAGAAATTTCCTGTTTCAGAAGTTCCGTCCTCCACCGAAATGAGGGCACCATCCCAGTCCGGCACTAAAACTTTATGGCACTTCTAATTCAGGAAAGTCAGCGAATAGTACAATCTTTCAATCCTATTTCTAATCCAATTCTAATCCTAAGAACCTAAATAAACAAAATAAAAAATTTCCCAAAATACCTTCTCGCAAAGCTCGTCTTCTACCAGGAGGTGGTGCACCAGTGCGTCTTCTCCTAGCATAAGTGTGAACGGGCACTATTAGCCTGGGTCTCGGAATGAGGAAACCATTACGACTATTCGACTGATTAATTTCCGAGTCACTATCCGTGGTACCACTGCTCGACCTCGGTGACCTGTCATCCCTCGGACTTGAGGACATATTTCCTTCTCCATCCAGGACTCCCTCAAGCTGACTTATCACATCAGCATAAGGTTGTCTTGTATCCTCACTATCTTTCCTATTTTCCCTGTAAGTCCTATTTTTTGATCTTGAACTCTTCGTCCAATTCATATCACACTCCCTCCAACTAGCCTCATATAAAAGATCCATTGCTCTTCCTCTCGTAGCATCCGGGTCCAGAATCAATTCCGGATCCTCCAGGACTGCTCGACCTGGATAGCTTCTCACTTTCATGGTCAGAATTTAAGAGCTCTTCAATTTAAAAACCAGACTTGGGTCTTAAAACTGAACGGAGAATATCTTTCGAAATTGCTGCGAGCCTTTGTTCGGCTATAAACTTTGCCTTCCGCGTTGCTTCTGCATGGAGCAATAAAATTTGATGGGTGAGCTGCAACAACTTTTAAGAGGATGTGGTTTCAGAAATTCGAAACCTAAGAATCCTTTGGGTACAAAATATTGCAAGAATCTCTTTCATTTTCGAGGCATGTGATAACTTTGGGATCAAGTTTTATGGCTAAACTGACCCAGATACTGCTACAGAAACTCGATTTTCTTAGAAGATCAATTAGATCAATCTGATGGCAGTCATCTCTAATTATATGATACGAGTATGCAAGAGACAATACCAGACATTGCAAAATATATCATTAAAGGTATCCTTAGAAATAGTAGTCAGGAACTACATTATCATCCTCAGACCTCGATAAAAGATTTATCAATAACTCTTTGCTTTTATATCACAGCTTATGATAGTCCATGAATATTGATTGCATTTTTCGATCTGTTATCACATAGATTCCAAGAAGGATGGTAAGTTGCTTCTTTCTTGCGAGAATTATCACAGATGACAAAAATGTTTTTAACAATCTTGATTTTTTTGGTCTCTCAAAAGCAGGGGTTGATATCTTGGTATCAATAAGAAAGAAGTTCTTGCGAAGCAATTTTGGTTGTAACTTCTGCAACTTCTTAATAGCTATTTTCTTTGATCAATCCCAACTTTCTACAGCGCTGTCCAAGATGACAGTGCTCTCTAAATCACAATCAAAGATAACAATATAAAATCACAATCAGACACCAATATCTAGTTTTCTGAATCACAAACCTGTCTGCAATAAACCCAGCCTTTGATTATCACACAATGGCATTAGAGCCTTCCCAGGGGGTCTGTAACAGAACTCTTAGTATCTTGAACCCACATCATCAACTATCTCAAGATGATGGACATCTATTCCCAGAGTATCTATACCAATCAAGGAAGTCTTGACTATATTTATCTTTATAATTTATCAATATTTTCACAGAACATCCTGATTTCTGAGAGACAAATTTTGGCACCAATCCAACATCTTTAGGACGTCTTAGCAATTCTTCAAGACGATCTTTTAGGGAACCTTTTTGATGATTTGTCCTCAATTTTCCAGGTGATTTTAAGGGTTGTTTTTTCTATTTGGATCCTGAAGATCAAGGACTCCCGCGCGTTAACTGCGGAACTTCAGAGCACTTTTTGATCTCACTGAAAAACGGATTTCGACTGGAGAGTCAAGGTCCCCCTTGGAAACAGACGCTCGCTGACAGCGTTCCCGACTGGTGAAAACTACGTCCGCAAGAGCGTGCACGAGGAGAACCCCCCTTCCTCGTGAATATAACCAACCCCCACTATCGACACTGACTCTTGAGAGAAAGGACAGTGGTTCTCATTCACCGAAGAAGAAAAACCACTCCCACGGGTATTGTCTGGTACTCTGGTGGAGTGTGTATGACTGTACGATAGTCATATGGTGTGTACTTATTATTATAAGCGAATTGTCCCCGATCGGTGAACTCCCTTCCCTGATCTTTCGACGCGAACCAATTTGACCTGCGAGGGTCGAGACTCAAGGGATGGGCCATTTTATTTGTTTCTTTAGTTCCTATTAGGATTTTTGCAGATCATTAGCAAAAGTGCAATTTCGCAATTCGGCACTTTTTGCCAAGTTCAACAGGTTCGCGATTTGGGATACTATTTTTGAAAATTTCTTTGTAACCCTCCTGACATTACTTTTCGACTGGGTCGAGTCAAAATTGTCACACTCTTTTAATTTTTCAAGAACAGTTAGTTTCTTTAACAGGATTGTTTACTTTGGGAGTTTTTCTTGCTTTTTGTCGCTTAAAGTTTTTGTTGCAGTTAAAAATTATTCTGAAACTGAAGTAAGGATTAAACTTTGTTTTTTTTTTCTGTGATTTACCCACCATATTGGGCATGGTTACCAGGTCAACTTTATTGTATGTTCTTTTGCTTCGAAACGAAAAATTCAACTTTACTTGAAAATTACCCGCGACAAAAATGTTTAATGCAAACTTTTAATATTGGAAGGAATTAAATCGGAAGCATTCTGATAATGGTTCGAAAGAGTTTAATTTAAATTTCTTCAAAATTCGACATTCGACAGTATTTTAAAATACAATAACATTCACCATTGTATAATTCAAAATTGAAAACTTGAAATTTAAGGCGTTTGAAATTTAACAATTTTAAATTAAAATATTTAAAAGTATTTTCCAAGTTGTATCGTTCTAAATTTTACAATATTTAAGAAAATAACAAGCAAAATTTGAAGCGCTTAAAATTTAACAACATGGAATTAAAATGTTCAATGTCTGATACTTTCAAATTCAAAGAAAGTCAAATTCAAAGCGTTTAGAATTGAATAAATTCAAACTCGAAGCCTTTAAATTAAGAAAATTTTCAAATAAGAAGTATTTATAAACTGAATAATTGTTATTTTTAGACATACAAACTTAAACGATTTCAGATATGTACTGAGTATTCAGAAAATGAAAATTGATCGGTTTTAAATTTAAAAAATTGAATAATTTCAAACTAAAGTACCAGCCCTATAATAAATTATTAATCATCTTCTAAATTTTTGATGTTCAAAATTTCATTCCTATTTTCAAGTAGAAAATACAAGCTAAGAATTACTTTCATGTTATATGTTTTAATGGCAATCAATAATTTTATTCAAACTCATTAATTATTTTAAATTTCTTTACTAAATGAAGACTTAGTATCTCGTCCACTGCTATGGTCATTGGCGACTACAATAGGTATTATTTACTTTTATTTCTTATCGCATGTCCAAGGCATCTCTAATTCGAATTCTTTTCAAATAAAATAGCTGTAGAATCTACAGATCTTCATATTTTCATAACATTCAAGTTTAAAGAATATTATTATAAGGCTTTTAAAAAGGCCGTGCCTAGGTTCATCAAAATTCGGTGAGCATAGAACCCATATTTTCGGTGAGCCCAGGGAAACTGAAAAGGGTGATTATGTTCACCGAAATTCGGTGAGAGCAGACCAAATATTTTTGGTGTGCCTTGACATTAAAACTCGCAACTTTGCAATTTGGATTATTTTAATATTATTCTACCTATTTAGATTTCTTTTAAACTCCACATTTCCGGATTTCGAATAATTTTATATGAACCGAATTTTTTTCCTCTATTATATGACTGTCCCTAATGAGCCTCTTACAATGATTTTTAGAAACATAATTTTTTCGTGTTAAGACTTTTTGTGCAATTCTGTTACACACGATGACTTTCTTTGAGTTTATGTTTTTGAAAGTTTTTCTTCAAAAATAATTTTATTTTACGGCTTTCAAATTCTTATTATATTCTTAAATTCTTAGGAAACACCAAATGTCAATTTTTTTCATAAATTGGTAGGATTTCTAATCTAAAGTACCGATTTTTGAAAACGACAACTTTCAAATTACTTGCATTATTTTTAAAGCCAAAAATTTCTCTTAATTAGCTTGTAAACTTTTCAAAATTGTAGTATTAAAAATTGTTTTAAAAAATCTTGTTACTTAAAATATCCTTCAAGTTTTAAGCTTAGATACTGAAACCACAAAATTCAACTTTTTATAGATTGCATTTTTAAATGATAATAAGGTACAAATTAAGAATCGTTTGCTTAATTTGATTTATCTGACATATATGAGGTGTTTTTCTCTCGTCTTAAAGTATTGCTGCGAATAACTTTTACTATTATGGTATTTCGACGACTTCAAAATAATGTAATCAGCTTTAAAATTGATATATTGCATTACGTATTATACAATACATTTCTTCACAAGCTTCCGAATATAGGACCAGATATAGAAAAATCTTTTATTTTTTGAAATTCTCTGGAGTGAAATGAAAATGAATTAGCAATTCTTATATTTTCTCACGAAATTTCAATTTTTGGAAAATTAAAAAAATCGTATTTCTCTTTTTGTATTAAGCATTTTATGGAGAAAATCCAGAACCTAATGAAGTAACTATTATAGTTAGTAAGCACAAAAATATGAGAGTTTAACACGCCAGGATTTGAACCCACAACGATGTGGTATGTTCTGGAATATTTCCTAAAGACGTTACCATCTGAGCCACACCGACCCCTTACTTATAACTTCTATCAAAAGTTTATACAGTATGAAAACACTGTAAGCTAATCTCAAAGTATAATAACAATCTATTTATTCTTAATTGACATTTAAATTATTTACTTCGAGTCAAACTCCAAATTAATACTAATAAAGAAAGCAAGAAACCCAACTACACTCAACTCTGAATTTAAGTCACCTGGATTTAAGTCCTTCCAAGAATTTCAGCCAGCTCGCATTCGTCGATGAGGGGATCCAATTATACGTAAGTAATTAATATTTTTTAATAGCAATTTGCAAACCGTTACGTAACAAAAAAATTTAAACACTATAAATAGAAAACTACACTACACACTGATATTTTCTGAAATTCCTTGAAATCTTTTAGAATGACCTAAATAGTACAGTAAATCTCTCATGAAAAAATTGGTTTCGGGGAAAAAAATGAGCGAAGCTATTTTATTTCATGAATCGTTAGTGGAGCATGTGAATAGCACGAAACCAAACTTTCGAGACTCCCCCCCCCCCCATTGGGGGTTTTGAAAAAAGTCAAAAAGTTTTTGGATTCGATTTTCCGTGAGAACGGTAGGTCGTAGAGAAAAATTTT
>JAUMHM010000005.1:38349756-38361847 GCA_032362435.1 Melikaiella ostensackeni | reverse complement strand
CATTGGGATATAAGCCCAATACTTTTTAATGCAAAAGTTCGCATTATAACGTCTGAATCTTGAATACATCTGAATGCGAAGTGAGAGATTTCGCGTTCAATGCGTGTAATCCGAAATAAGATTTGTCTCAATGCTATTGAATGCGATTAAATGCGAAGCCGAAAATATGCGATTGCTAAGTATTGAAATGTATTCAGGCGATGTTCTCTGCAAATCTGCTTTGCAACAACCTCGCATTCAAAGTGCGATACTTATGAATGCGTTTCAATCCTACGTTTTTTGTAGGGTTAATTTTATTAATTACTATGAATAACTCTCGTGGATTATGTATAGAAAATGTGATATTTATGAATGATTTGTGTGAAAAATACGTAAAAGGCTTTAAAAATAAAAGCCTTGTAGGGGTTTCGTCATCTGAAAGATTTTACTGTCGTATCGGAATTGGAAAACAACCTCAAGATCGAGGGTGAGAAAATCATATGTCATAATGTAAGAACGACCTCGTGTTAACTCACGTGTGTCTGAGATGTTGGTCTTTTTAACACACATCAGATCACTATGTCAACTTTGCGAGATACCAACTCAATATCCTTCAAGTAATACATTTTTCAAGTATATGCCTTCATATGCCTTCTATAGTAATTCGTACGTAGAATACGAGTACATTTTTTTCTCTAAGGAGTATCATGGGTAACGATGTAAAACCTCGTAAGTCGATACTTTAATGCACTTTTATTACTTTTTTTTCTGAACCCTGATGTGGTTTAACCTTCTGAGAAACATTTAAGTTTGAGCCAAAAAGTATTAGTTTGTTCTTCAAGATGGAGTTTTTTGTAGCTATTCTTATGCACGCCTTCTGCACATCCTGGTTGTGAATGTGAATAATTGTTAAATAGGCAGTCTTTGGAAAAAAACTATTTTTATGTATGAATGCATTTTTTACCTAAAAGCACAGAAGAATTTATAATTAAGTAATTCAATCGTCAATTACAGTTAATTATTGTTATTATTTAAATACTCTTTTTTTTGTTACTACTTCCTACAAGATGATGTTTCCTTCATAAAAACGTATTTTATGGATCCAGTCGAAGGCCTCCAATCTAATTAACTACCGACTCCTATCACTTTTTGATGTGCTCCTAATAAATGTGTTTTCTATAGTCTTTTTTTTCTTAATAGAGATTATAATGATTTTTTCATTTTTATATCAAATAAAAAAAGAACTCATTATTTGAATTTTCCTTCTATAGTTCTATCTCGTGTCTATTTTATAGAGAAGGGTAGCACAATTTTGCAAAATAATCGAATTTCTCTCATCAAAGCTTTGAACATTATTAGGGAAAGTTGGGATCGATCGTTCCATCTTCGAACCTGTTAAAGTTATAATATTGTCTTTTGCCAAAAAGCGATGTGAATCTCTATAATTTCAGATAATATTTCGAAATTTCAGTATAAAATTACGACAACCTATTTTCTTATTTCATTGAAATACCTGACCAATTTTTAGGCCTCAAATTTCTTGAGAACACTCCTGGAAAACAAGGATATAAAAATTAAAAAGATTCAGTGCTTTGGAACCGGTCACATCAAGTTTGACAAAATGAGTGGAAAAAACCGTGACGTAAGTTGCGTTTCACTAATAGCCATTCAAAACTTATTTCTGTGAAGTGAACTGAATAAGTATACCTTCTAGTTACACTTGAATAGAAATCACTTGATTCATGCATTAGGTAATTAGGTACATTGAATACCATTCAAAAGTATATTTATTTTTTAGCTCAAAAAGAAGCAACATTCAATGCCGAATTTATGAATGCCTAATTTTGAATTCGGATTTTTCGAATCTGGATATTTAAAATATATTTTTTTCTTCAAGGAGCATCAAAATGCCAATTGGGTCGATCCTTGATATTCACAGGCTGATTCACAGGCTGACATTTTTACATTCTGATTCATGAGAGTGTAATGAAATCGTCCAAATTTTCAATTTCCAGTTTTTATGGATCTTTACGTTTCAGCTCTCACAGAATCCGAAAATGATAAAAATTTGTCGGTGTCTATCTGTCTGTATGACTGTGTGGTTACCTGAATGTTGTAGCCACGTTAACTTTTGAAGAATTTGACAAATCAAATCCGCCTCTGCTAAACTTTTTTTTGGTTTCAAAATGAAGGTCAAGTTCGTTAACTAAATTAATTCAATCAAAATTTAAAAATTCAGAGCATTTCCAAAATTTAACACAAAATTTTTTTAAAGTTTCATAAATTTTTCTCAAAGTGAAATATTTCACAAGTTAGTCGTATAATTCGAAAAAAAATTGAAATATTCATGATTTTTACAATATATTCTTCAAAAATTGATGTTTTTCAGAAATTGAAAACAAGACATTGAAATAATATTGCAAGATTTACTGTAAAATTATACCTCGGTTCGGGACTGTTTTTTTCGATCATTACGATAAAGCATAATCAAGCTGACGTCTGTATAAGCTAATTATTGAACGCTATGCGCGAGTGTCACAATAAGAATGTAATCGTCAAAACCGCAGCTTCTTTGAGAACTTTCTTCAAAGTCAAATTGAAAAACAATTTAAGTTACAATATTTTATGATATTTGAAATAAAGTCAAAATGCATACAAATATAACCACGAAAACGAGCGCGAAGCGCAAGAGCGTACCCGCGCACCTTCATTGTTTGACAAGACTATTTCAAAATACTTTAACGTTCATTTGCAGTGTAAATTAGATATATATGTATCGAGGAAAAAAATTCCCGGTATTTCCCCACGTCCCAAACATTTTTCACGGTCATTGAAATTAAAATATTTGAACTCTTAAAGTTAAAAATATTTTTATTTGAAGTAATCAAAACTGAACTGCAAATTGAACCACTTAAAGTGGAACTCTTTTGAATTTTAAAGTTTCAAAAGTGAAGCTAAACAAATTTTTAATTTAGAAACTTTTTATTCAAATTCTCAATAATTCAGACGTATAAAATGTAAATTTTCAACAATTTTAAATTTCAAAACATTCACTAAGATTCCAAAATTCCAAAAAATTTCGCAGACTTCAAAGATTTCAAAGATTTTGCAAAAATTTAACAAAGATTCAAAATGGCTCACAAACATTTTAATGATTCCAAACGATTTTAAAATTTGTAGAATACTGAATATTAAGTATACTGCGTACTAAAATTATGTATCAAGGCGTTAGCCGTTAATAAAGTAAATTCAAATTCAAAATATTTCAAGAGATTTCAAAGATTCTACAAAGATTTAAAAATATTTCAGAGATTGCAAAATATATTGGAGATTTCAAAATATTGAAGTAGATTTCAAAGATTTCGCAAAGAGTTCAAAGTTTCCAATAAATTTAAAAAGATTTAAAAAAATTTTTTAATATTTTACAAATATTTCAATGATTCTAAAAGATTTCAAAATCTCAAAATATATCAAAAGAGTTCAAAGATTTCGCAAAGATTTTAAAGATTTCAAATATTTCAAAAGAGTAAACACAGTTTTTAAATATTTCACAATGATTTCAAAATATTTCGGAGATTGCAAAATATATTGGAGATTTCAAAATATTGAAGTAGATTTCAAAGATTTCGCAAAGAGTATAAAGATTTCAATAAATTTAAAAAGATTTAACAACATTTTTTAATATTTTACAGATATCTCAATGATTCTAAAAGATTTCAAAACCTCAAAATATATCAAAAAAGTTCAAAGATTTCGCAAAGATCTTAAAGATATTAGAAAGATTTCAATAAATTTCAAAAGATTAAACAAAGTTTTTAAATTTCAAAAATTTCAAAATATATTAGAAGATTTCAAGGATTTCATGAAAATTTAAAAAATTTCACAAAAATGTCAATGATTCCAAAATATTTCAAAGATTTAACAAAGATTTCAACATTTGTAAAATACTGAATATTAAGTATACTGTATACTAAAATTATGTATCAAGGCGTTAGCCATTAATAAACTAAATTCAAACTCTAAATATTTCAGAAGATTTCAAAGAATTCACAAAGATCTTAAAGATATTAGAAAGATTTCAATAAATTTCAAAAGATTAAACAAAGTTCTTAAATTTCAAAAATTTCAAAATTGTAAAGTCGGCGTTCCCGGTTCAAATCCGGGCCGAGGTAGATTTTTTCTCATTTCTCCAAAAATCAATTTGACCAGTAATCGATACAAGAACATCAAAATATTGATTAAATAATTATTTGTTCATAGTACAACAGGGGTAATTGACATCTAATATTGTTGAAGTATTTTTGTTCTAATTTGAAATTTAGGATAATCTACATACCAATAAGTTGGATTAAAAATACAATTAATAAAAAAATTTAGATATAATTTTTTTAAAGCGACTACTTGTATTTTTTTGTAGCAACTTGATATTTACATAAAGAATGATTAAAATCATCTAATGTGGGTTTAATCAATAGATCTAGGGTCAAAATCAAATTCCTCCACTTTTGATGCTGGCATCGCATGTTTCATGAAATGAGGTCACGAGTACTGACTCGCGACATCGTTTCAGTGTCTGCTTGTAAGTATCGTTTTCTTTATCTTTAACGAAAGGATGATGGTTCTTCAAATCAATAGAAACGATTCCAATACAAGACAACAGCAAACACTTGAAAGACGGAGTGCAAACATCCATTTGCAAAACTAAAAACGCCTCATAAATTTTCACAGTGTAATGTAAGAGTCTCATTAGGAAAAAAAATAATTTACATAGAAATTACATATATTGAATTTATTACAAGTATTTTTGAATATATTACATGACTTTCTATGTAGATAAGCCAATACATATTATAATTAACTTGAGTTCAAAAAACGACAAAATTCGATTTACTCTAATATTCAGAAGTCCAAGAACATCTCGTAAAATTATTTAGGTGTAGTTTCGAAAATGTCGGACCTCCGATTTTCTTTAAGCTACGTATACTTACGTATCTTTACGCGTTGATTACGAATATAAGTGAAAATATGTGCAAATTTGATTTTCTCGGCAAAAACCATGAGAAACTCATAAAATCATGGTTTTTCCCATTTATTTCCGTAAATCATGGGAATTTCGAAAAATAATTCAGACAAAAGCTGTATATCTCATCGAAGTGGACATTTTATGTTGTATTGATTTTTACTGTAAAGATGACGGTTTTCCAGAAAAAGATAGACAAAGTTTAGGAGTTGTAACAAGGTGGGGTACAATAGGGGTTGAGTCTTTCTACCGCGTTCGCGCTTTCGGCTGCGTCTCCATTATTCTCGAGCACTTTCGAGACCATTCTGTTTTCAAGTTTGGCCCTTTTGCTTTTTTAGTTTTTTGGGGCAATTTGGCCTTTCTGCTTTTTTTAAATTTTATGGCACAGTTTGACCCTTTTGCTTTTTTAGTTTTTTTGGGGCAGTTTGGTTTCTTCGTTTTTTTAAGAGGCAGTTTGACCCTTTTGCTTTCTTAGTCTTTTGGAGAAATTTCTCTTTTTTGTTTTTAAATTTTATGGGGCAGTTTGACCCTTTTGCTTTTTTAGTTTTTTGGGCCACAGAAATAGTTTAGGTCACACCGCTGCTCCTTTTCAAAGTGTCGGGTGGGGGGAGGCGCTCCTGTGACTGGTTACAGAAACACTTGAAGTCACACCCCTAACCCTTTCCAGTGTTAGGGGGGAAGGCACCCCTGTCACTGGTCACAGAAGTACTTTAAGAAATATGAACACTTTGTGATTTTCCATCTTCAACTTCGAATATCTCGAAAACTATTACCCGTTTTGGTTGAAATATTTTACGAATTTTTTTGTATTTACTGATATAAATGCGATAAATCATGTTTTTCATCGGTTTTTAAAATGGTTTTCGTCATGAAGAAGAAATTTGTGCCAATTTTCTCTATCATATTCGTACTCAGCGCCTCAAAACACCTAAGTATAGATTGTTTAAAAAAAATTGGAGGTCTAACGTTTTCGGAACTTTATCCAAATTTGTTTGCACTAAATATAAATGCATCCGACAGAAGTAGAAAGTAATAACAATTTTATTTAATCTTTTTATTACCTTTTATATTCGAGTTAAAGTTATCTAACTCTTTTAAATACTGCTAGAAATTACCTAGGCGTGATGAGTAAATTGCCTAAAGTAAATAGTATAAAACAAAAACCAATTAGCTTAGAGTAAAATAGACATAATCATTTGAGTCTATATTATGTATAATATAATTTCTAATTATGTTTCTCATTATTAAATTATTCAAATCAACGTTTTTTAATCTAAAAAACGGCGTAGTAATTGAAAATATATCTGTATATGGAAATGCAGAGGTGTGGAATTCATTGACAACAACGTGACGAGAAAGTTCGACATCTCATTAGCGATTCGAATGTCGCCCGTATTTCGAGTTTAATAATAGCGACTACGATCTGAGAATAAAAAATGAGCAGAACGTTTTTATGGATGAACCATTATTTATTTGTTTCAAAACCTTCATGTTATATCCGTAGGTGATAAATTTAGTTACTAATTTATTTATAAATTTGAACAGGATGAATTGGAAATCATATTTTAAACAAAAAGCGAATTTAAAAATAAAAAAGGTATGGAAATTTTAAATATTCCACGGTTCCGCTGAAATGACTTAAACCCAAAGGTGCGAACACTAAGACTTTTCTCTTGATTTTGTATCTGAGATGTCTTACAACTATTTTTCGATAAAAAACAAAATCTTCGCCGGAGCCGTTTTTGAAAAAAATCCTTTTTCAGTTTCAAAAAATCGAAATACCCAGTTTTTCTCGAAACTGAAGCGAGATATGAGAAAAAGTTGAAGAGAAAAATTGTTTCTTAGAAAAATTGCTACAAAAAGACCTCCTGAATAATTTTCAATATTACTTCATTTCCTTAAAAACCTTGATTTTTTGATTCCATTATAAATTTCCTCTTTTCTTATTTCTTGTTCTTGATATAATTATTTTAAGTAGAAAAGCTTCGAACGTACTCATAGCCACATTTTTTGAACACTTAAATCTTTTCATCATAAGCTGACAAAAATTAAAAAATATATATACATATATCTCCAGATAATTCGAATAATATTTATCTCTTCTAATTATTTCCCTGATATAAAACAAAGAACAACGAATTTTTATCTTTTAAGATAAAAAAATTAAGGTTTTCAATAAAATGAAGTATGTAATATTAAAAATTACTCAGGGGGTCTTTTTGTAGAAGTTTTTCCCAGGAACAATTTTGCTCTTTCAAATTTTTTTCATAACACGCTTCGTTTTCGAGAAAAACTGGATATTTCAAATTTTGTATACTAAAAATGTTTTTTTTTTCAAGAACGGCTGCGGCGAAGGTTTTGTTTTTTCTTGAAAAATACTTGTAAAACATCTCAGATATAAAATCAAGAAAAACATTCTTAGTGTTCACACCTTTAGGTTGAAATAATTTCAACCGAACCGTGATTCTTCTTCGCAAATTATTGATGAATGAAAAGAAGTTTTCTATTTTAAAGATTATTTCATCTGGAAACGATCAAACAGTTATTTGAATTTTCCGGACTTGTTTATCAAACATGAATTAAAATAATCAGAAATGGAAGAGCTGACTGATTTAAGCATGGAAATACAAGTTTTCTTCTAAAAATAAAGTTTATATGTGCATATTTTGTCAATTCTTAAAATAGCATCTGAAATCAGGATTTTAAATTTAAAATACACAAAAGGTTTCACAACAATAAGGCATCTTTTTATTCGCAGGAAAATAAAAGGAAAACGATTTGTTTATAAAAAGCTGTTTTGAGATGTAAATTTTTCCAATTTATTCGAAATGTATGAATTATTTGAGCGCGCATCTGTTGAATTTCGCGCTTCGCGCTCGGTCTTTGTACTTACCCAACATTTTTGTACGGACATTTTAAAATAAAGTGACAAACCACTGACAAGTGTAATTTGGTAATAGTAAATTCCTTTTTTCTTTGTTAAAGCTCCTTCGACTTTAACGAATACATTCTCATAACGTGTCTCGCGCTTCGCATCGATTAAAATATATCGATAACGCAAAATTTTCTATATTATGCTGAACACCATTATATTATAATTTTGCCATTCAACATTTTATTGTATCTTGTGTCGTTTTTTTACAAATTTAAATGTTACGTTTAATGGCATTTTTCACGATTCAAACAGAAACCACGCGCCTTATTAAAAATGGACAATAACAAATTGGTATCATCTTTTTTGGCTGAAAAGTTTTTGTCCGTTCATTTTTTTTTCTTATCTTGTACAGTTCGAACGGAAAGTAAAATTTATGGTTTTTTATCAAATTTTCACGATTAAAACAATAACTGTGCCTCTTATCAGAAAAAACAGTCATAATAGAATATGTAGACCTTTTTAATATGAACAATTTCTTTTCTTAACATTTTTTCGTATCTCGCATGATTTTGGTGAAAAACTGATTTCGTTATTTTTATTAACATTTTTTGTGATTAAAACAAAAATTACGCATCTTATCAAAAAATGGTCAATAAGAAATTTGTACACCTTTTTTAAGTGAAAAATTTTGTAATGAACCAATTTATTGTATCTTGTGCAGTTTTTTCAAAAATTTAATTTGATGATTTTTAATGTTATTTTTCATGATCAAAACAGAAACTACACATCCAATCAAAAAATGGTCAATGAGAAATTTGTAGACCTTTTCTTGGTGAATCATTTTTTTGCCGTATCTTGCATAGTTTGAGCGCAAAATGAAATTTTTAATTTTTTAGTGCATTTTTCGGTGGTTAAAACAAGAATCATGGTCAAAAAAGGCTGATTAACGAACTCGACCTTTCTTTTTGGTCCCCAAAATAGAAAGGAGGGCTAGGTTTTACGAAATTCGGTGAGCCTAGATATTTCGTTTTAAAATTCCATGTGCTCAACTTTTTTAAAATGTTAAATTTCGCATGTGTCAAAATTTGGACACTTTGAAGTTGAAAGCATTCAAATTTGAACATTATCCATATTGAAAGCTTTCCAATTTGGATATTTTACTTCGAAATTGAATTTAAATCTAAATTAGTTAAATTTAACTAACAATAAGTTAAATTCAACGAATTTTTAGTCAAATTGATAGCTGATTTCTTGCTTCACCAAACAATCAGAACTTATACATATATTTAAAATAATATTCTATCAAGTTTCAAATTTACTATAACAAAAAAATCATTTGATTTTTGTAAACTCAGGCATGAGAGCCATAAGCAGGGCCCCCTGCGGAGGCCCTTGTGGAATGTCTGAGATTTTAAAGTTCAACTCCTAAAACACTGTCAACAAAAATCCATTTTTTGTAAGTCTGAACTAATCAAACATCAAAATTTGTAATGTCAAAAAAATATTAACCCTTTGGACTTAAAAATTTTAACCCATCAACCGGGAAGATAAAAGAGCAGAGTCCCCTGCGGGGGTCCACATGGGCACCTGACGGGACCAATATTCCAAAGAGGGCTAGGTTTACCGAAATTCGGTGAGCCTAAATATTTCGTTTTAAAATTTGATGTGCTCAACTTTTTTGAAATTTTAAATTTCGAATGTGTAAAAATCTGGACGCTTTGAAGTTTAAAGCAGTCAAATTTGAACATTTTCCATTTTGAAAGCTTTCCGATTTAGATATTTTACTTCGAATTTGAATTTAAATCTAAATTAGTTAAATTTATCTAAGAATTAGTTAAATTCAACGAATTTTTAGTCAAATTGATAGCTGATTTCTTGCTTCACCAATCATTTAGAAACTTATACATATATTTAAAATAATATTTTATCATCTTTCAAAATATAACGTACATAACAAAAAAATTGTAAATCTAGGTTTTGAAAATTCGACAAATTGTCTCAAGAAAGAAGAACCTGTAAGTAAAGTAGTAAATTAATGGTGAGACTTGAAAATAATTTTAAAAATGAACTTTAAATATTTGTTTTTGGAGATTTTAAGGGACTGAACATTAAAGAAAAAAAAAACACTTTTTAAATGTTTACAAAAACTACATCGGAACCCCTCTAAAAAATATTATAAAATCACCTTTAAAATTAAATACCTTTGTGGTTTGCTGAACTTGGGAATTGGCTTAGAATCATTTCTCAAAGGCTCAGCAGAAATTGCTTGTCTCTTCAACCTTTGACAAGGCCCCATTGATCCGGTGACAATATTAAGATCCACAATTTGTCTAAATTTATCAATTTCATTTTGAAGATATCTAATCGTAGAATCACGTTCTTCAAGTGCCTTTTCCAGGGCCTCTACAGCTTCATCCCTTTTTCTCAGAGCTTCAGTTCTCTCATAAAGAAGTCTCTTCAAATCTCTCACTGAATCCATTTTTGGAATTTTGTATTTTTTTGTTCTTAACTTTAAAAATTTCACTTTCATCAAAACACTTTTCTTCCTCGAGAAAGAGAACTATTCGTAATATATTCCTGTAGCACTTTCATATTAGGTTCTTCCAATTACTTGAATCTCAATTTTATTTTTCATCCAATAAAATTCGATACTTATTTAAATAAAACGACATTAACTTTTAAAATGATAGCAGAATGCTTATGATCACTTTCGGTGTCACCAGTCTCATTTTTAAGAAACTTTTTTTGAAACACTCTAAAAAATTATCAAACTTTTTATTTAAATTTAAATTTTTCATCAACTTCTGCTTTGAATGATTTTTAGTCATCACTTCAATTATTTTTCCGAGGAGTATAATTCCTGAAATACTTGTTCATTAACTTTAAAAATCACCGGATGAATTTTGATGAATTATTTTATTCAATATAAGTCTGAGCTCAAACAATATGATATAAAAAGAAATGAAAATAATTATTTTGGCACTTTAGGAAACAATTGTTTTTGCATCGCGAGACGGAATATGTCTCCGCCAACGGAAATAAAGACTTCCTCTAAAGATTTCACCGGGAGACTATTCATGACGAGAATGAATGTCCGCGTTCTTATTTATTTTCATAACAAATTTCCAGGTGCTGCATGAATGATGATTGCATCGTTACATAAAACCACTGACACTTCTTCTAATGTTCATAGATATATACACGAACAAGAATTTTTTCCGATCTGATTATGTAAAAGCGGCGATTTAATTACTTATGCGGATACCCCGAGATTAAAAAGCCAAATCATAAACAGACCATTACTAGTGGTTGATTGTTTTCAGATTTAATTGGTCAAATCGATCTCATCAATCTTGTATTATATCATCTGATCAGCTAGTAAGTCGAAGTTGGTGTTTTTATAACAAATCGGATTCTTCAAGGTGTCTAGAGTCCAAATAAAAGAAATTAATATGACTAAAATCAAATAAGAGGCAATTATTCAGAATTTGTCATTAGAATTTCATTTATTGACGTAATTTTATTGTAATTTTATCAACAATTAATATAATGATGAGTGTAATAATTTATTCTGATGATGAAATTCATTATATTACAATAAAATTAATTAAATTTACTTGAATTAGGAATTGGTTCAGTTTTGTGTTTTGATAATAAGAGATTCTTTTTTTTACAATTCAGATTATATTTGTGTATAAGTTTAATATATAAGCTTCGTTTCTGAATCGATGAACTTCGAGATATTAAACATTTAGATAACTCAAATTGAACTTTTCAATCTCGAATTATAACATCTGCTCAGAAAGTGAGACGAACTTGGTGGTTTTTATAACCAACCGGATTCTTCAAGGGAGTCCAAATAAAAGAATGTAATATGACTAAAATCAAATAAGAGGCAATTATTCAGAATTTGTCATTAAAATTTCATTTATTGACGTAATTTTATTGTAATTTTATCAACAATTAATATTATGATGAGTGTAATAATTTATTCTAATGATAAAATTCATTATATTACAATAAAATTAACGAAATTTATTTGAATTAGGTTTTGGTTCAGTTTTGTGTTTTATTGATAAGAAATTCTTTTTTTTTACAATTCAGATTATATTTGTGTATAAGTTTAATATATAAGCTTCATTTCTGAATCGATGAACTTCGAGATATTAAACATTTAGATAACTCAAATTGAACTTTTCAATCTCGAATTATAACAT
>JAUMHM010000005.1:38313210-38349656 GCA_032362435.1 Melikaiella ostensackeni | reverse complement strand
GAATGTCATTAAAATTTTGTTTACTGATGTAATTTTATTCTAATTTTATTAACAATTAGTATTATGATAAGTGTAATAATTGATTTGAATGATGACATTAATTACTAGAATAAAATTAATGAAATTTATTTTATTTAGGTTGAGGTTCAGTTTTGTGTTTTATTAATCAGAAATTCTTTTTTGTAATTCAGATTAAATTTGTGTATAAGTTAAATATATAAGCATCATTTTTGAATCGATAAACTTCGAGATATTAAACATTTAGATAACTCAAATTGAACTTTTCAATCTCGAATTATAACATCTGCTCAGAAAGTCAGACGAACTTGGTGGTTTTTATAACCAACCGGATTGTTCAAGGGAGTCCAAATAAAAGAAAGTAATATGACTAAAATGAAATAAGAGGCAATTATTCAGAATATCATTAAAATTTTCTTTACTGATGTAATTTTATTCTAATTTTATTAACAATTTGTATTACGATAAGTGTAATAATTGATTTGAATGATGACATTAATTACTAGAATAAAATTAATGAAATTTATTTTATTTAGGTTTAGGTTCAGTTTTGTGTTTTATTAATCAGAAATTCTTTTTTGTAATTCAGATTAAATTTGTGTATAACTTTAACGTATAAGTTTCATTTTGGAATCGATAAACTTCAAGATATTAAACATTTAGATAATTCAAATTCAGCTTTCAATCTCAAATTATAACATCTGCTTAGAAAGTAAGACGAATTTGGTGGGTTTTAAAACAAACCGGATTCTTCAAGGTGTCTACAGTTCAAATAAAAAAAGTAATATGACTAAAATCAAATAAGAGGCAATTATTCAGAATTTGTCATCAAAATTTTGTTTATTGACGTAATTTTATTGTAATTTTATCAACAATGAATATTATGATGAGTGTAATAATTGATTTTAATGATAAAATTAATTACACACCAATAAAATGTTAATTATTTTGATCATATTTAGGTTCTGTTTTGTGTTTTATTGATAATAAATTCTTTTTTATCATTCAGATTATATTTGTGTATAAGTTTAATATATAAGCTTAACTTCTGAATCAATGAACTTCGAGATATTAAACATTCAGATAACTCAAATTGAACTTTTCAATCTCGAATTATAACATCTGCTTAGAAAGTAAAACGAATTTGGTGGTTTTTATAACAAACCGGATTCTTCAAGGTGTCTACAGTCTTAATAAAAGAAAGTAATATGACTAAAATGAAATAAGAGGCAATTATTCAGAATGTCATTAAAATTTTCTTTATTGATGTAATTTTATTCTAATTTTATTAACAATTTACATTATGATAAGTGTAATAATTGATTTGAATGATGACATTAATCACATTACAATAAAATCAATAAAATTCATTTTAATTAGGTTTAGGTTCAGTTTTGTGTTTTATTAATAAAAATTCTTTTTTTTAAATTCAGATTATATTTGTGTATAAGTTTAATGTATAGGTTTCATTTTGGAAACGATGAACTTCAAGATATTAAAAATTCAGATGATTCAAATCGATCTTTTCAATCTCGTATTATAAAATCTGATCCGATAGTAAGACGAACTTGGAGGTTTTTATAACAAACCGGTTTCTTCAAGGTGTCTGCAGTCCGAATAAAAGAAATTAAGATGACTCAAATCAAATAAGAGGCAATTATTCAGAAAATTATCATTAAAATTTCGTTTATTGATGTAATTTCATTGTAATTTCATTAACAATTTATATCATGATAAGAGCAATAATTGATTTTAATGATGAAATGAATTACATTACAATAAAATTAATGAAATTTATTTTAATTAGGGTTAGTTTCAGTTTTGTGTTTTTTTAATAAAAAATTCTTTTCTTTTATAATTCTGATTTTTTTTGTTTATGTGTTTAATATATAAGCTTCATTTTGGAATCGATGAAATTCGCGACATTAAAAATTTAGATAATTCAAATCAAAATTATTTATAAGTTGAATCTACTCAAATACGGATTCTTATCGAAATTTTGTTAACTTTGAAACCGGTTATCTTTAAACATTATGGTTAATAATTTAGGAAGTTTTTAGGTCAAAAATATATTCAGTGAATTTTAGTTTAGATCGTTCTAATTAGATTCATACCGAAATTTCGGTAAGAATAAACGGATATTTTCAGCACGAGTAAGCAATACCTGATAGACTTATTTAAAAACTGTATTTCAATTTGAAAAATAAAAACGTTAAATTTTAGCATAAAACGTTATTACCAGCTTCAAAAAAGAAAATTTCCGTTGCATTCAAAAGTATTAAAAAAATTTAATTCGAAAAATTTCATATTAAAAAAGGCAATGCAATGTGTACCGAAAGAATCCGGCTATTTATACCGAAATTTCGGTACAAATAGTCCCTTTTCCAGAGCTATTCGTACCGAAATTTCGGTACACATAGCCACGGCCATTAAAAAAAAAATTTCTCTCAAATTGTAAAGTTGGAAAGTTGGGAAGTTGGAAGCCATAAAATTTCCAATTAAATATTGAAAGTTTAAACATTTTCAGCATCAAGGCCTTCATTTTTCAACACTGCTGGTTTTATGGAAGTTCAAGTTTAGATAGATAATAGTAACTAATAATACTAACGATTAAAATTTTCAACTTCTGTAAGTGGCGATTCGAAAAATGTTGCCATTTTCGAAACATAATATTTTAACCTTATTAAATTCAGATTGTTTGACATTTTTAAAGTTTTAAATTCCGAGAGATTTTAAATTTGGATAATTCAAATTAGAATGATTTCGACTTTGAATGCCTTCCAATTTGGATTTTTTTTTAAATTTTCAAGACTCAACATTCGAAGCCTTTAATCTTTTAGTTTAAAATTTTTTTAACTTTTTTACAGTCAAAGGCTTTCAACAATGAAAAAAATAGGTAGGAGGTCCAACTACTTTGGTTTGTAAAATATGCCATTGCTACTTTATTATGTGGCACAACCATTTTTCTAGTTGGTGCTACTATCTGGCTGCTTTGTATGGTAACAATGCGGGCAGTTATTGCAACAGGAAAGATGGAGGGGAATTTTTCTCTTCACACAAAGCGTATGGTTTCTCAAATTTAAACGATGATTTAAACTAATTAAAATAAGCAAAAGCAAAATAGATTTGTAGCTGCGAAGTTGCAAAAAAATTGCAAAAAGACGCTATAAAAAACCCTTCTGTCGCAACGTTTAAAATTTATCTGATTTTTTTGAGTGAATAATATAATTTTTGAAAGATGGACCTTCTGCCCTTATGCAGGGCCATACCCTTCAAATTCCACCTTTTCAATTTTTAAAAGCTTCGAACTTCCAGTACTTAGGTTAGATAATTTATTCAATAAATTAAATTTATTAAAAAATGTAATCGATTTGAAACCTGAATTTTTAAAAATTGACCGTTCTTCAATAGATATATTTAAATATTATAGGGCTTTTTAAGTTCGGAATTCTATTCAATTTTATTTTTGAAGTTTGTGATTTTAGAAAAATTTAAGATCTGGATGACTTAAAATATTTTTTCATTTCAAGGCTTTTAAGAGTGGGAGCCTAAATTGAAAATTCTTGAGCATTTAAAAATTGTGACACTCAATTCAAGAAGATTTGCAGTATGAATCATGTCAATTTTGAAAGATTTTTATTTTGAGAACTTTCAAATTCAGCCATTTTAATTTTGAAAGCTTTCAAATGTAGTTCTTCTCGAATTTTAAAGTTTTTCAATTTGCATATTCTAAAATTTGAACTAAATTTTGTAATAAGATTTCCATACTTGTACTGCCAAATGTATTTATTTTCAAAAAATTTCAAACTTTAAGGGCTTCATATTTTTCATTTTTTATTAAAATTCTTGAAAGCTGTGAATTTGCAAAGGTTTTAAGTAATTGTATAATTCAAAAGAGAACTATGTATATCAAATATGAGCATCTTCAAATGAAGATTCGTTTAATTTTCATTGTTTTGAGTTCGGAAGCTCGCATTTTTTTATTTTCAAAATTTATGCACTCTTGTGGTGGATTTTAAAATTAAGCATCTTCAAATTTTAATATTTTAAACTTCATCTAATATTTTAAAATTTTAAAGGTTCAATCTTTAAATTTCAAATTTTTTTTCAATGTGAACCTTTTTCAACATCGAAGGCTTTCAAATTATTTTCAGATTCAAGAGTTGTTAAAAAACAGTCACATTTAATTTTGAAACTCTTTTCCAGGTTTCCCATTTCATGATTATTTTATTTATTTAATTATCAAGCTTTGATTTTAATAAATTTGAATTAAAGTACTTTTCAGTTTGAATGTTTCACATTTTAAATATCACGATTACAAAAATGATTAATTCCAGTGCCTTTAATTAATAATGATATTATTTTTTGCAATACAAAATATTTTAAACGTTCCCTATTTCACTATGTTACTTTACTCATATTCATTTTTTTAATATTTTATTTTCATCAAAATTTGACCAAACTTGTATAATTAAGTTTGAATACTTTTTCAGGTTGGCGAACGCGTGGTTTCCGGCGCGATTACGAATCGGAAAGACACGTCCAGCTGCCCGAAGAGCCACTCGCGAACTAATTCACCCGAAGGACCTCTAAAAGAACTGAGCCAGTCGACGGCTTTCACGAAGGGCCAAAACCGAGCAGACTATTTCTAAAATTAATCGCAACACTGTTCGCACACACTCAAACACTAAAGAACACTAAGAAAAAAAGTAGGTCTTAAAAAATGCGTAAAAAAATAGCGAAATTCTCGTTAGAGTGAAGAACTGAAGACGTACAGAGGACTTCTCTTGGAAAATAATTGTTGTCAATTAATTTTTTAAGGGTCTAAGATTTCAAAATAAAGAAATATTTTAATCATATTTTTATCATCAGTAAAATATTATCTTCAATATTTAAGGTATTGCATGTACACATATTAGTAAAAAAGATCAATTACTTGAATTAATGAATTAAACAATTTTTTTTTCATTTAATCGAAATAAATGACTGAAAATTTTTTCTCTAGTGTTCCCTGACTGATTTCAAAACTCTTCCTTTCACCGGTATGCCACCTGGTCCTCGTGGTGTTCCAGAACTTAATGGGCTCGCGCAACGAAGCTCACGTAGAAAAACGCGTGTGCGTACTTGGTATACCCAATTACGTTTGCGTTTACGAATGCCGCGGGCATCCCGATCGTCGGACGCCCTACATTCGCAACAGAGGTACAATATCGATACAGCCGCGAGGTTTGATCAAAATTTCCATCTAATAGCACATACAGTTCCATTTCTCTTATTTTATTCCTTTCACGTCTGAATTCTTAGGTCAGAAAAAAATTTAATCATTTGTTTAAAACGAAATGACTAAATAATTAATCAAGCAGGGACTGCACGGAAAAAAGAATCTAAGTATAATAGCAAGTTAAGCTCTTTCTATTAAAGTACGGAACTTGAACGTGCAAAATTGCTTCGAAGTTTGTGCAATACTTGCTTAAACTTATGCTCTTTTAGCGCGGTCGGTAAAATACTATCAAAGCATAAAGCGCATGGCAATACTGCTCGAGTGTATTCTTTGTAAGAAATATCGCCCTGCGAGAAAAGCTATCACTTCACCCTGTTACGATTGCAAGGAACCCCATACTATTTCGGCATGGGTTCCTTGCAACGGAGGTACAAGGCCACGCCTACTTGTGATTTGCTGCCTCGCAAGTGTAGGGACAGCGGACGCATGCGCGATGAACATAAGGCTTCCGTTGCAACGAAGCCATACCGAAATAGTATGGGGTCTCTTGCAATCGTAGCAGGGTGAATAAACAGCTTTTCACACGCCGCGATATTACTTTAAAAGCATCAAACATTGTGCTTTCCCAGTATAAGACAAACAATGCTTAATTTTAATCAATTCTGGTTAGGATAGCAAGAAAAAAAACCTGCTACAAACGCATGAGAAGTGTTCATGCTATTATACGTCGATTTTTTCTCCGCGTGGGCTGTAACTATGAATGGTGGTCATGTTTTAGATTAGAGTTTTGCTCCATGTATACCCTTTTCGGGTTTTCACATTTCTAAGATCCGCCCTCCCACAGGAGATCATCAGACATCAAACCCTTTAGTTAACATCCCTTCCCAAAACCCCCAATTACCCCAACTCTTATAATAAGCTTCCAAGCAATGTATGACGTATTCAATCCTGTGGGTTTTTTCCATCTCTGAAATCCCCTACCGTCTGCAGCCGGATTTTTATTAGAAACACTCGCACTCGTCTGAACATTTGGCAGGGGAGTGGAAAACTGCAGAAAACCAAAACTTCCAAGAGCAGCCCGTTACCGACAGACGAGTTTGGCTGTAGGCATTAGATAGCATCGAGTGCCTACATTCATCCTCGGCGTTAAACCTCTCCTTCGTCAGTAGTTAAACGCGGTGAAAATACGACTAAAAGCGAGAATCTCGAAAGGTCACCCCATCCAAGCGCTGAACCGCGCCCGTCCGTGCTTAACATTCGAAATCTCGACAAGTTGAAAATCACCACCCAGTTATTGCCGTCGCGTCGTTTTATGGTGGTCATGTCTAACTTCTCCAAAATTCGGCGTGCGTAAACCAAATATTGTCGGTGCGCCTAGACACTTCGTTTCGTTGTACAAAATTTCCAAGTGTCGTTCTGTAAGAAATGTGTCGTGCAATTTAATAAGAAGACTTATTTCCTTCATGCGTGATTGCCAAAAATTTGGCCATTTTAGACAATGAGATTTTCGAGGAAAAAAAACTTTCCAAATCGATTAAAATATTTTTTTAAAACTAAATCTAACCCTAAAAAGTATGAAAATATAAAACTAAGAGATCAAGGAATGTATTTGTGATGGGTATGCATTTTAAATAGAAACAGCTCCTGTACCTGAGGGGCGTTATGCGACATTCGACAATGATCAAAAATGAGAATTTCAAAAATCTTTTAAAAATATATGAGAGTCATTTTTTCTCAAGTGTGTCCACCCTAAAAATCGGACTTTCTTGGATCGAACTAAAACTTAGGCAAAATGTAGTCCTATTGGATGGTAGTTTATAGGGAAAAAACTTTAATCATTTGCACACAAATTTAACAAAGATGAGGGGGCGGGGTGAAATTTTTGGATGTTGTGCCTACTTTTAGCAACACAATGCAAAAGCTTTAATAAAAATCCATGAATTGAGGCCAGGTTCTGAGCTTTTTCATTTTTAACATCTAATTTGACTTCACTATGGGTACACTTGAGAAAAAGTGCCCTATACTCGTGCTATGATAGATTGATATGGAGTGTAACCGGACATTTTATAAAAAGTATTATGCAAAAATAGTAACCATTATTTACTGCTACTTGGAATCAACGATAATAAATCGATTTTTAACAATACAAAAATGTTCGTAAGTATAAAATTAACAATATTAGCCCGCATCATGAATTGTTTGAAAAATTGTTTTCGAGTTTTATCCTAAAAAAGCAATGCCGCATGAACAGACAAAAAACTTGTGGGATTTTCGAAGATTTTGTTTTCAAAAAAATAGGCATTTTTTTTTTAATCTGGTACTTTTAAAAGTAATAGAAATAATTGAGGCTATTTCATTTTTATGATTGTAGAGAGTTCCCTGAATTCTCCAAATCCGGAAAAAAATGTGAAAAAACATAGAAATTAACAAATGAGCGGCTATTTTTCTGAAAATTAAATTTTTTTTTAAATGTGCTAGATACGGGAAAAAGTTTGAAGTCAAAGTGGTTTTCCTTGAAGAGACCTGTAAAAAGTTCCTTTTCCACTTTTTGATATTTTGAACCGTTTTTTGAGTAAAAATACACATGAAGGTACACAAAAAACGGTGAAACATATCGGAAAATAAAAAATGAACTTTTTGTAGGTCTCTTCAAGAAGAACAATTTTTAATTCAGGCTTTTTCCCATATCTCGCATATTTTTTCGAAAAAAACCCAAATTTTTTATTTTCAAAAAAATAGCCGCCATTTGGTTAATTTTTAGGTTTTCAACATTTTTTTCGGATTTGGAAAATTTTGGGAACCCTTCACGATAATAAAAAATAAAAAGTGATTACTTCTATAGGTAAAATACACTGAAAGATCTAAAAAGCTAACTATGGCTTAAAATGTAAAAAAAACCCTGATTATGAATATCAAGGGTATTTTGTCAAAAAGTTAGCCATTAATTATTTAAATAATTTTTATTTTTAGATACATTATTTTTGAAAAAAAAATTTTCTAAAACATTTTTCTGAAAGTTTAGACCAAGCCACGACTTTACTTTACCGGGCCGGAAAATTTCGAACAAAACTTAAATTGCTTTTCAGGACACATATTCCACACTGGAGAAAGAAATCTTCCGTTAAAATGCCGAGATATCCATATCTGCAAATACGTCAGTTTTAGTGCAAATTTAATTGTTCATAAAGCTATAACTCAAAAACGATTAATTGAAGGGACCCGGGACATAGTTTGGTATTTTTTTTCTAACTGATTCCTTCCTGTAGCCTGCTCTTTTCACGATCCAATATAGCTAAGTAATATCTCAAAAGTACTTTTTTGTTATTTTGTTTTTAATCAAGAGAAAAAAAAGTTATGCAACTCTTTGTGAGTTAATATTTTCGTTTTTTGGGACGCGCCGTTCTTTGATGAGGGTCTTCTCGCTGACGATTGCTTTTTTTTAAACGCTCTTTTCTCGATTCAATAGATCTAAGTAATAGCTTGAGAGTAATTTCTTGTTTTCGTTTCAAATTGAAAAATAAAAAAGTTATGTAACACTTTCTGAGTCAAAATCGGCGTTTATTGGGACGCACCATTCCTTTCACAAGGGTTTTCTCGCAAATGGTTGCTTTTTTTATGCTTCTTTCATAATTCAATAGAGCTAAGTAATTTCTTGTTGTTTTTTTAATTAAATGCGTAAAAGTTAGACAGTTTATTGTGTCTCCTGGAAAATTCGGGTTTCGGCATTTACGCCCTTATGCCCCGGAACCCTTCAATTGTACTTAACCTAAACTTTCAGAAAAATATTTTAGAGAATTTTTTTCTTTAAGAATAATATATTTGTTTTAAAAGAAGGTTTAAACAATTAAAGACCATCTTTTCGAAAAAGTCCCCTTGATGTTTAAGGGTGGCCGTTTTAATCGAGGAAAAAAATTCCCGGTCATTTCCTGGTTAATTCCCAGTCATCAAACGTTTTTCCCGGTTATTGAAGAAATAGTTTATGATGAACAGCAGTTAATATATACAAATGGCTTTTCTCATTTCCTTAATTGTTTTATCAACAATTTTGTGAACTAAACAACAGTAGTTTGAAGATTTTTTAAATATTTGATAGGATCCTAGGCAGGTTATATACTTCCAATCGCAGAATTTCTCGGCTGGGAAATATGTTGTCTTTTGAAGAAATTATAGGCGAAACGTATTTTTTCGGTTCGAAAAAAAAATTGTCTACGTAGTTATGAGTGCATAAGTTTTGACGTTTGTTTTCAAAAGAAATACAATTTTTTCTTTGAACTTCGATTTTTTGACATAATTGAGTTATTCCGAATTTTCTTTCCAGGATCTGGTGAGGTTTACTGTCTTCTTTCTAGGGTAGTCGCAAAACTTTATTTTCAAAATTCGCTGACTTTCCCTTGATAAATTTCTCATTTTCCCGGATCATTCAAATTTAAAGACCAGAATTTTAATCTTGTAGCATTTACAATAGAGAATCATTAAAAATGGAATAAAACAGTATTAAATTGATTATGCTTAACAAATATTTAAACTGCCTTTTATAGAAATTCCCTGACTTTTGCAAGTTTTTTTTTTAAATCCCTGACTTTTCCCAAATTTCCGGGTTATCTATGCTTTGCGGTCCCTGTTTTTCGAAATCTGATGGAAAATTTGTGAACAGTTAAAAATTAACAAAATCGCGGCGCTGCAATTTGTTTGAAAATATAAAAATTCTACTTTCACAATCAAAAACCGCACTTATATATTTTGCCAATTTTATGTTAAATTTCTCCTTTCATAAGCAAGATGTCCTGTGAGTTTTATGTAGACTAAACTATTTCTGGAAGACAGATCATTTTTTTTCTAAATATTAAATTTTCGAATTTTTCCCGTAAACGATATGCATGAAGATATCATATCCTTATAGAGGATCATAATTTATAATAAGACATAACAAAAAATTGACAAACAATAAAATTGTTGGCTTTTTGTGAAAATAGCCTTTTTATATTTTCAAACAAATCGCTGTCATTTTGGTAATTTTAAATTGCCTTCAAGTTTTCCAGAGTCTGGAAGAAAATTTGAATATCTTAATTATGTCAAAAACTATCGAAGTTTTGAGGGGTCGTCCATATAGTACGTAACACTTTTTTGGACCGTCCCTCTCCCCTTGTACCGCTGCCATGACCCCCCCCCCCCCACCACCCTTCTTGTTACGTAACTTTCATTAATCTGACTTTTTCAATGTAATTACAACGTTTTTACTCTACCAACAAAAAAACCTCTACGTAAGTTGTGGTATCCTATCAGAATAACCCGTTATTTCTTTGAAATTTTTTTTGGACATCATGTTTGGCCACCACAGAAGAGTTGAAAGTTTTTAAATTTTCAAAAATTAAAATTTTTTTCCTATGGGTCCAAAAATCATTGCAAATTTTTAATGTGTATAGTTATCGATAACAAATAATAATATAAAATCATATTTAAAAAAAAATAATTCCTGATCCAATTTGAATTTTCTGAAACTTAACAAAGTTAATAAGATTTTTTGGATTTAGTTAAAGGAACACATATTTTAAATCTAAAAAAGTGTTTTTCACATATATTTTCTCGTTTCATTTAGAGAAACACATCTTTACCTTTCTCAATTGAAGAGAAAAACAGAATTAGTTAAAAAAAAAAATTGTTCACGTTAAAAAAAATAGTGGTTTGTTACTTTAATTCGAGCAGAACTAATTTTATGAAAAACTCGTAAATGAGTGTTCCATTAACCAAATGCAAAAAAATAGAATTTTTGTTGGCATTTCAAAACACATACCCCAAAAACAGATTTCAAAAAATAGTTTTTTTTCCTTTTTTTTCAACATTTCTCAGAATCTCTCCCCTCCGCCACTGTAACAGGACCATAATGGCTCTTTTTGAAACCCTTCCTCCCCCCTAAAAGCGTTACGTAATATATGGACGACCAATTACAGAAAAAATGTGCACTTTTTTGATTCTGCGACTTGAAGTATTAGAACCTTCCTGATTTGAAATGAATCCGGTCATTCCTTTATCGAATATCTGGGCTAACAAAATAATTTTTTTAACTGTAATCGTGAAGAATATTGATAAATGTATCCCAAGAAATTTGAAAATTATTATTAAAAATCTCAAGCGAAAGTTTCTTCCTTAATTTGACAAACTTAAAAATGTACAGGATCATAAATTTCTAAATTAACCTAACAATATAAATATTTCAACTTATTCCTATTGGCCAATATTTGAACCATTAAAGACTTTTTCCAATAAAAACTTTCGAAATTCCCGGTCAATAAAAAAATTTCCGGTTTTTCACGGTCACAAAAAATTCTCCGTCATTTCCTGGTTTTCCCGGTCCAGCGGCCGCCATCTGTTTAAATCATGAAGTGACGACTTTGAAATAACTTAAAAGTTTGAGAGTGAATACGGCAACTAAAGCCAAAAAAATTCACCCAATCTATTAAAAAAAAAATGGACCAAGCGGACACATGGAATGCAATTGGAAACTTTCAATTGAATTTTGTAAAAATATTTAGTCGAAAGTTTTCAATTCTGAAAGCTATTATTTTTCCTACTTTCCATTTTTAAAATGAAAAAGTGACTGCTTTAGAATTGACTGAATATATGTAAATGTTTGCAGTAAATACATTAACTTTTTGAATTTCGTGAATCTTAAAATATTGTAATTATAAAATTAGAAAATCGAACTTCTATTTATCTATAAAAAATTATAGTTAAGAAAATTTGGTGACTATACATTAAATACAATCATAAAAAAGTTTGTTAATTCAGAATGTTCTGTATTTACCAGCATCTGCATATCACTTATTAGCATAACGTCTTGGTTTCTGAGAAGACATTAATTATGAAAGCGAAATTTAGAAACGACAGAATTACCAGACCAATATTAAAATTTGCTTGAATTAATTTTTAAAAAAAACTTGTTCAATCGAGAGTGCTCTACTTCTTCAAAGCCAAGTAAAAAAATCGAGACAGGTTAGACTTTTAAAGATGAAAAGACATGATGAATAGGTATAGGTAATGCACCTATAAAAATATGTAATTTGATTCATAACTCCTGAAAGTAAGCTAATTCGGCCCACACTCATGGATTGCGAAATTATTTTTGAAGAAAAAAATTTGGGTCAAAATTTCCCAAAAACTTTTTTCAAGCCAAAACCATAATATTTTCTAAAGAAGAAAGATTGTGCTATGTATCCCAAAAGACTTACAAAATCATGCCGTGAACCAAAATTTAATATGCCACGAAGACATGAACCATTCTCGAAAAAATCAAAATTCAAAAAAACAGCACCACCATTTTGGTTTTTTGACAAAAATAACTTGTGCTGGGAAGTACAAACTCAATGTATTTCAAAAATACAAATTTCGAAAATTTAAAATTTTTCAATTTAAACGTTGAATATTATAAGTGATTTAAATTTGTTAATTAGAAACTAAAAATTGTCAAAGTTACATATAATGTTAAATATTGTGAAATTTCAATTTGAAAGAATTTATAAAAATAATCATGAGGGAAAAAACTACTAAATTCAAAAGAGCACGTCTTATAAAATAGTGAAAGCAGGAATTGTTCCGTAAAGTTTACCGAAATTCTTTATGATTATTAAGAGAAGTTCTGTGAATTTTACAATAAATTATCTCAAATTCAAAAAATGGATTGCAATAGATTTTTCATAGCCAAATTCGTCAACCCTCTTTTGAACTCAAGTAATTAATTCTTTAATTAATGAAGTGTTTGTTTTAGCGCAAGACTGTAATTCAATTCTAATCAAATTACTTTTTTTCCTTAATTTAAGTTTCTCAAGAGACACGGCATATTTTCCAGAGTCGGGAAAACTCCAAGAAAATACACTATTTTCCTCTTATGGTGAGCTAATAGTGACAATGATCGATTATAGAGCTCAACACTTCGAGGTCTGAAGCTTTTCTAGATCACTAAGCGCATTTCTAGATCAGACGCGGAATTCTTGATTTTTTTCTCAGTTATTTATTGTTTAACATGTGTAATCTATGTAAGAGAATTCGTTTTTACCTGCAATTTCAAATGCATTTCGCCCACGAGATTAAAGAAAAAACCTTGTGAATATTAATTACAAATTGTTCTAAATTTGTATCTGCAATTGACACCAGTTTTTATTATTGTTATGATTATTATCCTTGAATAACTCATTTGTAGATTTGAATTATTTAAGACGCGCATCAACTTGCAAACCTGCAAAGGTCTCGACTCCAGCGATTTTGTTTCGCAATATTTATTAGAATGCATTGTCCTTTGTTTAAAAGAATAATTTTAAAAATACAGAATGGCAAAAATATAATTATATATTATTAATTATATAATGTCAAAAGGTTATATCTTTACACAGAATGTAATAATAATGATAATTTTGTAAGAATAGTTGTCAGAAAGTTTTTTGTATGCATTGCACAAATATTCCTCTTTGCAAAAATGAGAAATATACAAAAAAAACGTTTTTTTTATCTGTGATTTTAATAATTTTATTATAGCCTTGTTGCTATTATTGTAGCGTTTATGAGTAGTGAAATCTCGTTATATCAGTCCACTCTGCTATTATTTTCAGACCACGTTCTTTGCTAAATTAACCTACTTACATGATTGTTTCACATAATACATTTTTCTGGAATACCGTTTTCATTTTTTTTCAAGACGGTCTTTTATTATCTTAGGATCATTTACATTTTTTTCCAAAGATTTTTAATAGAGATTACAAAAATTATAAAGTTACTTCATTCTTTTGAAAATGAAAAAAAAATCTTTTTAACAAATTTCTTTAGTTTATAGCCTGTCTGTAACCTTAGTGCTTCTACTGAATTCCAAATTTTGTGGACACGTAGATATTAATTCTTTGAAAAAATATAAAAGTTAGTTGAAAATCCAACAAACCATAAGAACTAATATGCACGTTGTAAGAAGTTGAGCAAATTATTTATAAAATATGAAATTATGTACTGCAGATTCAAGTTCAAAATTTCTGGATAAGTATTATAAAATAGTATATTATGCACCAAGGGGGAGAAGTCAGACTTTTTACGCCGAGTTTTATTTTTTTCAGTACGAGTCGTATTTTTTAAAAAACAAATGCATGATTCCAGACACGATTGAAACACAGGCACGATTTCTGCTTATATAATGGATGAATTCTGGAAATTTTTAGCTACTATAGATTACCAGAAATTTTTAAAATTTTGGAACATTATGGTAATTTATGAAAATATAAATTTTCGGTAATTTATGGTAATTTATCGGTAATTTACTACACTAATTAAATACTAAGTAATTTACTACTTTAGCCCTGCTCTACAGACATCGAAAAGGGCTGAGATCACGCATAAGTTACAAAAAATATTTTTTTTAAACATTCATAAATATTCCTTGAAACATCTTCAATTTTTTGTAAGACTGAGAGACCGAAATATAAATTAAGTGGAAAAAGTGCAAGCAGTAAATTATTATTGAAACGATGTGAGTAACCGAGGATATTCTTTTTGTACTGTGGAATTTATTTCATGTTCATAAATCCTCGTAAAAAAATGTTTAGGGGTCATTATAGAGCATTAATTCTAATAAAATTCTATTCTTTATGCCTCAAGGTGAATAATGGCATCGAAATAATTTTCTTTTCTTTTGTAGAATCCAGGATTTATTCTTCGATAAAATCGAACTAATTTTACGCAATGAAAGAATTTTTCAGGTTTAAATTTGCGCATTATAAAAATTAAAAATTAACAACATATAATTTTCTTGGCCTAAAACTCTAACGATCTAGCGGCACCTTGGAGAAATTTTTTTTAATAAACTAAAATTATGATATCATTTAATTACACAGACCTGCATCATTCTGGACCCAGATACCTCTGTAGCTGATTTCAAAAGTTTTTTGCGCGCTGAAACCGAATGGGTTGACCAAAATGTTCTGTCGCGTCAGCCTTTTGAGATATCTGAACTCAAAAGTGCCAAAATGGCCATTTTTTACACTGGAAACTCGAAAATGATTGTTTACTTTAAAAAATTTAAGGGTTGATTTTTTGCAACCCCTATTACCCCTATGACGAATGTGATTTTTCGTAGCCTTACATTTTTAAAATAAAACTATAGGCATGTGGAATCACTCTTGGATGCTCTCAGAAAACATCCCCATATAGGAAAAGTTTTTTAATTTAGTGATGGGGGTCGCATTTTCAATTCTTACACATATAAGGCACTGATATCGCGATTTTTTTTAACTGAACCCATGTGACTTTAAGTTCCAAATCAGAAAATCTGCTGGAAATACTCGCTGCTCAGGCATTTGGTTTTCTGTCATGTCTCTCTAAGGGTTGCAAAACAAAGTGATTCCATATGCCAATAGTTTTGTTTAAAAAAGGTGAGACCACGAAAAATCGCGTTTTCGAAACCGGGGTATGCTAAATTCGAATCCGTTAACCAAATTAGCATAGCTCATTTATTTTCGAAGTTATTTCGATTTTTCAGTGTGGAAACTGGCCATTTTGGCACTTTTGGGTTAAGATATCTCAAAACGCTGACGTGATGGAGCATTTTTGGCAGCGGATTCGGTTTTAGTATGCGAAAAAATTCCGGAATCACCTATAAAGGTCTCTACAAAGTTTTCTTTTTGGGGGCCTGTGTTATTGGTAAAAATTTCAAACATGAATAATGCCATTCGTACGAGGATTCGAACCCCCGACAGTTTGTTCGTGTAAATCTTAAGGCAAAACCTTAGCTCTCACAGCCAAACTATCGCCCAATAACGGAATCTACTGACAATAATTTTACTGATTAATGATTATTTAGACTTGATTTAAATTAGATTGATTTATATTAATTTGCAAATAATTGCTTCTTATAGAGTAATATCAAAAGAAAGTACTATTTTAAAAAAAATTTTACGAGTACACTTAGAACACTTTTACATTTATTGTTATCAATAAACTCTTCCACAATATCATTTGTTGAAAATTCCCCTTAGTCATCACGTTAATTTCAAGCTTGAAAAATAAACCAAAAAATACTTTCCCCATCCTAAAGCGATCAGCACTCATTACAATTATTACATCCTCAAAACGTTCGTTCTCACAAAGTGAGTACTGGCATGATTTACACAGCAATCGTCGGAATTGGTACCCGACACGTAAGCCCACGGGCGTGTTGAATATATTACACACGTCACTAAATCACTCTGTTTGATTTTTTCCACCATTAGTATCCGACATTCTGGTCATTATACTACATGAGTAAGAAATTCAACTCAAAGAGAGAAATTCAACAATTGCACTTGGTTTCAGGTCACACATAGTATAAACGCGTGTCAAATTAAGTTGATGATTTTGCGCGACGGCAATCGATTTTCTCGGACACTGATCTCAAATCTGAGACCGAATCAAGTGATATTCTGTTAGAGTCTCTTGACATGATAAATACTTCAAATGAGGAGGCGTGGTCCTCAATAAAATCCTGATCCCCACCAAATTGAAAGATTCATTGATTAAGTTGAAGATGGTTGAATTAAAATGTCTGTCTGCTCGGGTTATGAATAATTGACTAACTAACTTTGATGGAAATTATAAACGACTACCAGGAAAACCAAAGGCCTACTGGCTATCTATTTTTATTCTTATTGGCTTTGCCAGATATTGCACGATACAAATCCAATGATAAGAGGTTGGATTTGTCAGGATCAGCTGATATGCCTTGATTTGACGTGCGGTCAAGAGCAACACTCAGGATATTGATGGTTCAATATTTGATAATAAGTTACGAGAACTTAGATTCAAGTATTAAAAACTGTAGATTCTGATATTCTTACTAGCATTTATAGAGAGAAGATCAAATGCAATTTTTATAATAATTTATAAAATCGAATAAAGTATGATCATTCTTAATTCTTACTAATTTTAAATATAAGCCGCAGCGTAATTTGGAAAAAAATTCCCTTTTAAAATCCATAACAGTTAACAATGGGTCTATTTCCATTGATTTTGGAATCCAATTTATTATTAAATTGACTCTATAGGGAGAACATCCTCAAACTTACGAGTTGCTATAAGGTTCCAATTTTTTATATCAAAATTTAAATGGAAATTTTAGAAAATTTAAATGTATTTACAAGGGTTGTGCATGGCACCTTTAATGAAAAGTACATTTGAACATTTTTTTTCACAGAAAAATACTACAGTTGTTTAAAAAGAATATTAAAATGCAAGAAGTTTCATCTTTGACTCACACTTGCAGTGAGTTGTCATGGAGACACAACATGGTTTCTGCTAGGGTTATTTTCGAGGTCTGAAATTTTCACAGAAAACGTACTTTCATGCAAACTTTCTAGTATTGCGGAATTTTCCGTAACCCATTTCCAGCTCGTCTAGTACTCCGGAAAATTCCGTAATACTAAACAGTACTTAATACCTATTTTATATTCCTGTATAATACAGGGTGTTTTTTTCATCTAGAGACATCGAAATATCTCAAGAAATACGCGTCCAACGAAAAAAAATGTCTATAATGAAAACTTTTTATTTTCGAGGGGGAAAAGCGACGTCGCAAAAATTTATCCAACACCATACCCTCTGAGGGCGGTGGGGGAGGGGGGAATTTAAAATTTCAAATGGGAACCTATTTTTTTATTGCAGATTCAGATTCTCCATTAAAAGATACATAAGTTTTATTCGAAATTTTTTGTTCGATTCGCGCCAGATGGCGATGCATTTGCAAAAAATGACACTGTTGACTATTCAAGGGATGCGCTTTCAAACGAAAGTAAAACGAAGATTCTTATTTTTCCATTTTATTTACACAAAAGAAAATAATAAGAAGAGCTTTAAATTAATTTCCACAGAATTTTTAATCCATTTTTGAATGGCGCCAGATACAGGATTTGGAATGCGGGAGTCGCATCCACATTCCACCCCCGGTGAACAATCCTCGGTTGCGCCTGTGCCTGTGCGGCTTCAACCCGCCGTGCTTCCTTGTCGTCCGTACCGCCGATCCTTGATGGTAGTTGAAACTCAAAGCGAAATCACTCCTTCCTCCATTTCTCTCTCGACCTCAAATCTCGGTGAACGACGAAAACAAAAAAAAACCCAAAGGAATTAGCAAGAGTGACTCTTATTCTTTCTCCCTATGAAAAGTCCATGAGAGTGTGTCTAACAAAAAAATAATAAAACATGGTACGAAAAATACAAAAAATCAAATATCATCCCTTTCATATTTCACTGCATCACGAACTTCATGACAATGATTTTCAGAACCGAGTGACATTTTGTCAATGGGCGTTTCAGCAGATACAAGGAAACCCGAATTTATTTTTTCAAGTATTGTTCTCAGACGAGTCGTCTTTTACGAACCACGGTACGGTTAATCGACATAACATGCATTATTGGAGTGCAGAAAACCCACGCTGGTTGCGAGAAGTTGAGCGTCAGCTCGATGGTGAGAGGCGAGGGGACTCACCAAAAAAAAAGGACCCCGATGGTGAGAGGCGAGGGGACTCACCGAAAACAAGTACCCCGATGGTGAAAGGCACGGGGACTCACCGAAGACAAGCACCCCGATGGTGAGAGGCGAGGAGAATCACCGAAAAAAGCACCCCGATAGTGAGAAGCGAGGGGACTCACCGAAAACAAGCATCTCGATAGTGAGAGGCGAGGGGACTCGCCGAAAACAAGCACCCCGATGGTGAGAGGCGAGGGGACGCGCCGAAAAAAAACACCCCAAAGGATACAGACAACTACTACGTCCACGTCGTTGTTCCTGGGTAGCGCTAAAAGTAGTTAATTCGTTGACTGCTTACATACCTGAAGCCAAAGTGAGAATCCTGCGTTCTGAAAATAAAATTGAGCTTTCTAATTTTTCTACTCCACTTTAACCCTCTTTCCAGGTGGGTGAAGGGTGTGTTGAAAATTAAATTGATTACAATTGAATAGCTCTCCTGAAAAAAATCAACAGGTCTTTTTTATCTTTCTTTTGGAAGCGTATTCCTTGAATAGTCAACAATGTAATTTTTTGCAAATGCATCGCTATCTGGCACGAATCGAAAAAAAAATTTCAAATAAAACTTACGTATTTTCAATGGAGAATCTGAATCTGCAATAAAAAATGTAGGTTCCCATTTGAACCCACTTAAACAACCATAAAGTTCTATTTTCAATATGTATTTTGAAAACTTCGGACCGATTCCACCAACCTCGGTAAAAAAGTTAACTCTCCGTAAACCACGTTAACCCGTGGTGAACAGCCGGTTAATGAAGGATTAACTTTTTAATCGAGGTTAGTGAAATCGGCCCATAGGGGCCGTTTTGAAAATACGTAACGCTTTTATCTGACAATTTTGACCCCCCCCCCCCCCTAACGCCTTTTCTATAGTAAGTGTACGTACAGGTAGCTTTAACATTAGCTTAACGCTCGAGGCCGACCCCCCACCCCAAAGGCGTTACGCATTTTTTGAATGACCTCTTACGGCGTTTCGCCATTTCGCCATCACGTCCAAAATGTTAAAAAAGCATTGACATTCTTTAACTTTCAAATATAACGCATTCCGTAGTGAAATGTGCAAAATGACTTCAGGCCGGGTCGGGTTCGGGTTTTTAAACAGATTGCATCACTAGCGTTCAACTTCAATGGTTTCAAATCTTACTGACGGTGAAAACGTGTTCAGTAATCGTTACAATAAATTCAGTAAGAGTCGAAAAGTGTCATATTTCGGTAATTCTATAACAGGAAAAATGTGAGAATCTACTAAGGGCCGTGCATATACCGCGCAAAGTTTTTTTTTGGGGGGGCGGGGGGTCCAGTCAAAAGTCCACGTGGACATGATTATGCCTGAATCTGCGAACTTCTTTTCAGAAAACCATGAAAAATTAAGAATATTTTCAAGAAATTTTGTTTTACTTCCTACTTTGTATCATTAAGCTTATGTTTTCAAAAAAACCGAATTTTTAGCCAATTAACCGCTCCTTTTGGCTTCCTATTTTCTAAATACCAAGAATATCCATATTTTTATGAAATATGAAATATGGGTGTCAAAAATGGCAAAAAAAATCCATGTGATATATGGACGGCCCCTGAGTAGTTCGCCCATTAATGGGCAGTATTTAATCATTAAGGAAAATGCAGGAATGATTATGACTTTTGGATTCTATAATTTACCGAATGGATTATCAAATTTACCGAAATGTTCGGAAATGTCATTCTGCCCGACTTTTACCGAGTTTATTGTAACAGTTACTGAACAAATTTTCACCGTGTTGTTAATGTTTCCAAATTAAAATTTGTTTAAATTTTATAGCTTCCAAAAAAGCACCCACAAGTTTAAACGATAAAAACATTTAAATCGTGTAAATTAGATAGTTCCAAGAATTCAATGTTTCCATACTAGATGATATCAAAATTGAAAATATTGATCTTGATAATTTTCCGAAAATTAGAGTTCTGTCAATTTTTTTAACATTAACTTTTAAACACTTTCTTATCACTTTTTTTCAAACTTAGAACGCTTTTAAATTGGAAGAGTTACAAATCAGAGGCCTTGATATTCTCCTTTGAGAACTCGGATGTGTCTTTAATCGAAAGTTTACAAAATTGTACTTTTTTCGAATTTTTTTTAAGATTTCCACTTAATTCCATAAAAAGTAAATTAATTAATTCTTTTCTTTTCGTTGCCCCCTTTCCATTTCAAAATATCTACTTACTTGGATACTATTCGGATCAAAAATTGCAATAAAAGGGTAATTCATTAGAACCTACCTGAAACAAAAAAATAAAAATTGCATTAGATTATATTGCGTGGACTTCATAAGTGCATATTATAAGCATACCAATTTTTCAGATATACTAGTGTGATAACTTGAAATAAGATTTTTTCCATTAAATGGATGTATTACCAAAACTTACATTTGTTAAAATTGAATGCTTTATCAAATTTAAAAGAGCTTAACTAGATACTTCTTAAATTTAAAGAGTTCAACTTGGAAATGTTCCGAATAATTTTTCAAGTTCTTTGAACAATTTGAAAACCTTGAAATTACATTAAAAATAGTATATAGTATATGAGGTAATAGTAATTAGAACTAATGATGTTTGATAAGTATTAAAATATTTAAAGTTAAAATAAACGCCGCAATAAAAATAGGTTTATCGAATATTTGATCTATTTCATATTTATCTATGATACAACTCTAAAATATCTTCCTTCGAATCTTTATTTCCGCATTCCCAAGGCAAGTTTTCTGCACGACAAAAAAAAATTCATCCAGATTGAGAAGCATGAACTTAATATACAAGATTGAATTAATATATGATATACGTTACACTGATTTAGGGGAGACCGGGGCGAGATGAGCATTACGGGGTCAAATGAAACACTGGATTTTCTCTCAAAATATTTGGTTTTTGTTGCTGTTCTTTCCAGGAATACCAGAAATAATAATATTGAATTTCTCGAAAGCAAAAAGAAAAAAATTAATGCAAATAATTTAAAAATAAAAACGATTGACGTTTCAACACCTGAATCCTGTTATCCTGTGGTATTTTAAAACAAAAAGAAATTATGGAAAAGAACAGATATTTTCAACCTAAGGTTTGTCGTGAAGTTTATTTATCGGACTTTAATTTACTACCGCATTTGTACACAATTAATTAATGAAAACGGGTAATATTAAAGTTTTCATAAGAATTTGTAATTCGGGGCGGAATGAGCCGGCTTTATGGGTCGAGATGAGACGCTCTCCTGAAGCTTTCTTAACCTTGACCAACCTCTTTATGGAGATGGCAGAAAAGTTTTTGTTCTCAAGGATTGTTATTGACCGTTGCTAGGGGATGTTATTAGTCGTTTCTGGCCATCGTTATTAACCGTTGCTCAGGGATGTTATTGACCGTTCCTAAGAGATGTTATTGACCGATGATAAGGGTTGTTATTGACCGTTGCTAGGGGATTTTATCAGCCGTTCCTAAGGATTGTGATTTACCGTTGGTAAGGAATGTTATTGACCGTTGCTAGGGGTTGTTATTGCCGTTTCTAAGCTATGTTATTGACTTTTGCTAAGGGTTGTTACTGTTCGTTGCTATGGAGTCGTATTGATCGTTGCTAAGAGTTGGTATTGTCCATTGCTAAGGGTTGTTATAGACCGTTACCAATGGTTGATATTGTCCGTTGTTAGGAAATGTTATTAGCCGTCCCTAGGGGTTGTTATTAACCGCTACTAGAGGATGTTCTTGACTTTTGTTAAAGGTTGTTATTGACCGTTTCTGAAGATTGTTATTGACCCGTTGCTAGGGAATGTTATTGCCCGTTACTAAATGATGTTATTGACTGTTACTAAGGGTTGTTTTTGATCATTGCTAAGGGTTGTTATTGTCCGTTGCCAGGAAGTTGTATTGATCATTGCTAAGGGTTGTTATTCGCTGTTATTCGTCATTATGTCGATTTTATAATGACTTAATAGGCTACGAAACCGTTTTTTGTAGGTACCTGCCGCCTACTGTGACTAATTTTTTCCTAATCTTTTCTTTATTTTTTACTCATTTTTGTACAAGAAGTATGTCAAATTTGAAAAAATTGCAATTTTTTAAAGCAGTGGGAACCTAATATTCAATTTATTGTTGAAAAATGTAATGCTGTTCTTCAAAATGATTGATAATCATATCCAGTCATATTTTAATTTTCGTTGGATGTTTTCATTGTGTCATTTTGACCCTATTTTCATTTTATTCAAGTACATATTTAAATTTCCAAAAAACAACAAGAGGACTTCGAACAGTAAAACAATTTTTTCTGGTCATATTTTCCAGAGAAAAATATTTCTTTCGTCTGTTTCGAAACAGAAAAGTTGCACAAGTTTTTTCTCGAAAAATCGAGAATTTACTGCCTCACAAATATATCTGTCAAAACTGAAAGTCCCATTATCAATAAAATAACAACCTAAAAACCACAAGAGATGAGACCATTGTTTTAGGAATTAAGGAAAAATTAAGCGAAAAAGCTAGACATTTGAAACATCGTTCTAAAAAATAGAACAAAAACAATTAAAACAATTTAAAATTGTAAAAATTTCGTTTATACCGACAGAGGTAATCAACAAGTGGTTGTCTACAGGTGAGAAGTGTCGACAAGCCTGAGTGGTTCGTCTTCAAGGAGGCGCCACTTGTCGATCCAGGTTTGTTAGAAAGGCAGCTCATGGAATATAATATTCCCTCCGAAGTGGGGGGAACGCACCCACCAAATCCGAGAGAGACAGGAATACATAAACATAATCCAAGAGAGAAAGAGAGAGAAAGGCATCAACTTGCTTGCCGACGGTGCCAGTCTGGCTTTAAACTTTTTAAAATGTCGCCGGTGGCCGTGACAGGAACTATTTTTAGCCGCGTTGAGATAAGCACAAGTAGGAATGATGGGGAGGGAAGGGGAGACAGGGAGTGGAATAGGAGGAGAGAGAATCAAAGAACTAATTATACGTGACGTCACGCGACTGGTTTCAACACTGTGAGTGCAGCGGGACGAGTTTCCAGTTCGAAACGAGTCTCAGACAGTAGGGCCCAATAGGGGCTGAACGATTAACAGCTATCGGTGCCAATATAAGGCCCGCAACTTGAAATTTTCAATTAATTAACCAATCATCGATATATACTTTTTAAGAACGTATGTAATTGATTTAAGGTTGTATGAGCAACTTTGAGGAATTAAGAGTTTGGGGCCTTAGACCCAGGAGTAATTATGGGGCCCTTTCATGATGTAACAAGACTTTTGTAAAATGAAGAAATAAAAAGGATTTAATTTTGGAAAAAGGGAAGCAAGTCCCATTTTTTAAGTTAAGACATTGGGACTCCTTTTTATAAAAATTTGTATTATTTATTTATTATTTATGTAATATTGAAATGGTTTTCGCAGAATTATTATTAATTGAAAGGAGATTATTGAGAAATTGGTACCTCTAAGTTGTATATTTACTTTTTGGGACCTGAAAACATCTAGACTTTCCTAAGGCCCAAAGAGATTTTATAATTGAGGTTCAACATCTAAATTCAATTATGGATCGTTATTAACTTGTTTTTCTAGGGAATAATGATTTTTTAAGGTCCTAATGGCCGTAAAACTCGTTTTGGGGTCTTTTGACTCTGAGATCAGTTGGAGAGAACGCACGTGTAGATACAAATTTATGACGCATGCAAATAATGTATGGTAGAACGCCTGTATTTGTGTACATACGCAAATCCTTCGAAAGAATGAGAGGCAGGACGAAGTCGGGGCCCACTCAGTCAGACACACCGCAATGTCGTCAGAGGCCGTGACGAGAGCTATTTTCAGGCCCATCTCGAATTCCGCGTGGCCGGCAAGAAAGACTGGATCCGGAATAGCGATTCTACTTTTTTATATCCATTTTTCATTCCAATTTTTTTCCTTAAAGGTAGGATACCCAATATGAGGCCCGAAAAAAATTAGACCAACAATTTGTCAAGAGGTTTCAATAACAACTTGAGAGCAATGAACTCTTGAATATAGAGTATTGAATAAACACAATATAAGAAGAAATGGATATCATTTGATACAGAATCTTAAATCTTTAGGCCCAAAATGTAAGGCCCAAAATGAAAAATAGTGTAAAATCGTAAAAATTAAAATTACTATTGCATGTTCAGTTATTAAAATGATAAAATTAGCCTCAATTTAAATATAACTGAAATATAAAATGAAGATAATTTGCCAGACGCAGGTGCATAATGGATGCAGCTCACACACTAAAATTAATTAACATAATTACGATCAGGGTTTTTCATCCATGAACGTATGAAGCAGAGATTTATTTATGATTTGAATTAAGCATTCTTGGCGATAAATCACAGGAAATAAAAAATTGTATAGCACTATGTTGTTTTGCTATTTATATATCGAGATATGAATTTATTATTGTAGGCGGTTCATGATCGATGATAATGCGCGATTTCGCAAGTCGATTTTCATGGCATCCGGCAAGAAATCTATTGAAATGATGATATGCTATTAGCATAAAAGCATTTCGATGCCATTGTGACGTCGAAGAGAATACTAGTAGTCAAGAAGGGCCCTTTATATTAAGCAGGGAGAAGAAAGAATGAAGCACCAATTTATTAAGAACGATGCGAGGGCAACCAATGATTTCACTAGGACAGATGAGGAAGAAAGATGTTGAGATTATTCTCGCACTTAATGAAACAATTCCTTTCTGAAGTCTGAAATGAAATCTGAGGGAGTTTAAATAAAACCTCGCCGTTTTCATTCCGTTTAATTTATTCAATATAATTTTTAATACACAATTTACCCTCTTCATCAATTACCACTTTAGACACCTATTTGGGATTCATTCAAATTAATAAAAAATGAAATCTATTGAAGTTTCTAATATCATATATAAATTGAAAAAAGAATGGAAAAATAAAAACAGAAAAAGTTAGTAACTCGTGACGCAGGTTTAAATAAAACCTAGACGTCTTCATTCCGTTTAATTTACGGGGTTGATACAAAATCCCGATTTCGAAATTTTCTGACTTTTCCCTGACCAATTTTTTCATTTTCCCTGAGCGTTATAAATTTTTCTTCTAGGCATTAAAACAACCTTAAACCTAGGCAGGATTGAAAAGGAACTACAAAGAATATCAAAAATGTAACTTTCTGAAGAAAAAAGTATCTTTAAAAAAAAAAGTATTAAAAAAGTAGCCTTTTCAAATCAGTCAAAAATTAGATTTTTAAGTAAAAAAGTGGCGTAAAAAATACTTTAAAATAAAAAACAACGTGTTTAAAAGGGAAACTTCTTTCATAATTTTATGTACGTAAATAATAACGGCGCCGAAGACTGCATCTAACAAGGTGATGATCAGAGTTCGGATTTTTTCCTAAATCTCATAAATTCCCGACTGACATTCCATTGCATGAATATTAATTTACGAAAACATTATTTGCCAGTGGCGACCCGTTTCCGAAAAAATCTACTTTTTTCAAATTCTTTTTTATGGATTGAAATTTTTATTTATTCAGTTCTTACGTAAAATTATGTAAATATAACTTTTTTTGCAAGAAAAGACGAATTTTGAACAAAATACATGAATCTTCAACCAAATAGTTGAATTTTCAACTAAAAAAGATAAATTTTCAACCAAAGAGGATGAATTTTCAACATAGGAGTTCAATTTTCAACCAGGTATGTAATTGAATTTTCAACCAAAGAGATTACTTTTCTACCAAAAGTAAAACGAATTTTCAACAAAATATTAAATTCGACCAAAAAAGATTTAAATTTTAAATAAAAAAATTTGAATTCAAGCCAAAAAACTAATTTTCTACAAAGCAGTGGAATTTTAAATAAAAAAGTTAATTTCCCACCAAATAGTTCAATTTTCTACAAAAATAGTTAAATTTTCAACATCGAAAAAACTAATTTTCAACAAAATAGTTGAAACTTCAACCAAAAAGACGAATTTTCAACCAAACAGTTGAATTTATAACCAAAAAAGATGATAAAAAGAAATTTCTATCACAAGAAATCAAGTTTCAAACCAAAAAGACGAAATTTATCAAAAGAGTTGAATTTTCAACCAAAAAAGATATTTGAGTGAAGAAAGAAAAGCAATTCCAATCAAGTTGTTAAGGTTTCGAGCCAGAAGACAAATTTGCAGCAAAGCAGTTGAATTTTTAACATAAAAATATGAATTTTCAACAACAAAGTTCATTTCTAACCAAATAGTTCAATTTTCTACCAGAATAGTTGCATTTTGAACCCAAAAAGACAAATTTTTAACAAAATATTAAATTCCTAAATAAAGAGATGAATTTTCAACTAAAATTATTAATTTTCAACGAAAAAAATGAATTTTCAACAAAGTAGTGCAGCATTCAAACAATCACTTCAACTTTCAACCAAGTAGTTGAATTTTCGACCAAAAAAGGTTTTAATTTTAAATAAAAAATATTTAAATTCAAGTCAAGAATACGAATTTTCTACAAAGCAGTGCAATTTTAAACAAAAAAGTTAATTTCCAACCACATAGTTCCATTTTCTACAAAAAAAGGTTTCAATTTTAAATCAAAAATATTTGAACTCAAGCCAAAAAGACGAATTTTCTACAAAGCAGTTAAATTTTCAACATAAAAATAGGAATTTTCAACAAAAAAGTTCATTTCCAACCAAATAGTTCAATTTTCTACCAGAATAGTTGAATTTTGAGCCCCAAAAAGGCAAATTTTCAACAAAACAGATGAATTTTTGAACCAAAAAGATTAATTTTCAACGAAAAAAATGAATTTTCAACAAAGTAGTTTAACTTTCAACCAAGCAGTTCAACTTTCAACCAAGCAGTTCAACTTTCAATCAAGTAGTTGAATTCTCGGCCAAAAAAGGTTTTAATTTAAAATAAAAAATATTTGAATTCAAGCCAAAAATACGAATTTTCTACAAAGCAGTGCAATTTTAAACAAAAAAGTTAATTTCCAACCACATAGTTCAATTTTCTACAAAAATAGTTGAATTTTCAACATTGAAAAGACAAATTTTCAACAAAATAGTCTAAACATCAACCAAAAAGACGAATTTTTAACGAAAAAAGATATTTGAGTCCAGAAAGAAAAGCAATTTCAAGCAAATTGTTAAGGTTTCGAGCTAAAAGACAAATTTTCTTAAAAGTAGTTGAATTTTCGACATAAAAATATGAATTTTCAACAAAAAAGTTCATTTCAAACCAAATAGTTCAATTTTCTACCTAAATAGTTGAATTTTGAACCAAAAAAGACAAATTTTCAAGAAAACAGTGGAACTTTCAACCAAAGAAAAACCGAATTTTCAACAAAACAGTTGAAATTTCAACCAAAAAGACAAACTTTCAAACCAAGAAGACAAAATTCAACTAAAACCATGACTTTTTAGCAAACAAATTTAATTGTTGACTGTTGAAAAGTCAAGAAAAAAAACGGCAACCGTTTTCGAAAAAATCTCATTTTTTCAAAATTTTTATTTGATAGATTAAAATGTTTATTTATTAAATTCTCATGCCAAATTATGTGAATATAACATTTTTAAACTTGTTTTTAATATAAAATTTGCTGTTTTCTTGATTTTTCAACTGTTGAAAATTAAACTATTAAGAATTGAAGAAAATTGAATTTGAAACACTTGAATAATCAATTGTTGAGGATCAAAGAAAATTTAAAATTGAATTTTCAACAGTTGAGTTTTGAATTTTCTTCCGTTTTCAAAAGTTAAAAATTCAACTGCTGAAAATTTAATTGTTGGAAATTGAATTTTCTTAAATTTAAAAAATTAAATTTTGTATTAAAAACAATTGTTAAAATGTTTAATTTGCATAATTTTACATGAGAATTTAATAAATAAACATTTCAATCCATGAAATTAAAATTTTCGAGAGCTGACTACTACGCCTTCTCATTTTCAGATTTTTTAAGAAACCCATCGACTGTTCAATTTTGATTGATTTCTTTCTTTTTTTGTGTAGAGTAGTTTTCTTAGGCATACCGATTTTTTATTTTTTATTTTCAAAAAATCTGAAATTTTTTAGTACGATCAATTTTTTATATCACTGTACTGAAAAAAGTAACTTTACATTAAAAATAATAACAAAAAAGTATCAAAAAATCAAAAAAGTGGGGAACTTCGAAGGCTGCCTAGGAGATTAATAATGTTAAAGCGAAAAATGTTCATTTTCTAATTTAAGTTTAATATTTTTAGTGACAACATTCCTACAGAATTTTATCAACTTCAACTTCAGTTTTTCGAAAAATTCCCTGACTCTTTCAGGTTTTCCCTGGCATTCCCTGACTTTCCCTGACATTTTGAAATTCCCTGACCTGCAGCAACTCTAAATTTATTAATTATAATTTTTCATAAACAATTTTTTCTCGTCATAAATTACTACTATAGATGCCTATTTGGCATTCATTAAAATTAATATAAAATAAAATCTATTTAAGTTACTTATATCATACATGGAGTGAAAAAAAAAATGGAAAATGCAAAACAAAACAAGTTAGTAACTTGTGACGCTAGTTTTGTTCGCACGCTTCTCTTGCGACGATTTCTCGCAAGCTTATCGCGAGGTTTAAAATTATCACACCGCATCCTATCCCGCAGTTTATTATCTTCTAGTAAGCATATACACAAGGTCGTGCGACGGAATTTAAATCGCCCGCGTTATGATAGTGTTACTTGAATATCTCTTGTTTTAAAAACAGGGTCATAATCGCTTTCTTTGCAATCCAGAAACTACCTGTTGCCACCTTACATATCTAGAATCCCCAGTAAAGAATAAATAAAAGAAAAAATATTAAAAAAATATAAATCATACAAATAACATAAATACAGTAAATTGAATAATTTAGAAAATAATTACAATACAAAAAACATACATGAAGTCAAAATTAGACACTACCCTAAATAAATAAGAGCGAAATGTTTTTATAGAGCTCTCAGTTCCCCTATCTAAGTTTTCTGTCGAAATGCGGTTTTAGCATAGTTAGCATAACTAAAGGTCAGAGGAAATGCTTCAGCTGGAAATTTTTTTCTAGGTCAGGAACGGAAGTTTGAAAAGGGAGTGAAACTTTTTTTCAAATGTTATTAATACTGTCGTCAATAATAAAAATCAATTACTTTAGTTACATCCACATGAAAGGTTTCAGTTTCGGAATTCAACGATTTCATATTTTCAATCAATTTACAATCCTTGCATTTCTGATCTTTGAATTACTTTTCAACAAAAAAAAAACTTGAAATTCATACTTTATGTTCAGAAATTAATTTTAAACTTAAAAAATTGAAAATTATTTACATGTTCTAAATTCTAATCATTTCATCTTCGAATTCCTTTTGTAATTTTTTGAAATAATTTTCTATTTTTATGGACTCAAAAGCTTTTAATTTTGAGTTCTACAATTCAAAAGTTTTTTTTTAGTTTGTATTATTTTCGAATACAAGTACACTACCGGCGGGAATTATATACACGCCTGTTTTTTGAGCTGGTGCTAAAGTGCCTTAATTTGAATAATATTAACATGAAAATTGACTCCTAATATTAACGCGAAAGGCAATAAAATTCTGCGTCTAATAAGCCCATTTTGAAGGTAAAATGTTAATTTTATAAAAAGATGTTGCAAAAACATCAAATCACGATGTTTTAGAAAAATTGGATTAACTCTGGAAATAATTAACATTTTTAAGAGTCCTTGGGCTTATTTTAAAGGTAAGTCTCCATAGCATCTTTTTAAACTATTAAGATATTTTTAGAACTTTTTCCATAAATTCTGCCCTAGGGTCAAACTTAGTGCAAAAAGTCGCGAAATTTCAAAAATATGTATATAATCAAAAAGTCGCAAAATTTCAAAAATATGTATATACTTACCAAAATTTTTTAAAAACCATAATTCATCATATTTTAATTTCGTATCAATATTATAAAAATTACGGCACTTCAGCAACAGCTCAAAAAATAGGCGTGTAGATAATTTCCGCCGGTTCTGTATACGTAAGTTTTGAAGTTATTAAATTTATTATTATTTATTATTATTTATTATTACTTTACACATTACACACTACATATTTACATATTTATTATATTATTATATTATTATTTATTATTATTACTTTACATTTAAATTAAAATCTTTTATTTTTGTATATGGAGAAAAATTCTTACAAATTGTCAACATCGAATACAAATAATTTGTGAAAGCAAAACCGAGGTCTTGGTCGTTTGGGGAAAGTTAGAATTTAAAAAAATTCGTATAGTTTAGAGCGCGTGGGTGAATTAAACGCAAATGTAATAGTATCATTACCACCCATAGTATAATCATGTATTACTTTATTTTATTGCTAAAAAAGTGATTTCAGTAATTCAATAAAAAAATTATATTTTCGTTAGTAAACGTTGCAAATTTCAGTGACATCAAACTCAAAACTTTAGGATTCTTTATAATACTGCCGAACTAAGAAAAAACTTACGTGAATTTGCGATTGCGGTTTGTTTTCTTATACCTGGCAATGGTAAAGTCGACCTAGACGACAATGTCACTTATGTAACATATACGTGAAGGAATGTGTAAAAATTTAAACATTTTTATTACTTAATTTATGAATTATGAAAATTATCACCCAGTTAACCGCAATTTCAAGTAGTTGAATAAATTGGTAAATTTGACCAACTTGATTGAATCCATCAAAATGTAATTAAACTATCCCAAAACATATATCAGAGTGACCGTTTTAATCGAGGAAAAAAATTTCCGGTCATTTGACGGTTTTTTCCCGGTTCGCAAAAATTTTTCACGGTGATTGAAATTAAAAGATTCGAACTCTCAAAGTTGTAAATCTTATCGTTTAGAGAAATCAAAAATTGAACTGCAAATTCAAGCATTTAAGGTGGAACTCTTTTCAATTTTCAACTTTGAAAATTAAAGCTTAAAAAATTTGTATTCAAACACTCAATAATTTACACGTATAAAATGGAAGCTTTTAACAAATTCCAATGGAATAATTTTTAATGAAATGCAACTAAACTGCAAAATTTTTAATTTTAAACTTTCTAAAATTGAGCTGTTCAAAGATTTCTGGATAAAAAATATAAATCCACACTATCATTTTCAATGCTCTCAATTAAAACTAATCCTCCCTTTCAACTAACATTAATAAAAATGTTTTACAAAAATGTCCCTCTTCCAATTCAATACAAATTTGAAAATAACAAGTTCCCCCCTTTAATCTGAATGTCAAAAATACCAAATTTGCTCCCCGTCCATTCAATAAAAAAGTTAATAAAAAAATGGCCTCTTCCAATTCAGAATAACAATTAATAACCAAAATTTCGTCCCTTCCAACTCTATAAAAATCTTTAAAATATAAAAATGTCTCTCTTCCAACTTAAAATGAAATTAAAAAACAAAATTTCCTCCCTTCCAACTAGATAAAAATCTTAAAAATAAAAAACTATCCTTCTTCCAATTCATAAAATATTGAAAACCAAAATTTCTTCCTTTCCAACTTGATATATACCTTAATAATATATAATGTCCCTCTGCCAATTCAACAAAAATTAAAAACTAAAATTTCCTCGTTCCAAACTCAATAACAATGTTAAAAATACAAAACTTTCCCACCTTCAACTCAATAGAAATGTAAAAAACAAAAAAGTTTCTCTTCGAATTCGGAAAAAGATTGAAAACCAATATTTCTCCCTTTCAACTCAATAAAATTGTTAAAGATAAAAAACTTCCATCTTCCAATTTAGAAAAAAAGAAATGACAAAATTTTCGTCCCTTCTAACTCTATAAAAATCTTAAAAATAAACAAATGTTTCTCTTTCAATTTAAAATAAAATTAAAGAACAAAATTTCCTCCCTTCCAACTAGATGAAAATCTTAAAAATAAAAACTTATCCTTCTTCCAATTCGTAAAATACTGAAAACCAAAATTTCTTCCTTTCCAACTCGATAAAAACCTTAATAATATAAAATGTCCCTCTGCCAATTTAACAAAACTAAGAACTAAAATTTCCTCGTTTCAAACTCAATAAAAATGTTGAAAATACAAAAAATTCCCGCCTTCAACTCAATAGAAATGTAAAAAACAAAAAAAGTTCCTCTTCGAATTCGGAAAAAATTAAAAACCAATATTTCTCCCTTCCAACTCAATAAAAATATTGAAAAGAAAAAACTTACCTCTTTCAATTTATAAAAAAAAAAGAAATAACAAAAATTTTGGCCGTTCCAACTCTATAAAAATTCTTAAAGATAAACAAATGTCCTTCTTCCAATTGAAAAGGAAATTGAAAAACACAATTTCCTCTCTTTCAACTAGACAAAAATCTTAAAAATAAAAAAATTATCCTTCTTCCAATTAATGAAGTATTGAGCTCAATAAAAATGTAAAAAACAAAAAAGTTCCGCTTCGAATTCGGAAAAAATTTAAATAACAAAAAGTCTTCCGTGTTTTAAAATTAGAATTGTGAAATTCAAACATTTTTTATACATAAATGAAGCGTGCTCTACAACAGTGCATTACGCGCCACTTGTTATAAGGCTCATCTAATATGTGAACATAGGTACAAAATGCTCACATCTAAACTCAACACTTTCACTTAGAAATTGAACATTTAAAAAATGAAATATTGTTAAATATAAAAAAATTGTTCTTTTTTGAATTAAGAATTTCAAATTAAATAAGTTAAAAATAGTATATTTTATACTGAAACAATATTTAATTAGGATTTGAATTTGAATAAAAGCGTTTAATTGTGAATCTATCAATTTTAAATTATTTGAAAATTGAAAATAGTTTATAAAGTTTTAATTAGATGTTTACATTTGTTTAACTACTAAGGCTTTCCAATTGAAACAGTTAAATTTTCAACGTCAAAATCTGGAAATTGTTTAATTTGGAATAGATTCAGAATCGTCTTGTAAAATCAATTATTGTTCAATTTTTAATACATGAACAACAGTTCAGTTTCAAAGATCATTAATTAATTTATATTTACAATTGATCATCTTAAAACGTTTTTTATCAATAATTTCCAAATTCCAACGCTTTTGATTTTTAATTGTTTAGTCTTCAAAACTGCATTTTTGAATTATTTAAATTGAAAATTTACGCTTGAAAATGAAGATCTGAAATGAAAAAATTTTGAAGTAAAATATTTTAGAATTACGCATTGTGAACTAAATGATTTCATCATTGAGAATGTTAACAACTGAACTTAACATTTAAGAAAAGTTAAAATCGAACTTATTTTAAATTGCATTATATCGTATGATAGGAAATGTGTGTTTTCAAGGCTCCTGGTCCCGCCTGAATATAAATACAGTTTTATAATCGCATTAATTCATTCGATTCCTATTCATTCCATGACGTGTTGATAATAGTTCGAGAATCTACTCGTAAGTACTATGTCACCGGATTTTCCACTTATGGATAAAGTGAAGCAATTATCGACTTACTATATCTACCAAGTGATAATGTCGCACACCGCAGCACATTTACAGACCGTTGTAAACAATACGTCTGTGAAAAACAATCCTTGTGTCAGTCCCTAATGAACTAGTTCCACCTTCCTTTTTTAATCGCAGAATTCACTGCATAGATAAAATGTTAGCTGTCATGAATCGCCTTCTAAGAAATGATTGAGTAATTCTATGGCATATTCTTACTAAGCAAAAAATTTATTAAAACACTTATGACAGTTATATATTAAATTAAAGGCCACGTCATACTTACTCGATTCCTACCTTACCGAGATTTTTTTCTCAACAACTTACGTCCACCCGAAACGAGATATCAACTTGCAAATTTGACAAATTAAATAGAAGGCTTTAAGGAATGTTTTTATAATTTTAAATTTTGAGAATTGAAAAAAAATTATTTTTGCAAAACATATTTTTTGTAATTTGAAAATTTTAGGTGAGTATTAAATGGACTTAATATATAGTCCTGTTAGTCACTTGTTATGTAAAAATCAGAATATTCCACCTTACACTAATTAAAAATATGTTCGAACTTGAAACTTTGAACTTGGAAAAATTTCCGTGCGTACGCTGAACTTTATTCATAAATAATAATTCAACCGAAGTTCTAGATTATAACTTTCATTTCAAATTCTTGGAAATATTTGAAGAAATCAAACCACTTTCGAGATTTGAGTCACTCAATATAACAGTCAAAAGTAGAAATAGTTTTTCCTCATTAAGATAAAAAAATATTTTTAGCTCAGAGATAAAAATATGTATTTAACCTTCTGATAAAACTGGCCGCTTAACAGATAAAAAATTCCATTATTCTGGAAATATGTCATTCAATGAATTTTTTCAATAGTCTACTATACATATTCATCTTTTGTTTTAAATATTTAATTTGAGATTTTTGAGTAAATAATTACATGCGAAATTGCTAAAAGGTATCTTATAATTAAGGATCTCTAGTTTATGCGAAGCGTATAATCGCATAATGTCTCAAAATTAAGTGTAACTCAGAACTTTCATGTGGTATAAAGTTTCCATGCCAAATATATTCAATTTAACGTTGCATCAAAATGCATAATTTTGGAGTTGTCGCATTATAGAGCATAATTTCATATTTTTTTTGCGAAATAACAAATTGAAAAAAAGTATTTTTTAATATTTACATGTCAAAATTCGTCAATAAATATAAAATATAAAATTTTTAACTCATTTTGAATAATTTTTCTGAAGCCAAATCATAAAAAATTTGAATTTTGAACGAAGCGTACACGCAGAAAAAAATAATTTTGTATTTTATTGAAAACCAGGTTAAATCTACTGAACTTCCAAGTACACTAAAAGTCCCTAGTAAGTCAGTCCGCAATATGTTATTCCGAGAATTTCGTTCGAGGATCTGGGGTACAGGGAACGCAGAGAGCGGCACTCTATAGCCAGCAAACTCGTCCAGTACCTCGTTCATTACCGCCCTAACAATGCGGGCGGTGCCACGCAAGCGCATAATTTCGTCAGTTCGCACGGTCCGCACTTCGCTTCATTCGTTTTCAGTGTTTACGTTATGTGTTACAAAAATGTTGCAGGGAAACAAGAGTCCGCTATATGTCCAAGGCCATTTTAGGCAAGAACCAAAGTCGGACTTATATGGGACTTTCAGTGTAAGTACTTATATGGACAATAAGCCAGTTCAGTAGATTTTACAAGGAGAGGCAACTCAATCTAATCATCATTAGTGGTTATCAGTACCAATTCTCAAGTTGTACTAACTGGCGGATCAGTACATTTTACCGATCCATACGTTATTATACATTGTTCCTTACTGCTGCAATTACAAATTATCATATCACTTTGATGGATCATATAAATAAATCTAACTTATTTTAACGGTATAAAGTATAGACTATAGTTTAGACGCGTCACTATAAATTTTAAAAACATACTCCTAAAAAATAATTATTAATTAAACACACGGTTCATTCTTAGATATATTTCCGGGTATATTTATAATTAATCGGTATCTGTACAATTCGACGCTCATACTACAATTAAAATTTCGCACGCAACGTGTAGGATTCGAACGCATAAACCTAAGCACGCAAGTCGATGATCTTAACCACTATATTACAGGGATGCAACTGGTTCAGCCGTTCAAATTTAGGGAAAAAAGGGGATTTTTTTTTAAAAAAAGGGGATTTTTTTGG
>JAUMHM010000005.1:38303039-38313110 GCA_032362435.1 Melikaiella ostensackeni | reverse complement strand
TTGATATTTGGGGCTAAGACTTTCTGTATAGTTTCCTAAAATCTATTGGCATTCTTCAAACAGATGATTTTTACGAGAATTTGGGGCTGGTTATTCTGTCTCTCAAAAAAATGGTACAACGTTTTGTTTGTCTAAGTGGCTATAATCTGTATAGACGAGTCAGTCGTAGAATTTCTTTCGTTCAGTATACACACTTCTTGTTTTTCTGAATTTTCTTCCCGGTGAAGAACTTTTCACCTTAATTTTAAAAAATTTATATTAAAAAAGTGGACTTATGCTATTATCTTTGAAAAGAAAAATAAAATCAACAAAACGTACAAACATTTTTGAAAAATATTTGACATATTTGTTCAACTAGTGTTGTGGTGAAGTGTTTGCCGAACTTTGGATTACAATTTCGTAAATTTCATACCCAGGAAGTTATATAAAAAATTATTTTATCTTTTATTATTTCCATGTATTTGCTAATATAATTTTCAGTGTAATTGATAAAAATTTGGTGGAATGTGACTTTATGATAGATATTACGTAAAGTCCGGTATAGGAGTATTAAATGAAATTATTCAGTTAGTAAAAACTTATATTGGAGGCATTACAAAAGGAATTATTGATAGAATGCAAGTTTCATAGTTTTTCCATGAAAAATATTTCATATCAACAAGAAAATATGTTTTGACTTCAACAAAACAAGATAACAAAGGAACTTTAAGTGAGAATATCAATAAATTTAATAAATCTATTTGAATTAGTTACAAAATGTTGTCATGCACATATACACAATTAATATATGTTTCATTATTCATAACTGTAGTTATCCTATAAATTAACCCTGATGAGAAAGTCTAAATTGGCTTCGAAACATGTTGGTCCCCAGTAGTATAATAAAGACGGAAAAAAAAGAGTGTGAGGTTGGTTTTGGTTGACTCTTTCCTTTTTCTCACTCTTTTTTTCTTTTTTGTTTGTACATTTGTCTCTAATAAGTCGGAAAAGTGGATAGTCTCGAAGTCTAGTTTTGATTTGTGAACTTTTTTGGGTGTTCCTTTTTCATTGCACCAACAATTTTCATAAGCAAGTAAATTTCATTTCGATCTTAAAGGATATTTTAGCTTCGATACATGAATATTGGATACGTTCTGTTAAAAGCTGCTTCTAATTTTTCATATTTGAAAAATTAAGTTTCTATTTCAAATTAATGAATTTTATGCGAGGGGTTAATTGCTCGGATTTTTGGTGTACACTAGATTGAAAGATTATAAGATTACATGGATTGCGAAATATTGCATATATGTGATTGACAAATATTGAATGAGATTGCAAAAGATTCCATGGATTATAGGAAAATTCTTATATAGAAATTGATTATAGGATAATCAGCAATGAAATAAATAATAGAAAAATATTGAAGGAATTAATGTAAAAAGTAGAGAAACTAGAAAAGAACGATTGATTTTAGACCACTCATTACCTCATGTTGAAGTACACCAAAATATCAATTCTGCATAAATAAACCTTACACAGCAAAAATTTGTGAATTACCTTGATATTATTTTTTTTTGCAACAGACGCATGAGAATTGTGATATTCCGCGCATGTAAAGCGGAACAAAACTGACTTATTTCTAGCTAGTAACGGATAGTGAGTGGCGCATGCGCACTACTACAAATTAGCCTCAACTCCCTAGGGAGTTATTTCTTCGCACCGCCACATATAGTCAAAACCTAACCTCTGTAACTCATCGCTCTAATGTCACGATTTCCATATACACTGAATCTATTAAAATCTTTGAAATCTGTTAAAATTCGTAGAAATCGCTTAAAAACTTTGAACCCCTTTTGTATTCCTTTGAAATCTTTGAAATAGTTATAAATCCGTAAAAATCATTTAAAATCCCTTGAAAATAAAATAAATTGAATTTATTTCCTCAAGTTCTCTAGAAATCCCTCGAAATTTGTAAAATCCCCTAAAATCTTGGAAATACCTGGAGTTCCCATAAAATCCCTCAAAGTTTGTGAAATTCTTTTAAATTCCTTGAAATATTTGGAAATCCTAGAAAATTCTTTAACATCCTTTTAAATTGGCGAAATCACTTGAAATTCTTTGGTATCTTTCAAAATAACTGAAAATATTTAAAATCCTTTGAAATTTGTTCCATACCTTGATGTCCCTTTAAATTGTTCAAATCTGTACAGATGCTTTGAAAAAAAAACTAAGTTTATTCCGTAAGGTTCTCTAGAAATTCGTCGAAATCCTTTGGAATCTTTCGAAATCGTAAAAATCCGCTAAAATAAGTACAAATAAATCAAAATCCCTTGAACATGAATGAAATTAAACTTATTCATTTAAGTTCTGCAAAAAAAACGTTCTAATCCCTAGAAATCTTTTAAATCCCTTGAAATCTTTGGAAATTCAATAAAACCCTTTAAATCTTGTGAAATTTTTTGAAGTACCTTAGAATCCCTTGAAATCCTTGGAAATTCAATAAAACCCTTTAAATCTGGTGAAATTTCTTGAAGTACCTTAGAATCCCTTGAAATCCTTGGAAATTCAATAAAACCCTTTAAATCTGGTGAAATTCCTTAAATTTTACAAAGCAAAAATCTGCAAATCTTCTTGATATCTTTAGAATCGCTTCACATTTTATTGAAATCCATGAAAATCCTTTCCAGTCTCTTGAAATCTCTTGATACATTTGGAAATTTTCTTAAATCCATTAAGATATTTGAAATCTGTTTAAAAACGTAGAAATCACTTGAAATCTTTTAACCCCTTTTTTATTCATTTGAAATCTTTAAAATATGTAGCTAGAAATCAGTAGAAATCTTTTAAAATCAATTGAAAATATAATAAATAAAATTTATTTCCAAAATTTCTCTAGAAATCTTTTGAAGTTTGTAAAATCCCCTAAAATCTTTGAAATACTTGGAGGTCCTATAAAATTTCTTTAATCTTATGAAATTCCTTTAAATCCCTTCAAATATTTGGAAATCCTACAAAATTCTTTAACATCCCTTACAATCTTTTAAATCTTTTGAAATTCTCTGGAATCTTTTAAAATAACTTACAGAGTGGCCGCTAAGATGCAACAAAAAACTTCCCGGTCATTAAAATTAAAAAATTCAATATTTTAAAGCTGAACATTTTTTTATTTGAAGTAATCAAAACTAATCTACAAATAAAGTCAATGAAAGTGAAACTTAACTGAACTCAAAACCTTTAAAATAAAAAAATGCCCTCTTCTAATTCAGAAAAAAAATGAAAAACCAAAATTTCAAAAATGAAAAACCAAAATTTCCTCTCTTCTAACTCAATAAAAATGAAAGAATTTAAAAATGTAGACCTTCCAAATTTAACTACATATGTTCATATTCAAGAAAACGTTCAAAATGACATTTTAAATATTATATATTTTCTAGATTGAACGATTCTAAACTTCGTGTAAAAGTAAACACTTTTTAAATTAGAAATGTGAAATTAAAACTTATACTGGAATCCTTTAAAGTTGAAATATCTCACTTTAAATCGTTTGGAATTGATAATTGTCATCATTGGAGAATTTGTAAAATCTCTTCAAATTCTTGGAGATTCAATAAAATACCTTGAAATCCTTGGATATTTAATAAAATCCTTTTGATCTCGTGAAACTCCTTGGAATATGTACCTCACAATCCCATGAAATCTTTGGAATCGCTAGGAATCCCTTGAAATTTAATTCAATTTAATTTATTTTCCACAGGTCTCTAGAAATCTCTTGAAATCTTTGGAATTCCTATAAAATTCTTTAAAATCCAGAAATGTTTGGAGCCTTTGAAATCCTCTAAAATCCCTTGAAATGTTTCGAAATTTTATGAAATTCGTTGAAATCCCAAGAACTCTTTTAAATTTCTTTGAAAACCGATGAAATCGTTAAAAATTGGTGAAACTATTTGGAAAACCCATAAAATCCTTCTCAAAACGTTGAAATCCGTTGAAATCCTTTGGAATCCCTTTAAATCCTCTAATAAATTTGGAAATCATTGAAACCATTTCAATTCTCGTGAAATTTTCATGAAATCTGTGAAATCCTGTGAAATTCCTTGAAATAATTTGAAATCCTACGCTAAGTAAGTGAATAAATCATTTGTTTGTAAATTCTCTATTTTGCGCATCAATTCTTTTAATATTTTGACATTATTTATTTCTATACTGATTCTGTATAGTGATTTTTCTAGAATCGCGAAAAAATTATAAGAAATGCATGATAGAAAAGTCATTTTAGACCTATACTGGATTTCCTATAATATTTTTTTGTAAGGGGGAATTATAAGGGATTGTGAAAGATAGCATGGGCTTGCAAAGGATTGCATGGTATTGCATGAAATAGCATGAGATTGCATGAAATTCCACGGGATTGCACGAAATTTTATGGTCATCGTTCGAGATTTTATAGACACTGAATGGGATTACAAGGGATTTGTAAAGGATAGCGTGGGATTTCGAAGAATTGTATGGGATTGCACGAGGTTAAATAATACTGCAGAGAGAGTGTACACCAGATTACAGGATTAATTAACCCCTCGATTTTATGTAAATCAGTCTGAGTTTATTGCGAATTTACTTAAAAATGGAAAAAATTAAAATCGTGTTCCAAAATAGTTGAAATTGAAATGAGGTTTTATTTGAGCATCTAGTTAATCTGAAGGAAATTAAAAAATTTGCAATAAATTGTAAATGAAAGCACAAAAAGCAAATTTTTAAAATGAACTAACTTTTCCAGTTTTTCCAGAATCGATGTAAAATTACAAAACTAATTCTCCTATTTTCTCATCCTCATCTTAAGAAATTCTAAGCTGTTTCCAACGAAATAAATATATATGCAAATAAAGTTATGATCGTTCTTTTTTATTTACCTCACATATTTTGCAGATTACCTCTGAGCTTGAAAATTTCCATATCTTGCTTCAGAACCAACTCTATTAAATCTATAATATTCTATGAAGAACATCTTGGTTTAAACAAATTATTCCCAAAGAACAATTTCTTTCTAAGACAGTTAAAAATTAAAATTACAGTAAAAAAATTTCCGAAAGTTGATTGCTACTGTTTCTCTAATCGAAAATTCTCTACATTTGTCACAAAAAAATTGTGTGTAACAGGTGGAGAAAGTAGGCACTTATACTCCTGTGAAGTTTGCAGCACTTGTCTTCGGCTCGTTTCTGGCCTATCTGCGGATCGCCTTCAACTCACCTTCGACCCGCCTGTGGCTCGTATTCACAGTCATCTGAAACTGCCTACTTTCCGCACTTGTCACGCAATAAAGTATTACCTAACCTTTTTTATTCTTAGCCCAACTTTTTTTGTAAAACTTTTTACTACGTTAAAAAAAATGCTGTGAATTTTAAGAATCATGACTTCTTTTGTCCTTTCATACTTATGATACCTCAAACAGGGATTACAGTGGTTCATCAGTTCAATTGTAGGGAAAATAGAGGACTTTTTCATCGAAAAAGCAGAAATTTTGTTTCTTTTAAAAATACCAATGTAATGCACAAAAATTAATAAATGAATGCAACACTTGGTAATGCTATAGAATCACGGCTTTTCTCTATTTCATCCTTTTAGTTGCAATGTTGATGTAAATGCCTTTAATTTATCATAAAAAACAATAATAAGCAGGGGAAACGAGAAAATTATCGTTTTTAGCTATATTTCACAAAAAGAAATGTTATTTTTTATAGGTAACAAATCACTTTCAAATAGAAAATAATATTATTTGCAAAATTTCGCCTATCAAAAATAATCACAAAGCGGCCGCAAAAATGCAATAAAAAACTTTCTAAACATTTACCAATTTTTTCCCGGTTATCCAAAATTTTTGCGTCAATAAAATTTAAAAATGCAATGTTTTAAAGCAGAAAATTTTCGAATTCAAATTGATCACAACTAAGCCACACATTAAATTAGTCAAAATGAAACTATTCTGAACTCGAAAAATGTTAAATAAAAAAAATCTGTCTTCTAATTCAGAAAGAAAATTAAAGACCAAAATTTTCTCTTTTCCAACTCAATGAAAATGTTAAAAAGAAAAAAATGTCATCTCCCAGCTCAGGGAAAAATATTCCCCCCTTTCATCTTAAGGAAAATGTTGCGAAAAAACAGAACTTGTTCTCTGTCTACTCAATAAAAACGTTAAAAACAAAAAATTCACTCTTCCAATTCAGAAAGAAAATTAAAAACTAAAATTTCCTCCCACCTACCTGAATAAAAATTGAAGAATTTTAATTTGCAAACCTTCCAAATTCAACTACATATTCCAAAAGAAAAACCGTTAAAAATGACACTTCAAATATTAAGAACTTTCTCAATGGACCGATTTTGAAAAGTTTTTAAACTTCGTTTAAAATCGAACACTTTTTAAAATTAGAATTGTAAAATTAAAAGTTTTCTTGTACTGAAATTCTTTAGAGTTGAATTATTTTAGATTAAATCGTTTAAAATTGATAACAATCAAATTGTGATTTATACTTTTCAAAATTCAAAAATTTCAATTACAAATGAAAAATGTACAAAATGGAACAACTGAAATGATAAAAATTACAATTTAGCACTAGAAAAGTTTTAAAATTCGCAGTTATCAAAGGAATCAACTATTTGTACCTTGAATTTTGAAATGCGTCAATTTTGAACAATTTCAAACCATATACTATAATTTTGAACGCTTCAATTTCAAATGATTTGACTTTAAAAACTTAATTTAAAATTTCCATTCTAATTGAAAGATTAATTATTTTGAGTATTCGATTACAAATTGTTAAATTTGAAACGATTTCAACTTGTCAGTATCGTTTAATTATGAATCTACGAATTTGAAATTACTTGGAATTATTTAAAAATAATGATTCTTGTTTTTGATGATAAATTAAACGTACTTAAGTAAAAATTGCAACTCAAAGGATGAAATTGAAAAAAGCCATGATTCTATTGTATTACCCAACACTTTTATAACAAAAAAAGTATCTTAATTAAGTGTGAAATATTTGTTTATTCCCTTTCGCGACACTGATGATTTAAACCTGCCGGATTTTCATTTTTACATTTTTTGATAGTGAATCGAATTTTGATGTCTGCTTAAAAAATCGAGATATAAAGATATGATATCAAGCATTTCCTAAATAATTCTATTCAGAATGGCCAGGAATACAAAACTTTAAGAAGCCCTAAAAATAATTAAAAATATTTTTTTTCACATTACATCGGACCTTGCTGATTCTATAAAAATAGATTTAAAAAGGAATAAAATCACAAATGAAAAGTCAGACCTTTCTAACAGTTTTGGGGCTTAAGGTTCACAATTAATACAATGGTATAACATTTTTTATAATTTTCAAATTTCAAAAATAGTGGATATAATATGGTGAATATTAGTAATATTGTGTTTAAAATTTTTGTTATCAAAAATCATACATGCTCATTGCTCATAGCTGCACAAGTATAGATTGTGACGCAAATTTTTGAATATCATAGGTTTCTATTTGAAAAAATTATTCGCAGCTTCAAAAGAAAGGGGGAAAAGGGGAAACATGTCAAAAATTCTCAAATATAGGGATTATAGGCGATTTTGAAAAAATAGGGGAAAAAGGGGAATAGGGGACTGACTGTGATCCCTGCTTAAATATTAAAAATATTAGTAATCGTTTCCAAAAACAAGAATTAAATTCCAATTAGTTTTTTTTCTCAATTTAATAAAACTTGATCTGCAGGAAAAAAGTTGGTTTATATAGGTTTATCCACGTTCAGTTCTTTGTTTTGGAAAACAATCATTTTCTGAATTGAAGACATCATTGCTTGGCACATATTCTAAATTCCTCGCGTTTTCCCCAACATAAAAACGATGTGGGTCGATCCGTTAAACTCAGTAACTGACCTCGAATAATTGACGTTCGTAAAATTCCAGATTTCGACATAAATCACTGACCTTGGTGAAGACCCGCACCGCTTGCAGATACGTTACTTTGTACTGTGTTTTTTTATGACTTTTGTATGCGAAAGTGGCGTCGTATCTTTCCTTTCAAAGCTTTTTACAATGTGCAGTAAACTTCAGTATAGTTGGCTTTACGATGACTTTCAAAGTGCCTGGGATACTTGTCTTCAAACTTCAAACTTGGTACCGCTTTGTACTAACAAGATCGGAAATTCGTGTTGAATTTTTTACAGAAGAATTTATTAAGGGACGAAAATCGCTCAATAAGAGTTGTTTATATTCAATGAGAAACTAAATAAAAATTGAAATTTTCTCACTAAGTTTATATTATTATAATGAATATATGGGTGGTTCTCCAGATTTTTTTTTCATTAGTGCAGTTTATTGACACAAAAAAGAAAAGTCTTGGAAACATTCGAGGTGAAATATTATTTTTAGGTGTTTATTTTCAAGAATTTCGAAAATTATCATAATAATCTAATACTTTTGTATGCACTGGTAGGTTTAGAGGGTAACTTTGCGTTAAAATGTCGAGAAATGATCCCTGATTTTGAATATCCAGGATATTTTTGCGAAAAGTTGGTCGTTAATTGTTTTTAAACAAGTTTTTTATTAAAATACATTATTTATAAATAAAATATTCTGTAAAATTTTTTTCAGAAGGTTTGGCCCAAGCCAAGACTTTTTCTGTTTACACTTTTTTGGTACAATGAACCGTTTTCAAGTATTAGCGTTACAAACAATTAAATTTGCACTAAAATTGACATATTTGTTTGAACAATCAACGACCAACTTTTCGAAAAAATGCCCTGGATATTCATAATCAAGAGGCTTTTCTCGTCATTTTAAGCCAAAGTTACTAGACTCTAGAACCTAGAGTCTAGACCGACTGCAGGATGACCCCAAAAGTGAATAAAAATCTTATTTCTACTTTCTCAACAAATAAGTGCATAAAAAGTTATATTTTTGAATATTTTGAATATTTTGAATATTTTGAATTAACCTGAAGGCGAATTATACTCTATGCAATGTTTATTTAGAACGGCAAGCAGGCCGGGCCTAAAATCTATATATTCCACACCTGGCTTCATATATTTGGCGGCCGGAGTTCACGGCGCGGCGTCCGGAGTTTACAAAATAAAGAAAAATGCAAACTATTGCCAAGGCTGCCACAGAATAAAGTGCTGGAAAAGAGTGAAAAAAGTGACTAATTTAAGCTAAAAATGGACTAAAACTGACTAATTTTGAACGCAAAAAGTGACCACTGTTCACACAAAAAGAGGTCTGTGATGTGAATAGAAACACTTGTCTACTCTGCAATTTCGATTCAATCACACATTTACTTTATCGGTTTGCATTTATTGGATTAGAAGAAATTCTATTACTGAATTCGGGAGTGAATAATAAGTACACAATTATTATAATTAATTTTGCAAGTAGTGTTCAGACAAATTGTATAATTCATTTCATTACAAGCTAAATAAGAGTCATTCAATTTTATTTCGCCGCAGTTGGTTGCGGCCAGATTTTTACACTTCTTGATACTTACTATAATAATACTCAATGTTTTTCAAACTTATTTATCACATACATTTAATAAACGACTTCGTCTTCATTATTTAATTTACAAAATGCAAAGATACAGAAAAATTACACATTTATGTGCATTATAAAATAGAGAAAACTTACCTCGTAAGCTTCATTTTTGGTCAGACTTTTCATAGCTGTAGCCCTTTTTCAACAATACAAAATTGAATTGAATCAAATCAGACGTATTCAGCAGTCTTTAAACTGCGAAAGGAACTTTATTGGGAAATAATCACTAGTTTTCACGAAAAATGTGCCAGGAGAAAAAAGTGGTTTTTTAGACTAATTTCTGCCAATAACTGAAAAAGAACCACAAATCACATTTTTTACAAATATCTCGAAAACGCTTCTTTGGAAAAATAAATGAGTGTCATTTTCCTTTTCAGCGACCCAAATAGTCTAGAAAACACTTTTTCTATTAGGTAGACGCGACGAAGCAAACATTTGAAAACTACACAGCAAAAAATTTCTCTTAAAAATGTCTCATCTTACATCGAAAAAAAGTCGCAAAACAAGAGAATACCCCG
>JAUMHM010000005.1:38255663-38294000 GCA_032362435.1 Melikaiella ostensackeni | reverse complement strand
CAATATGTGCATATTATGTACCATTGAGTACTTTATTTACATTGTCTCTAATCTTATGATTTTTTACAGATATTTTTTATTTTAAATATATTTAATATACTTTTAGTTTTTTCAGTTTTTTCAATTTTTTTACAACTCATCAAAATGTTAACCTGGTACTTATCATAAAATAAGGTTGCCAATAGGTTTATAACTTTATACATACATTCAGGGAAAAGAAACGATACCCTCGTTGCCTACAAAAAAGGTATTCTGAGGAAAATGCCATATTAACAATATGTGCATATCTTATCACGTACCATTATGGACTGTATTTTGACTAACATTTATGTTTCTAATTTTTCTAATTTTTATAATTTTCTTATTTTTCAGATGCTTACGTTTTTCTGTATCTATTTTAGATTTTCTTATATCTACTCTATTCTTGACTTTATTGAACATTTCGTAAATATAATCATAATGTCATATTGGTACTTACAAAAACTAAATAAATTTGTCAGAAGTACGTGTTCTATAAATCTTGATTTTAAAGGCTAGAATGATCTAAATGAATTCCATGAAGTCTTTTGAGAATTTTCTAACATGTTCCTTTTACAAGAGGTTGAGGTTTGGACGATACTGCCGAAAAAAACGACAGTTTCTCCCGGGCTCGAAGTCGTACGTCGCAAATTTTGAACAAGTGTATGTAAAATGTTTTTTGTTAAAATATGAGAATTTTTCTGGGTTTAGAGTTGAGTATATGTCGCGACATCAGACAGTTCGCTTCGGTTTCGGTATTCCGAAAAAAAAATTATTACTATAGAGCATAGGTTTTTTGTGAACTTTTTCCTATCATATAAAAAAGAGTCAAGAAACAATAACCTTAAACAAAAGTGTTTATGTTTTTGTGTTTTTTCAACATTGAAAAATATAAAGAGGGAAGGTAACAAAGCTATTAATTTAAGAAGAGATCTTGCTAGATACAACAGAATTTAAAATGGAATCATTAATTGGATATAATGGATTTAGTTTCGTGTCATAATTTGGAAATTGCGGGAATTAATTTCCAATCAAAAAATTAAAGGATCTGAATTTGGGATTTATTCATAATTATTCGCCTATGTCAAATTTTCAATTTTCAAGTAATGTATGAAATACAGGTATGTACCAAAAAAACTAAAATTACTATCAATCATATCTGTTTTATTTTCAGGTAAAAACAATATTTTTTAAATCTAACCATTTAAGAAATTTTATACCTGTTGTTTTTCCTATAAATTACCCCTGATGAGGAAGTCTAAATTGGCTCCGAAACATGTTGGTCCCCAGTAGTATAAAAAAGACGGAAAAAAGAAAGAGTGTGAGGATGGTTTTGGTGACTCTCTTTTCTCCCTCTTTTTCCTTCCTGTTGTGTACATTTATTACACATCTGTCTCTAATGAGCCGAAAAAACAGGTAGTCTCAAAGTCTATTTTTGAATTGTGAACTTTTTGGGTATTCTTTTTGAGTACACAAACAATTTTCATTAGAAAATAGATTTTATTTCGATCTTTAAGAAATTTTAAAAGAGAGACATTCAATTTATCAAAAGAAATCTATATTACTTAAATATACTTTAAAAATTTGAGGAAGTTAGTAATTTTTTTAGAAATGTGTTATTGCTTCGGATTATTACCTTTTTCTTTTTGAAAAAATGGAATAATCTGAATGGATTGGTTCTAAATCAACCCACAAAATTTGATCTTGGCACTATGATCTATTTCCTTAATTTCCCAAGTTCTGTGTACATAAATCTTGTAATAATTTTTTCAGGTTTTCCTATTGTACAACTAATTTAAATGTTAACCTGGTACTTATCATAAAATAAGGTTGCCACAAGGTTTTACATACAATTTTCAATTTCATAACTAATGAAAATGTTGACCTGGTGCTAATCAAAAAATAAGATTGTCATAGGTTTTACATACAATCAGGTGAAAGAAATTATACCCTCGTTGCCTACGAGGAAGATGCCATACTAACAATATGTGCATATTATGTACCGCTGAGTACTTTATTTACATTTTCTTTAAGCTTATGATTTTTTACAGATATTTTTTAGTTCAGATATATTTAATATACTTTCAGTCTACCACATTTTTTAATTTTTTGGGTATACTGTTAATATAATTAAAATGTCATCCTGGTACTTAGGACACTGAAACCCCGCTTTAGAGACCTCAATGGCCTTCGTTTCTATTTCAAGGTTCTCCAAACCGTAAACAATCAGGGCCATATGAACCATTTCTGCTGGAGTTTTCTCTTAAAATATTTTTTTTTGTATTTTGCCATTTTGGTTTTAAAATATCATAATGAGAGTGAAAATGTTTGTGTCCGAAAATCAAACTTGATCAAAGTACTGATTTTTAAGTGTGCACGTACATACATCAGGGTGGCCATTTTAATAGAAGACAAAAATTCCCGGTCATTTCCCGGTTTTTTCTCGGTTCGCAAACATTTTTCACGGTCAATAGAATTGAAAAATTCGAACTCTAAAGCTAAACAACTATCCATTTGAAGCAATAAAAAAAGAATACAAATAAAAGCACTCAAAGTGGAACTCTTGAATTTCAAACTTTTTAAATTAAAGTTTGAGTTTTTTAATTCGAAAATTTTGTATTTGAATGCTCAATGATTTACACCTATAAAATGGAAGGTACCAACCATTCTGAGACAGCAGCATCTAAATCCTTACTGTCACTTGTCTTTGACGATTTATTTTTCACATATTCACGACTTTCCGCCTTCTTTCTTACAAAAGATTCGCAAGCTCTCACAGCCTTGTAGACGCTCTCAGAAATACCAAATTTCTTTAAAATAGACTGTTTTGAGGCACCTGTTTTCACTTCGTCTAAAATTTCGTATTTCTCTTCAAAAAATAAACGCTTCCTCTTGTTTTCGTTCGACATTTTTGTAAAGCCTGTTCACACGTGGTTTCGCCTAACCTCAATTGCGAACTGAAGCAGACGACACGAGTAACCGCGAAAAGTACTGCCCGCTTTCTTCATACGCTCCTGCGTTGTTGTGGAGACACTGCCGCTGACCTTGCAGCGGTTCTCTCTCGTCCCCTTGGTCACCATGTCATTTATAAAGGGCCAGAAGGATGTACATAATTTGAGTTATAGTATTTGTTTTCAATTAAAATGAAATTTCATACGCAATGTTAAAATATTATAATATCTTATTATTGTCTCTTTGGAATAAATTCTGAATCTTGATATTTGGGGCTAAGACTTTCTGTATAGTTTCCTAAAATCTACTGGCATTCTTCGAACAGATGATTTTTACGAGGGTTTGGGAGTGGTTATTCTCTCTCTCTAAAAAAAATGGTAAAATGTTTTTGTTTGGCTATAGTAAGTGGCTATACAGGTGAGTCAGCTGTAGAAATGCTCTCCTTCAGTGCGGTTTGTGTTCCTCTGAATTTCTTCCCGGTGGAGAATTTTTCATCATAATTAAAAAATATATATATTAAAAATTTGATTTATGCTTCTACCTTTAAAAAGAAAACTAAAGTTAACAAAGTTTATAAACATTCTTGAAAAATAATTGAAATTTTTGTTTGATTAGTGTTGTCCTGAAGTGTTTGCAGAAATTTGGCTTACACAATTTTAGATATTATACGCAGAAAGTTCTATTTAAAAATTATTTCATCTTTTCTTATTTTCATGTTTTTGTTAATATAATTTTCAGTGTAATTGATAAGAAAAATTTCATAAGACAGTAGATTTCATTTCGATATTTAAGAAATTTTAAAAGAGAGACATTAAGTAAGGATTGGTTCCAATCTGCAGGGTTGCCTATGAATCAACCCACAAAATAGATATGTACTGTCTTTTGAAAAGAAGAATTCATAAAAACGACAATAATAATAGAAAGAGAATTTCGTTTATTTATCACTTTTTCAGCATTTTTTTCGGTCATTAAAATTTTAAATAATTAAAACTAAATTTGCAATTAAGGTATACAAACTGTGACAATCCTGAATTGGGGCCGTTCAAAAACAACGTCACACTGCCAGGGGGTGAGGGAGTTAATAGATTTTGTGACGATTTGTGATATGGGGGGGGGGGGGGTGAAACCGCAGAATGTGACATCACACATTAAAAATATGAATATGAATAACAATTTTTTGTAATGCTAGAAAAAATGAAAAATAGTGGTTTTAATTTATAAGTAAAGTACCTAAATACAGACTTCACACTTTTGCCCATTTTCACATCTTTACCCCCTTTTTAAAGAATTCCTCTTTTTACCCTGTTTTGAAGAAACTTACCCCTTTTCTTGTTTTTTCGCTTAAGTACGAACTGAATTAATAGTAACCAGTAAGAAAATCCAACTATTTTTCGTTAAAAGTTAATTCTTTTTAAATGAAAAGTCTACTATTATATTTTTGGTTCAAAATTCATCTCTTTGGGTTAAAAATTCTACTATTTGGTTGAAGATTTCACTATTTTGTTAAGAAAACGTTTTTTTTTAAATTGATCATTTTTATTTGAAGATTCAACAATTTGGTTGAAAATTCATGTTTTTTGTTGTAAATTCGTTTTTTTGGTAGAACATTTATTTATTGATTGAAAATTCAACTACTTGTTTACAAGTTGAATGATTTTGTTCAAAATTCATTTTATTAGTTGAAAACCCATCTCTTTAGTTAAAATTTTGTTGAAAAAAAATTCTGTCGAAAATTCGTTGTTTTTTGTTATAAATCAATTTTTTGAACTACAAATTTTACTATTCCATGTTTGGTTAAAAATTGATAATTTTAGTTGAAAATTAGACTGTTTTGTAGAAAGTTCGCCTTTTTGGTTATTTGAAAATTTAATTGTTTTTGATTTAAAATTAAAATCTTTTTTGGTTGAAATGAAAAATATTACATTTTTCGTTGAGAATTCATCTTTTTGGTTAAATTCGATTGTTTTTGATTTGAAATCAAAATCTTGTCTTGGTTGAAATATCAACTACACTGGAACCTCGATTTATTTGCCCTCGGTTTATTGTCTTCCTAGAATGTCCGCCGGCTCGCATTCGGTGATGAGGGGTCGAAGACGCCGAGAAAGAGGATCGCCGCAGCCCTCGCATCCGTTGGTGAGGAGGTCTGAGGAGCCGAGAGAGAGGTGCGCGAGTTCAGCGGTGTAACTCAGTTCCCCCTGACTGTTTACATTGTAGACGTAGAAGTTCTTGGAACGGAGTCACGGTCGTCGAGACAATGCCCGAGACTCAAACTAAACCGAGGTTCCAATGTATTATATTTTTCGTCGAGACTTTATCTCTTTTGGTTCAAAAATTCAACTACTTAGTTGAAAGCTGAACTCCTTCGTCAAAAATTTAATTAGTTTGTTGAAAATTCGTCCATTTGGATCGAAAATTCATCTGTCTTCTAAAAAATTCAATTTTTTGGCCTGAAAATTCCACTATTTGGTTGAAAATACAACTGTTTTATGTTGAAGTTCAATCTATTTTGTTAAAGAATTTGACCATTTGGTTAAAAATACATCTTTGTAGGTTGAAAATTCATATTTTCGGGTTTTAAAAAGTCAAATATTTTGTTGAAAATTTAATTATTTTGTTGAGATTTTCAACTTTTTAGTTGAAAATTTAATTGTTTTTGGTTGAAATTTAATCTTTTTGGTTTGAAAATTCGACCATTAGGTTGAAAAGTCATCTTTTTAGGCTAAAAATTCAACACTTTGGTTAAAAATTCATCTCTTTTTCTTGAAAGTTCAACTATTTGGCTGTAAATGCAACTGTTTGGTCTAGAATTAATTTTTTCGTTTGTTGAAAATTCAACTATTTGGTTAAAAAATCATATTTCTTAGTTGAAAATTAATATTTTCGGGTTTAAAAGTCAACTGTTTTCTAAAACATTAAACTTTTTAGCTTTAAAACTCAACTCTATCTATGAAAATTTATCTCTTCTGGTAGGAAATTAATGTTTTTTTTTTTGTTGAAAATTCAACTATTTTGTTGAAAATGCAATATATTTTAATTTAAAATCTTAAACATTTCATATTGAATTCAATATGATACTTATATACATTAATTTTATTTAAAAGAATTTATTCCCCTAATATTTCCCTACTTTCATGAAAAACCACCCGATTTCCCCTTTTTGAGAGCATTTTGGGCTGTGAAGTCTGTTGAAATATTATGTTTGTATGTTTTGTGTTTCTTTTTAGGCGTTTATCAAATGAAATCAAAGGAAAAATTTTTACTTAAAGGGGGGAGGCTGCTTGCATTTGTGACGTCATCCTGGGGGTTGAAGCTTTGTGTGATGATCTGTGTCGAAGAAGGGGAGGGGCGGAAAAGTTTTCAAAATAAAATGACGTAGTATTTGAACGGCCCTATTTGAAAATATTTCAAAATCGAAGCATTATGACAATAATTCGAACACATCTAGTTTGAAGGTCTAAAAAATTCGACAGTATTTTAAAATAAAACATTCAACAGTTTACAATTTGAAAGATACAGTCCGAAAAGTTCCCGACCGTTAAAAAGTTTTATTATACAAAATTCCGAATGAAGCTTACAACATCAGTGTCACATTTCGAGACAAGTCTGGTCTCATCCTCATCATCAAACCTTACTTACTACAATTGAGAAAATTTGGTGGAAAATTAATTGGTGCATAGAAGAGCGGTACTGCCTATGTATTTTTAATTATAATATAATGTTTAGATAATAAATAATTTTTAATTTTAAATATGATAATTATAATTATAAATAATCGAAAATTCCTATTCTCTCCATATAGAATCGTCGCGGTAAGGAGCTTGGGGCTTTCCTCTGGAGTCGATTTAAAAAAGGAAAACTCGTTTCAAGACTCTCAGTAACTCGAGCAATAACTGAAACTTTATGCAGTGTTACGTATTCATGGATGCCCTCTGTTACGTAAATAAATATAAATCGGAGCTTTCTACCCCAAACCAACTACTAAAAAACTTTTTTTTTAATGTTACAAAATTAATGAAAATAAATCAAAATATTGTTACGGCAAACCAGCCTTTTTCTGTAATATTTTTAAAACCCTACGTTTTGAATGCAGCACCCGTTTTAAAATGTAATAACAATAAGAGTATGTATAGTGAGAAACAGCTACATTCTTTTCGGTGATCAATTTTAAGGTAATCTGCTTACTTGGACACCCGAATCTAAAGCTTCAAGAAATTGACAGCTCATTGGAACTTACCTGAAACAGAGAATAAAAATCTGGTCAGCTCATATGTAACACAACTACGTAATGAAAATACGAAGCAAATAAGTATAAACATTCTTCAAATAATTTAAATATATTTGTGCATGTCCAATAGGGTTGCCCAAAAAAACCAATGTTATTTTTATCACTCACCCCCTAATTTTGTTCCACTTTGTGAAAAAATAATTGCAAAATTTTCTTTCATTTTTCAAAGACGTTTAAGTCGCGATCTGGGGCCTTAAATTTACCCGAAACGATTAAAACATTTAATTAAGGTTTTCCGTAGAAATTGAAGGCGTTAAACAGAAACCTTAAAATATGATACCAGCAGAGGCTAAGAACAAAAAAAAACGCACCTCAATATTAGTCCAAGAAACTACCCTTTATAGGGGCTGAAATATCGTACTTTGTGCTCCGAAGATTTTATATAGTATTCTTTGGATGACTTTTTTAACTTTTTAAATGACTTGAAGAGATACAGGAAAGTGAAAAAATTCTGTCTTCGCAGAAGAGCACAATATGATGTTTCAAGCCCTAAAAAGGGTAGTTTTTCGGGGCTATTTAAGGCCCCAGGGACACAATTTAAAGTTCTTTTGAAAATGAAATAAAATTATGCAATAAGAAAACTCCCAATTTTTAATGTATCTAAATTTAAAAAAAAAAACCTTTGAATGAATTCCATTTCGCAAACTAGGAAATTAATACTTGAAAATATAATAAGTATATTCACTTCTACTTTAAATTTTTAAAATAATTGAAACTAGAATAGCTAAGATTAGAACTTTAAAAAATTTCCTTTTTCAAACCGCAGATAAAGCACTATCAGCAATACCAGATTTTTCCAGAAAGTTCCTGACTTTCCCTGATTTTCTATTATTTTCGAAGATATCGCGACAATCCTGACCCGGCTAAAAATTATCAGGAGGCTGAATAAAAATTATAAACTTTAGATTATCGAACGGATTTTTCGATTCTAAGTGGCCTGGCTGTTTGACATGGAATGCTCCCTACATATCAACAATCAACATACGTGCCAAGATAGATATGTACAGTGATCATCGAGGGAGTCATGTTATATGCATTGTGCGAATTCATACGTGTCTTGACGAATAGATGGATGAGCAATGTGCATACGTAAAACGCGGTCATTTCTTAAAAAAGTTTTTTTAAAGTATTTTTGTCTTCTATTTATTTTTATGAATCACTACTCTACAAATTTAACAAGTAAAGGAAGGATTGCTCAATTTCTGCAGAAATCACAAGAATTTTACTGCTATAAATAACTACGTACATCAATTCATGCACATAATTAAGCAGATTTTTCAAGTAGAAGAGAATGAAACGTGGAACCTTTTTTTATTCTTATTTATAAATTTGATAATCAAATTTAGAATAACATCCATAAAGAAAATTTTTTACTTAATGTATTGTAACAAATTAATAAGATAGAAAATAATAGAAAATTTTCAAGGTTGCAATGTGAAAGTTTCAAAGTTGGCAAACATCCAATTTAGGAGATCCTATGAGAGTTAGAGTTTTAATTAAATTCCTAATTTAGCAAGTACATTTTATAATTTTCAAGAATAGACAAATTAGTTCTCTCATTTTCTGCAGGAAGCATAATTCAATTTGATCAAATTTCCTATTGATAATAGAAGAGTTTTTAATTAAATATTAGAAAATGTATCTACATACGTTTATAAAGTGAAAGTTTCTAAGTTCAAAAATATCCAAATTGGAAGTTCCTATTGCGAAATTTTAGCTTTGATTACCTCCGCAAAATAACTTTTATTGTACAAATTTGTTAAATTAAAATAGTAATTTCACAGAGACAATTTTATCTTAAGGGGCTGACCTGAATATATAACAATTTTCAAGGAAGTCATTAATATCCCATTGCGAAAAGTCAGATTGAATTATTCAATCCCACAACCACATCGTTAATTTAGTATAACGCCATGCAATAATTAATTAGTGAAGTAATTCATTAGTGATGGAATCATTATAAATAAAAGATTAATTTTATTAGTTCCTATTAATAAGGTGTAAATATTGGGTTGGGTTAGGGGACAAGGATTTGATACATTCGGGGAGAGTCAGAGCCCAAAATAAATATCCACATTCTAAAATGGGTTTGTCCTTTCCTCATTGACCTCCAGTTTTTTGTGACCTAGCCAGGCGGGTTTATCTGAATGCCGACAAGTGAGAGGAAAAAAGAAATTTTAAAAAAATAATTCAAATAAAATGAGTCGACAGTCAGACGTAGGGCGCAAACACTGTGTGGGGAATGTAACAAGTTCCTTGGCATTTGAACTACCGCTCTAATTAATCGCTAATTGCGATGACGAATATCAACGAAAACTGAGAAAGAAAAATAGAATGTCATTTTCTTTAGTAAAGATTAGAAACTTAATCTATGTTTTCCTACAGTTTTCTTTCATTATCTCATTCAAAAAAATATTTCAATGGTTTTGTTCATTTGTTTTCAAAATCGTACAAGTACAATTAACGCATTTTTAATTTAAAAAATGAACTATAAACTCATTGGAAACTGGGAAATTTTAATACATCTTATATCAAAAATATTAATAAAAACAACTAAAATTATATTTAAATTTTCTAAATTATCTTAAATTTTAGGCCCTTCAGATTAAACAATTCAAACTGAATGAAGAGAATCACCTTTGAGGTTATTTTAATAGTTTATTGTTTAATGTAGAATCTATAATAGTATTATTAAATTTTCGTTTATAAAATAATTTTACTTAATTTTTCAAATTGAGAAATTCTTGTCGTTAAGAAACAAAATTACAAACTTCACTATTATTTCATATCTCTGACCTTTGAGTCAATTTTGGTGATTTTATGAACAAATCTCCACATTTTTGTTCATTTTCGTTACACAATACATAATCAAAATTGCACTTCCAAGAATATATCGGATTTTTATTGCTGATTGACTCTCCTGATACCACTTGACATTTTCCTATACCCTGATTAGATCGGATAAAACTTAACTTTCACTTAATATCTCTCGTATGTTTTCAAGAATGTTTATTTTTCTATAGAAAGTTGAAGATTTCAAATAAATCACGTAATCTTAATGACTAAATTACAGATAAGAAAACATTTAAGGCATCTTCAAATTCTAGAATTATTTTTCAAGTTTGAAAATATTTCTCGGTTTTGAAAATCTTGAAAAATACTCAACTCAATTAAAACACATTTAGTACTATAAAAATTTACAGTTAATAGAAATATAATGATTAATTATTACTGGATTAAGAAATCTAGTCAAGGAAAACCAATTAAGTAAGTTCAAGGGAAATTCTATTTTAGTTCTGAATTACATTATTTTGGCACAAACGGATTTGTGCCTCTAATTAAATTAGATCTTTTCTCACGTTTCTATTTAAAGATTCCTCCTATTTTAACCGAAATTTGTCTTAGCTCAATTATATTTTAGAAAATTTAACAATAAATTATTCCATGAGGAAAATATCAGCAGTTAAAAATGAAGCAATTGAAGTTTATGAAAGAGTTTAAATATGAAACTGTTATGAAAGAATTATTGAACAAAATATTTCTTCTTCCTTATTGACTTCGATTTATAAATGTGTACCTTGCTAGTGGGAAATTCCATATTAAAAATTTTCCTTATAGGCGTAAGTTTGTACATGCAATATTCACTGTAAAATGTAAATAAAGACTAGCTTTTCTGGTTCTCTTCAATCTACGCAAATTATTTTTGCTAAAAATAAAAGACAATTTTTTCATTTCATTTACAATTATTAAAAAATAAAGAATGGAAAATAAGTGTTTGAATAGGAAATGTTTAAATATAAAAAGCTTTAAAACAGAATTTCCAAAAACATCCCAATTCCAAAGGCAACAAGTTGCATATTAGCCTCAAAATTTGAAACTTTAAGGCCTTGATTTCTGAAAATCAGTTATTGAATATTTAATGCATTAGAATTTGAGTAGCGAGATTTTAAAATCACAATAGTTTTTATCTTGCAAAAATACGAATAATAAAATCTAAAAATTGAAAAAAAATTCAATTAAAATAGCACCCGTATTATAAAAAAATGTATAGAAATGTCTGAGTACACCGGAAATATTTGGTCCACGCGCACTGAATTTCGGTCAACCTAGACACGGCCAAAATTTATAATATATAGCATCATTTTAGAGAAAAAATAAGTGGGTTACACATTTTCGTTTTTTCTCGACTTTAGCGACAAGAAAACTCAAAGCCATGGGAAAATTTGTATAAAATAATATTTTATAAGGAAAAACCTTATTTTTTCGACTTCTTCCAGACTACTTACATATCTATTTATATATTTTTCTTATAAATAATCTGGAGCAAGACAACAAAAAAAGGTTTTTCCTTATAAAATATCAATTTGTTGTTTCCCAGACATTAAACTTAAAATATTTTACATTCCGAAGTTTTTTTTGTAATTTGCATCAAGAGTTACTCACTGTGCATTAAAACTTTCAGGAAATGGTGTTAATTTACATAGAACTTCGAAGGATAGACGGCAACAATATTCAAACAACTTTTGTTGTCGTTTCGAGTTTCGATAATAATTCTGTTCTTTTCAGGATAAAAATACTTTTTGGTACGACTCAAGGTTATCAGAATCACATAATCTGAATTAAATATTCCAAATGCTTTCCAAACGGAACACGACTCTCGCGTATAGATTTTAGAATTTAACTCGTTTTGAAGATCACAAAAAATTATTAACTTTAAAATACGCGAAATTGTGAAAAACTGTATACCTAATTATTTTATTAAAATTCTAAATTTGGATTTTTCTTCAATATAAATCATATGGGTGTTAATTTTATAATTTCTAAGTTAACATTTTTTCTCTTAAATAGATTGAAAGATCTCTAAATTTTTAATAAAATGATAGCAGGATGGAGTCATTTGAAAATTTTTTAAGAATCTATTGAGAAGGTAGTTTAAATTGTAATGTTTTTAAAAATTTTAAATAATACCCAAAATAATAAACATTTCTCGATGTTCTTGTGCTAAATTAAAACGTAAACTTCTGTGCAATCCCACTAACTTGGCAGAATAATTGTAAAAAAATCTTTTCGCATGGTGCAAGTAGTTCAGAATGGAACAACAAACATAGAAAAATTTAAATATGCTCTTCTGTTAAGAAACCAATTTTTTTAAATATATGAAATAAGTAATCATGAATTTTCTATAAAAATGCTTTAAAATATACATTCATTTGATTGTTATTATTATTTTCCTGCAAATGAGATGACTTCAAATTTCCTAACTTTTTTATTTCAACTTCAAGTTCTTGCACAGTGCAAAAAAAGAACAATTATGTTGATAAGCTGCTGCGATTCTTTATAAATTTACTTTTGAAATGAGTACAAGAACATTAAAAAATGTCTATAATTTCAGATTTTATTTTAAATTTGGGGAAACATTAAACATTAAAGAAATTTGCACTATTTTTGCAATAGCTTTTTAAAAAATTGACAAAATAACTTCAATCTGGGTTCATCTATTCAGAATTTAAATAGCCTCAACATATTTGAGTGAAAAAAATGCGAACACCAAATTAATCAAATTAACAAATTACACTTAACTATGAATTCAAGTCCTCTGGATGTGTGTCGTTTCTCGAATTTCCGCCAGCTCGCATTCAGACGGCCCTGACTGTTTACATCGAACAAGCTTTGGAAAAGCTTCAAGGTCATGACAAGCCATACCCGAAACCCGACATGAATTCAGACTTCAGTGTACATATTAAATGCCAACAAATGGGTATCTCCATATACTGAGGAGAAGTAATAATTGTGTACATATTTAAATAGTGTTATTTGCATATTTGTGTTTCCCCTTCAACTTTGAACAAAAGTCATCATTTTCATTCAATTTTAATTAAAGGTTTAATATGAAATTTGATATTTTTAAAACCTTTCATTAACAATGAAATTTGAAATTGTAATTTAAAAGTACTTAAAATTGGTTAATATTTAACGTGTAGTTATGAGATCCTTAAATTTGTAATGACTTTCTATTTTAACTGTTAAATTTTCAAAAATTTCCAATTTGACACTTTTTTTGAATTTGTAACGTTTTTAAGCACCTACTTCTTGAAATGGAACATTTTTTATAAATTCTATTGGAAACCACACTCTCAAGTTTAACATTGATTAATTCCAATCAATTCTGAATGCTTCTAAGCTATAATGGACAAACGTTAATCTGTTTTTAATGTTTAAATGTTCCAAATTTAAAATAGTTAAATATTTGAAGTTGCCAAATGGAGATTGTTCAATTTGAAACTCTTAAATTGAAAATTTGGAATGCAAAAGAATTTTGAAAGTTTCATCGTGTTAGTTCTTAGTTTTATGTTTTTGATTGAAAATTGTCCAATTTTAAAGGTTCTCACTTTTGAATGTCTGAACATTAAACAGTTCAATTTCAATTTTTAAAAATTGTGTATTATGTTTTAAAACGTTTGAAGGAATATTAAATATCTGTTGAAAGCTATTTGTTTAAAAATATTTGGATGAACCACTTCAATGCTTCGTGATCTCTCGTGACCGAAAAAACTGAGATAATATACTATCAAAACACTTTTATTATGCATTTTAGTACATTCGAGAAAAAAATCCCGGTCACTGAATCAAATTCCGGTCATTTCCCGGCTCCCCGGTCAAGTAGACACCCTGTTCCTCTACTAGGAAGCAAATGATAAATAAAAGTTGTTACCAAACGGGTTACAGTTAATTGCACGTGCAATTTAATAAAGAGAGAGTCTCAATTGACTACTGGTTGTTAATTATTTAAAAACAAGTGCGTTGATAAAGGCAGAAAAACGTGGTTAATAGTGCTCTTGCATTACGGTAACCGCGGTTATGGTCACCGATACGGTTCGACGTAACGACGTACTTAGAGAATCATAATTCGTAATCAGTTAGTACCTCGTGACCCTACCTTGCCTGAGAAACAAAAAGCACGTGCTCGCAAGGCGAGTGTATCGTGCCTGCAATATTATCGCCTACCTACGTTTCTTGAGAAAGATCTACTCTAAAAATACATCCGTCAAAGGCCCCGTTTCTCGCGACACAAATGTCAATTTCAGAGAGAGGAAACTTTTTGTATTTTACAGAGATGCCTTAAAACCATTTTAAAACACGGGTATGCGAGAAATAAAAATAAAAAAGAGAGTTACGAGAGGATGTAGTCAATTTAAAAAAATTGTATCATGAGATTTAAATTGCATCATCATCACAGATTAAAATCATAATCAAATAAAGGCAATTTTCCGTAATAATAGCCCTGGACGAACTGGTAATGGGTTAGTCTTACAGAAAATTCCGTAATAGTATACTGTCCGAAAACAAAAGAATTGACTTGAAAATCTTCAATTTTAAAAAATAAATTTGTAAAGACTTTTATTTTGACAGATTTTCTATCTTTAGAATTTTAAGACAATTTACGTTTCCACCTTTTTCGGATTATGGAAATTTCCGTAATACTAGCCCCAGCGCTATACTTGACCCGTTAATCTTACGGAAAATTCTGTAATATTACTGCAGAAAACTTATGTCAAAGTCCTGGAATTTATAAATTTGAAATCTGAAATTAAGAGGTATTTTCACAGGAATCCTTCAAAATGGGATGCTTGCAAACTTCACAGCTGATATATAACACTAGAAGTTCTTCAAAATATAGAATTTTTGCCATTTTAATGTGCACACAACTTCTTAAAAAATTATAAATCTTTTAGTTTGAAAACAAATTTTGAAAATAGAAAAGATACAATTATAATCAGGGTGTCTACCCGACGGATGAATTTAAATTCTCGGTCATTTTCCGGTTTTCTCTCGGCCAATTGTTAATTTTTCCCGGTCAATTTAGAAGTGTTCAAAAGATTTGATTGATTTCAAAAGATTTCAAGAGATTTCTTAATATTTCAAAAGTTTTCAAATATTTCTGATTTTGAATAGGGAATTTTGGAAAAGAATCATAATAAAATTCTGAGTTGGAACTTCAGATAATTTTTAGTCATAAGAATTACGATTCTGATTTGGAACAGAGAATTTTGTAAAAGAATTATAATTCTGAATTTGAACTGAGATTTTTTAAAATTCCCTTCGTCTAAATTAGAATTGAAAAATGGGAAGAGGGAAGTTTTAAATTAATTTGAAAATTTGGAAGAAGGAAGTTTGAAATTCGGACGAATTTTTATTTACAAAAGAAAATTTTTTTAAATATAAACAAATTATGATTTGGAACAGAAAATTTTCAAAATCTGACGAATTCTGACTTGGAACAGGGATTGTTTTTGTAAATTTTCTTTTTATAAATCAGAATTAAAATTTTTTCCCAAAATTTCCGTTCCATATCAAAAATTCTCTGTTTCAAGTCAAGTTATAATTCTTTACGGACTCTTCTTGGCCTAAAGTAAAAATTATAATTGTTAACGAAATTTCCTGTTCTAAAGTGAACCTAAATGAAAATGATAATTCTTTACTTCACGGTAATTCCCAGTTCTATCTCAGAATTATAATTCTTTTGGAAAATTCTTTACTAAAATTTCCTGTCCCAAAGTAAAAATTATAATTCTTTTCGGAAACTTCCTGTTCCAAGTCACAATTATATTTATTTCCAAGAATTATCTGTCTAAACTCAGAATTACATTTCTTTTAGGAAATTCCTTACACTTTATGTGAATTTTTCTTATTTCTTTTGCTTATGCCCTGTTCTAACTTAGAATTAGAGTAATACAATGTACGAAACCACTTTGAATATGCATATTAGTACATTCGAGATAAAAGTCCTGGTCACTGAATCAAATTCCCGGTTTTTCCCGGTTATCCTAATTGCCCGGTCCTGTAGACACTCTAATAAGTTCACTTATGAAGTTGATTTTAAGTTGTACAATTTTAAACTCCTTTCCATCTGAAATATTAGCTAATTTTTAAAACCTTAAATTTAACGTATTCGATTGAAAATATTTCCAATTTAAAAATGGTTATATTTAAAATTGTCCTTTTTTTTTGTAAAAACTGCATTTGAGTTAAATTATAATAGGAAATTATAATGAAAACGTCAATTTTGAATATGCTTGAAATTCTGAACGTTCAAATGAAGGAAATTTTTACTGACAGCATTTTAAAGTACAAACAGTGCAAAAGTTGTGGCCCATTACATTGAAAGTAATACAATTATAAAAGAAACTTATAATGTATATTTTTATTTGTATTGGAAACAATATTTCTAGATAAAATGAAATTGGGAAAACATATTTCGTTTATTTGAATGTTTAGAACTACAGATACATCCATTTGGAGCATTTTGAAACGCCAAGTGTCAGTGAATCACAACAATCAACAATCACGAAACACAAAGATTCAACCAACACGAGCGAAATCGCAGAAGCTTGTATAAACAAAACTGAAGCACGTATAAACAAAACTGAAATAATCGAATATTATTATATGGAATATAATTAATTATATCATTAAGTTCGTACGTTTAGACCGTTTAGACTGCTTTCGCCTAATATAACCTATAAATAAACATCAAAGAAATAAGGAATTAAGACTGATCTCATATTCTTGATTTGAAATATTACAATTTATCAAAAAAACTCATTAAGACTTTAACAAATTGACATCCCTATTATAGATCTATAATTATTAACTTTTCTCTCCCATTTTTTCTAACTAATAATCTCGGTAATATCTCTTAGGGTCTTTGACGTCTAACTTGTTTTCGGAGTGAAGTGACTGTCACGTGGAAAAACAGCTGAAATAAACCTAACCTAACTTCCGTACTTTTCCCCAACTCCAAAGCCTTTCAACAACTCTCATAATCCCTTTCAAAACCTTCATTTTCTATTCCCTTTCTCACAACAATCCTAACAAAAATCACAATCACAACAAATAGCACCTCTGATAAAAAAAAATAAAACAAAAGATCTTCTAAAAATAACACAGTTCTCAAAGGGAGTAAAAAAGTCACGTGGCACCAACCTGTCGCTCTTTTGAACAACTACCAAAGGCGCGAGAACCTGGAGAGGCGGTTCCGCGGAGATGCCTTGCGCCCTTTGCTTCCTGGGGCGGGGTTTCGTCGGCGTGAGTGGCGATTTAAATGGCAGTACACTGAGAAACTTGTCAAGGTGGCTGCGCAGGTCCTGAATTTCAGAGTCGCGCCGTCGCAGCTGCTCCTCTAGGTCTGCGATTCGCTCGTCCTTGACGCGCAGAAGCTCCTGGAGTTCCCTCAGGGTGCCCATGGCAGCAACAGTTTGCTGGGGTGCCAGGATCGCCGGTGCCGTGGTCCCAGGAAGGGCACCACTTTGTTCAGGACGGACGACCGTGGTGGTGCCGGTCGTATTTGCCAGCTGCGAAGCGTCCTCCTCGTCGGCGAGCCGTTGCTGCGTCGACGAGAAACACAAGGAGTCGAAGCACACGCGCATAGACACGCAGGCGTCGGTGATCAACCGGCATTCGCCGCGGTCCATTCACCAGGCCGTCGGAAACGATCACGAAAATGATCAATCGATTGAGGATCGCCGGGACCTGGTGCACGAGGAGGAAACTTGTTGATCGTTGGATTTTTCGAATATTCGACTGTCGACCCAACCCGTCGGTCCGCAACGACAGCACAAGCGAAATTATAAGGGACGACACCGTCACACCGGAGTAAATTTTATCCGAACACACGACGAACGATGTCGAGGAGACATAACATACGAAGTGGCCACGAGCGCCACTTCCAAGTGGTTTGCGAAAAACCCATTGGAACGTGGCGGGATGAAGTTTCTGCGACGGATTGTGGGTTTGTTGTTGGGATGGGGAAGGGGCATGAGTATAGTGCCCTGAAGAGACGAGTAGAGGCGCTAGGTGAGGGACATGGGTTGGTGTGACTGGAGAGGTACGGCAGTGCTGCCAATGGGAGGATTTGAAGTTTGAATGTTTGAGGGTTATTTGAAAATAACAAACACGTTATTATTGACTGGCATAATATGCGCGCGCTACAGCGCACATGTAACATTGTTTTGCCCATTAATAATTTATAATTATAAAACAAGATTACTATGATTCCAATTTTCAATTGTACAGTTTAATCACTTTAAAATCAAGTTAAAATAATTCATTATTGAATGCCTAGTTCTTACATGGTTTTATTTTTAAGGCAATATTTTTATATTTTTTCACAGATCAGTTTGGAGAAGAGCTTGGAAAATTAGAGAGCTACTTCAAAAATATTCAGTTCTTAATGCTTTTTTGGAATTTTTCAAGCGCGCACGATGTCAATTTAAAGCTATTATACAGTGAAATAGTTCAATTTTAAATATGCATCATTTTGAATATTTCATTCCGACATTTTTAATTGTGTACTGTGCTGCAAATTTTAAACATTATTTCAGTTTTTCAGTTGTGTATATTTGAAATTGATGTATTCAATTTTGAAGATATCTAATTAAAAAATATTCATCTTTAACTGTTTCTATTCTGTGTACAATTTTTAAGTTTCATTTTGAATCTACGAAATGTTTATTTCCCTAAATATAAAACTTATAATTTTGAAAAAATAAATTGAAATTTTTAATATCTGCGTCTTGAATGCTGTGAATTTTCAATTTTAAAGGCTATAAATTTGATATTGCACCATTTTTCAGCACTTCAAATTCAACAAATTTTAATTTTAACTGCTCTAAATTCGAAAATGGTTCAATTTTAAGTAAGCCTAAGAATACAAATTTATCCATTTTTGTAGCTTCCAAATCTTTGGAAATGTACAATTTTAAGTATTTTTCATTTACAGGTTGTTTAATATCGAAGGCTTTGATTTGGAATTTATTTAAATATTTAAGTTTTCAATACAATAGATAAGGATGATTGTCAAATTGGCGGCATACTTGAAGTCCCGGTAATATAAAAATTACATGGAAAGTTGTCCTGATTTTTTTTTACTAAATTAATAAATACTTCTAATCGACTCTAAAAAATGGTCAATTCCTTTCCTTAAATTTCTATTCCAATTAGCTTCATTTAATATGCAAACACCCGAAACTTCATTACCGTTCTCTGTTCCAACGTCAACCTTTACATCAATACAATTTTTTTCTCCGTTCTTCTGAAGAATATTTTTAAAAAAGCTTATTGTATCATATTTTTGACCTTCAAAGGAGCAAAGCTATAAATAGTGCCTATTTTTTAATTCAAGTAAATATTATTATAAAAGGTTTAAAGTCTTCCCTCGAGTTTCGTTTTTTTTCTTCATTACTATACGAACTTTTTTTTAAATAAAAAATTATTATTTAAATTTTATTATAAACAGAGACATATTAAGCATATAGTTTACTACAAAATTATATAAAATTAAATTTATAATGTTGACTGCTTTTTTAGAATTCGATATTAAAACTAAAAAATGTATTTTGACAAAATGAAATTCATTACCGTGCGTATGTTAAAAATCAATTGCGGATGGCGAAAAAAATGATAAAAACCATTATATTACCTTCTCGACGAAGTCCACTTTCATATTCAGGTGACTTTTTATAACTGCAATGTGTTCATTTTTTTCAAATATTAAAAAAGGATTCATTTAATCGTTTTTGTTTATTCATTCCCGTCCGACAGAGTATATACACGTTTATGCGCTTGGGCATCGATCGATCGTTCGTTTAAATATTTGTTTATTTATTATTTTCTAACCTTTAAAGAAATGTCAGAGACGTCTGCAGATTTGAAGAAATTACGTTTATTATAAACGACTATGGCTTGGACGGTGTTGTGTCTATTGTATAATAAGCAGGTATTTACGTAGATTTTTTATTTTTCAGAACTGATCATTCATTTATGATTTATTCAAGTTTTGATCATTTTATTATTTTTGGATTATTTAAATGAACGTGCTTTCCTTCCAAACTTCCAACCTGAAATTCAATTCTCATATTTCGAGTACAAATTGCATAATTATTTCTCATTTTCCGATAGCCCCTTTTGAATTTCAAACCTTCATAGGTGATACGATTATTTTTAATTTTTATTATTAAATTATTAATAATGACGTGATTGCCAGTTTAGTTGCTCAAGTTTGCCTTCGATTTGACAATCACCCATAATAATATTATTAAAAATGAATTATTAATTATATATAATTTCAAAACTTTATTCAAGCTGAAAAGCACGCTTTCAATTTTATATTCTACAATTTTGAATGATTTGAAGTTGAAAGTTAATATTTAAACATGTATCAGTATTCAATTAGTAATTTTGAATGTCTCATTCTGAAATTTTTAATTTTGACACTGTGTCGAATATTTAAAACGGTATTTCAGTTCTGTAGATTTGAAATTGAACTTTTCAATTTTAGAATAATTAGAAAATATTCACCCTTAAACAATCCCATTTTGTGTGTACAATTTTTAAAGTTTCATTTTGAATCTGCCAAATTTTTATTGCCCTAAATATAAAACTCATAGTTTTGAAAAAATAGATTAAAATTTTTTATATTTGCGTTTCTAAAGCTATTTATTTTTAATTTTAAAGGCTATAAATTTTAAATTTTACAATTTTTTCACCACTTCAAATTCAAAATTTTTCAATTTTAAACGCTCTAAATTCAAGAATGGTCCTTTTTTTAGTTATGAGATTAAATAAGTATTAGGTTTCAATACTTAGTACTGATATTTTTTCAAATTTAAAAGTATATTTTAATACGTTTTCCACTTTTGAAAATTTAAATTGGTCAAATAAAACGGAAGGTATTGAATTTTCAAAAAAATAGCCATAATTTGAAGTATCCATTTCTTTGCCAATTTTTCAATTAAAGTAAAAGTTTGAAGATGTTATTTGTCATTAACAAAGAAAAGAATCTGCCAAGCTACAGGCTAATCTCATTAATTTACGAAAATTACTTTGATGGAATGAAATGGAATCCACCTTCGTTTACTTTCAACCGAGCTTTCAACATTGTTATTTAATTAACTCGTACAATATATAAAATTCTATCATTAGGCAACCACGTCATTTGTTAAACAATTAAGATTTTTTTAAAGTAAATAAATATTAGTAACATATCCAATGAATAATGAAATAATTCAAATAGCAGAAAATCCACGTTCTTCTAACATTTTCAGCTTTCAACGTACATGGAAACTGCATGATTGTTTAAACAATTACAGAGTTGTTATAATAAATGCATTGGTAAGCACACTCGCTCGATTCCAAAACTGTCATAATTTTGTAACTTCTTGCTAAAAGCCAATTGTTTAGACAATAACAAATTATTTAAAAAGTTAATTAATGTTAGTAAAATTTCGAATAAATTTTCAAATAAAGGAAAATCATGATTCTTCAGACTTCTCAGTTTATAACATCGAAATTTTCAGGGATACTAATTATCGTATAAGTAATGTACTGATGTGAATTAAAATCTAAAATTTTGGACGTTTCAGGTTAAAATTAATTGTTTAACTAAGCACTATTTTTTTAACTACGAAATATAATTATTTTCAAACGATACAGTTTTAAAAGAATTAAAAAGTGGAAAGTCATACAACTTTTATCGTATTTGAAATCATTCTGGCTTTTTCATATAATAAACTAAGAAGGTTGAAGATTCCACTCCTGCCTTAAATTAAAAACTTGTAATTGTAATAGATTTTAGCATTTTAATTATTTTTACTGAAACTAATATCAAAAGTTAAAAAGGTTAAAGGCTTCTTCTTTATCCAAGTATTTAAAGTGATAAGAAATATAAAACTTATTAAGTGAAAAAATTAAAAAACTTAATTAAAACGTCAAACATATTTAACGTATTTCCAAAATATTAGTTTCCAATTATTAGGTAATTAATTGACCTACAAATTTATATTTATTATCAAAAATGGCAACAGGACATTTATTATGGAGTCGTTAAACTGACGTAAACTCTCATTTTGTGTCTTATGGCGGAAACAAACAAATTTTAAAAAACAGGAATAAAAAAATAAAAGCAGCTCTGTGAGCCAACTTCACACTGCGAACGGAATGTATTAGCTGCGTACGCTTGTAGATTATTATTATTAATTAATGCAAGTTAATTAATAGTTTTCGTTTATCCCCTCCTTAAAGTTCGTGAGTTTGAATCAAAACATTACAAATTTTCAACGATAATTATTCAAAATTGTATAATTTATATTTGAAAGCGCTTAAAATGGAAAAAATAGACATTGAAACGTTAAAAAATGTATGTTTTTAAACCCACATAATTAAAAATTGTATGAGTCTAAAATTGAAAGTCGTTACAGTTAAACAATTTTGAACTGAGATCATTGAAGATTTAATTAATTCAGATTGAAGATTTATAAGTTAGTACATTTTCTAATTAATAACGCTTGAAATTGAGCAATTTATAATTACGTACGTGAGTCCTTTATGACTGCATAACTGTAATTTAATAGTTGAAAAGTTTTAAATTGAAAACGTTCCAAATCAAATAATTTCAAATTAAGATATTAAAAATTGCAAAATTTCCCTTTTTAAGCTTCAAATATTAAAAGCGTTTAATACTTTTGATTTTTAGATTAAATAAGATGACAAAATTTTAATCGTTATGCATTATTAGGCGATTTTGAAATAATATAGTGTTCGAAAGTAAAAAAATATTGAACTTCATCCTCAAAAAGTATAGAATTATAATTTCAATTGAAAATCCTAATAGTTCAACAACTTTAAATTGAAAATATTATAAATCGAACAATTTGAAATTTAAACAATATAAAAAGTTGTAAATGCAAATCTTTAGAATGAGTTTCACATGTTTTTTTTTTATTTTCAGAAGGTGACAAATATGCAGACGACATTAAAATCATATATTTATCCTAAAGAATTTGAATATTCATAATTTAATACTTTAACTGCCAGGTTTGGAAAACTTTAAAATTTTATGATACGATATTTAAAAGTTATATAAGTATAAACGAAGGAATATGTATTAAAAAGGAGCAATTTTCTTAAGTTTTTATTGTTGAGCTTTCTCAAATTAAATTTGAACAAAACCCGAACTCTGGTGTAGTTTCTCAGAATGTATCGCTTTTCTCGACCGGTGCAGTAGAGAGTTATAGTATAAATTGTATAAAATTATAATAATTAAAAAATTCTCTTTAAAATACTGTAAAATTTAACATCATACTTATAGAAGAAGAATTAAATTCTTTTTTCACAATCTCAAAATTTCAGGATTCATTTGAAAAGTAAATGATATTCAATCACATATTTAGTAATTATATACGTCCGATCAAAGAACAATTTTTTGTATGAAGGTATATCGTTTTTTCTTTTCACAAAATGAAAAAATATATTTAAAGATTCAATTCACTTCTATCGATAAAAGAGGCAGTCGACGTATCGATCAGGCGCGGGATTTAAAAATAAAACATAGATGTCTCTACAATTGTTTTTTTTTTGTAAATCGTGACTAAATTTTCTAATGCAACTAATTTTGCAGTGATGGGTAAGTTACTTTTCAAAAGGAACTAGTTATCGTTACCGTTACATCACGAAAGTAAGTCATGACCCACATAATATTTCTAAAACAAGGAATGTTTTAGAAAATTTTGAATTTCAGTGTGGAAGAAAAGTTTCAGCTTTCCTATTTTGGGCTATAAATCTCTTTAGCGTTGAAAATTAATGATTTTTTTCTAAAAGTGTTTCTTTAGATTTACCTAGTTACGACTTTCACTTCTAGAAGATTTACAATATTCTAAACCCAACAGAAAATGTTTTAGAAGACGTTGAATTTTCAACAAAATACGTGAATTTTTAACAAAAAAAGGATAAATTTTCAACCAAAACAGACATACCATATCTTCAACAAATTACAAAATTCATGAATTTTCAAATAAAAAAGAGCAATATCCAACCAAATAGTTGAATCTGTAACTAAACAATATAAATTTTAAACCAAAAATGGAATGGTTAAATTTTCATTTAAAAAAATGAATGTTTAACCAAAATAAAAATGTTAACAGAATAGTTAATTTTTCAACGAAAGAGATGAATTTTCAACTAAAATGATGAATCTTCAAAAAAAAAAAAAAAACATTTTCAACAAAGTAGTTTAACTTTCAACTAAAAAAGGTGAATTCTCAATGAAAAAGGTAATAGTTGAAATTTCAATCTGAAAATGTTTTCATTTTAAAACAACGACAGTCGAACTCAACCAAAAAAGACGAATTTCCAACAAAATAGGTCAATTTGAAACCAAAGAGATGAATTTTCAACCAAGAAGATCATTTTTTACCAAAAAAAAGAAGAATTTTTAACAAAATAATGAATTGTTTTTCAATTGGAAAAAAATAATTTTGAACGAAGAAAGATGAATTCTTAACAAAAAATGTGAAAGTTGATATTTCAACCAAAAAATATTTTTATTTTAAATGAAAAACAGTAACATTCAACCAAAAAATAATTTTTCAACAAACTAGTTGAATTTGCAGTCAAGACAATAAAAATCTACTAGATTGATGAAGTTTCAAGCCAAAAAGGCGAATTTTCAACAAAATCTTGATTTTCAACCAAATAATAAAATTTCCATCCAAAAAAGTTCAATTCTCAACGAGAAATGTAATATTTTAAATTTCAACCAAGAAGACGAATTTTCAACAAAATAGTTAAATTTTAAACCAAAGAGATAAATTTTCAAGCAAGAACATAATTTTTTACCAAATAAAGACAAATTTTAAACAAAACACATGAATTTCCAACAAAAAAAAACAATTTTCAACAAAAAATGCGACAGTTTAATTTTTAATTGAAAAAATTAATTTTTAACGGATAAAGATGAATCCTCAGTGAAAAATGTAACAGTCGATATTTCAAAGAAAAACCAGTTTAATTTTAAATCGAAACCAGTTATATTCAACCAAAAAAAAAAAAAAAAATTCATCAAAATAATTGAATTTTCAGTCACGAGAGAAATATTGTTAGAATTTCACGCCAAAAAGGCGATTTTTCAACAAAAAAGTTGATTTTCAACCAAATAATAAAATTTATACCCAAAAAGGTAAATTCTCAATGAAAAATATAAGAGATAAAATTTCGACCAAAAAAGACGAATTTTCAACAAGATTGTTTAATTTAAAGCCAAGGAGATGAATTTTCAACCAAAAATTTCATAATTAAATTTTCAATTGAAAAAATGAATTTTCAACGAAAGAAGATAAATCCTCAACTGAAAGTGTAACAGTTAATACATTTCAACCAAAAAAAAAATCAATTTCAAATCAAAACAGTTTAATTCAACCAAAAAATTAATGTTTAGCAAAACAGTTGAGTTTTTAATCGAATGAAATGATTTTCTTTCAAAATCGTTCAATTTTGAACAAAATAATTGAATCTTCAACTGAAATAATAAATCAAATAACTGGAATAGTTAAATTCCGTCTAAAAAAATTCATTACCAACCAAAGAGAAATGAATATTTAACACTGAAATTAATTTTTAATTTTTTTCTAAGCGTTCTTTATAGATTTTAGAAAATTTTGAATCCCAGGGTGACAGAGAAATTTCAATTTTCCTATATTGGGCTATACATCTCTATGGCTATCTGCCGCCACAATTTGAATAGTGAAAATGAAAAAATAGTTGGAATAGCAATGAAATTGATTGATTGTCGTAAAAAAGACTTGTGAACTACATGTCGAAAGTAACTAAAAAAGTAACAATTTTTTATACTTACTGTTACTGAAAAAATGTAACTAGTTACCAATTCGTTACTTACTCACAAAAGTAATTTCGTTACCACCATCGTTACCAAAGAAAAGTATCTAGTTACAGTAACTAGTTAAAAGGAGCTAGTTACTTCCCATCACTGTAATTTTGTAAAATCGATTTAATAAAAATTTGAAAGTAATCAAATAAAATGAAAAAAAATCTCGATTTAAAAGCATCTAAATTACGAAGCATTGTAGAATCCGCTTAATTCAAAAACTCAAATGAACCTCCGTGTTCTCGTTCCGGGCCGGAACCAAAACGGGACCAAAACTGAAGCAAATCCGTTTCGGTTCGGAACCGCGCTATGTGTGCATACACTTTACAAAAGCAATACAATGTAAAATTACTTTGGCATTCCTTAACGAATTAATTAATTTATCGATAGTAGAATATGATTTTGGGTTCGAAATTCATAAATTCAAGCAAGCGACCCAAATTTGCAATATTCCATTGAATTTTTTACATTTCCATGAAAGTGAGAACCAGAAGAGTTTTCGAGTTTTCGAATTTGGGGTGAAAATTCGAAAAATAAAATGAAAAATAAATTTGCATTCTGTGACTCAAAATCCCCTGAAATATCAGCACTTATAAAAAATCCGCGACGTTACTGAATTTTTTCAAAATTTATGTCGCTATTTTGAATTGTTGAATTTCCACTCCAAGTTTGTATTCTACAACTCGAAAAACACTGGTATTAACTGTCATGGAAATCTACTAATTAAATAAAATTTCCAAACTTTAGCTTGCTTTTTTGAATTTTTGGATTTCGAACTGAAATTCGTATTCTGTAATTGAAACAACTCCCTCTTACCAACATTCATGGAAATCTACCAATTTAATCAAATTTTTCAACTTCAGGTCGGTTTTTTCAATTTGCTGTCATTTCTAACTTCGTTTCAAGGGTGATACTTGATTGATTCGACTAACCTTGAAACGTATTTTTTACGCTGACAATGAGAAATCATTTAACATAATTTTAACATTGTTAAATGGGAAAATGGGGGTTATTTACGTAAAAGGGGGTAGAGGTTTGTTACTATTCAATCATACCCTTTTTAAAAATAATAACAATATACTCAAATGTCATTTTCACGGTTAAAACTTTAAAAAACTTGAAAAAACATAGTTTTTCGACATCGATATGTGCTGGTATTTTGATGTCCGAATTCATAATCAGCTCCTCAAAACACATTGATGTACAAGGTTTCAAAAATATACAAAATTTAGGAACTTGTATTTTAAAAATTCCGAGCCTCAACCGAAGTCGTGAATTCATAATTTTCAAAAACAGCTGCGTCGGAGTTCTGTGCATCTTTTCGATAAAATTTAGTAAATAACAAAACTATACACGTATAAAAAATATATGCATACTAAAATTTTTATCCTAATCTCCTCTGGAGTTATTGAAAATATACTATATGTAAAATAATATATAATTTTGTTGAGGCCTATACACTTTAAATTGTAAAGCTTACAAGGACAAAGGAATTACATTTTTTTCAATTTTAAATGTAGACTATTTTAGACTGAAAACATAAAAAATTATTGTATAATTTCAAATTATTGAGAAAAGCTGGAGGCACTAGAGTTATATTGTTCACTACATCATATCGGAAATATGCACAGAATTCCGACGCAGCAATTTAAAGAATGAAAAAACACGATTGCGGTAGAGATTGGGCATTTTTTGAAAACAGCTGCATAAATTCTTTATATTTTATAAACCTCACATATCGAATAATGTAGAAGTAATAAAAATATATTGAAAAAAGGAAAAACCTTTTTGTTTTGATTCCTTCCAGACTAAAATAAAAAATATTTTTTATCTCAAAATTCTCTTTATCTCTCTTTATTATAAAAAGATGTCGCTGCCGCCAACGCCGCTGTGTCAGGAATTCAGAGCCCAGTCCTAGTCCGGCCGTGGCCCAGCCCTGGCCTGAAGAGGTCCTCTGAGGTCCTCCTGAGCCTCTCACGTAGGCCTCCAGAACCTCTCACTAGGGCCTCCAGAGCCTCCCACGAATGCCTCCAAAGCCTCCCACGAGGGATTCCAGAACCTCTCACGAAAGCCTCTAAAACCTCCTACAAAAGCCTCCACAGCCTCCCACGAGGGCCTTTTGAGCTTCCTACCTGAGCCTCTAGAACCTCTCACGAGGGTCTTCAGAGCCTCCTCCGTGAGCCTCTACAACGAGAGCATTTAGAGCCTCCTGCGAGAGCCCCCAGAAAACCTCTCACGAGGGCCTTCAGACCCTCCTTCGAGAGACTCCAGAGTCTCCAACGAGGGCCTGCAGAGCCTTCAACAAGGGGCTTCAGAGCCTCTCTATCCTTCCTCGCATATTGCCCTCTTCTTTTCCATCAATGTTACTTCATTCCTATTCGATCTATTTAAGATACCTCACTATATCTTCTTAGAATATTGGATCAAATTGGAATTCAAAAAATGCATTGATTAAGATACCTTATTATATCTTTATAAGAACCCCTAAATGGAATTAGAGTGGAATCCTCAGATACCACCTTTTCCTTATATTACGCAATCTCCGACCGTGAGTACGAACGTCAATACCCGCGCACTGCGCCTTTATCTAGACACTGCTGGTCTTTCACGCTTGGTTGAACACCGTCTCTCGCCCCGTGAGCTGAGAAACTGTGTGGGCCAGCAGTTCTAGGAATCCTTAAACTGGATGGGATTATATGAGAGTTCAAGTGTACATTTCATTTCAATTTTAGATTGATTCTTAGCCAAATTTGTTGAATTTTAGAACGTAATACAAATTTTGAATTAATTAATATTAATTTTTTTAATTAAAAATTATTCCAAGGTGCACCGCAGGGAGATACAGAAAAATCTTTAATCACAAAAGTTAACTGAAAATCAATCTATAGCACATCACCTGTAAAATATGCATGAAGTGTTAATTAATATGTATATTCAAATATCAATGAGAAAGGGGCCTCCTTTAAATGTAATTTTTTTTACTGGAAAGGGGGACGCTCTTGAGAGGGCCTCGCTGGAGGCTCTGTAGCCCTCGTGGAAGGCTCTGAAGCCCTTGTGGAAGGCTCTGGGACCCTCGTTGGAGGCTTTGAGGCCCTCGTGGGAGACTCTTTGGGCCTTGCAGGACACTCTGGAGGACCTCGTAGGAGAATCTGGAGGGCCTCCTGGGAGGCTCTAGAGCCCTCGTGGAAGGCTCTGGGGCCTTGTAGGACGCTCTGTAGGACCTTGTAGGAAAATCTGGAGGGCTTCGCTGAAGGCTCTATGGCCCTCATTGGAAGCTTTGAGGCCCCCGTGGAAGGCTCTGGGGGGTTGTGGAACGCTCTGGAAGACCTCGTACGAGAATCTGGAGGACCTCATGGAAGGCTCTGGAAGACATCGTGGGAGGGTCTGGAGGGCATCGTGGGAGGGTCTGGAGGGCCTCGTGGAAGGTTCTGGGGTCCCTTGTGGGAGACTCTAGAGGGCCTTCTCAGAATTCCTGAAACATCGGCGGCGCAGGAGGTGAGATCTTTTTATAATATAGAGTGACATAGTTATTCAAAGACAACTGTAAACTATTGTATAGAATGTAAATTTTGAATTTATATTGTTGTCTTAACCGTTGATATGATTCATGTTACAGTGTTCGAAATCATTAAAAAGTAGGGTTGAAATAAAGAGATCTCCCCAGCTCTGTTTCAAAAATCGAGACCTTCTCTAACGGTTTATAACAATGAAAAAATACTGATACTTTTTACTATAACGCCGGAAGAGATTAGGAAGCATTTTTCAGTACTCATGCATTTTTTATTGGTACAATATAGTTTTATTGTGCTCTAAATTTTATCGGGTATATGCACAGAACTCCGACGCAGTAATTTTAGAAATGATAAAACTTACATTTGTGGTAGAGATTGGGAATTTTTGGAAAGCAAAGCCAAAACATTTATATATTTTTCAAACTTGGTATATCGACTAATATAAAAATATTAAAAAGATTACTGAAAGTTTTCACAAACGCCGGAAGAGGTTAGGAAGCATTTTTGTGTAGGCATATTGTTTTTAGTGGTATAATATAGTTTTATTTTATTCTAAATTTCATCGGAAAGTTGCACAGAACTTCAACGTAGTAATTTTATAAATTATCAAACTTATGATTACGGTACAGATTGGAAATTTCTTAAAATTAAGTTTATACATTTTTTACATTTTTCTAAACCTCGTATATCGAATAATATAAAAATAATAGAAAGATATTAAAAAGGAAAAGACTTGTTTGATTTGACTTCTTCCAGACTAAAGTCAAAAAATATTTTTCATCTTAAAATTCTCTTTATACAATAATTAAAAAATTACTAAAATTTTTTGTTATAACCCTGGAAGAGAAATTCATTCCGAATTTAATATCTGTAATAGTGTCTCTCATGAAACTGATGAAAAGTCGCGATTCATTCTTTATATTTGAATGTTAATACAATGATTATAAGAAAAAAAAACATTTTGCCAAATAAGAAAATTATTTCAAAAAGTAGATTCAGTATTTATTTAAATAAAACGTCGGATAATTGGGGATAACTTTAATCAAAGCATTATTTCTCGAGGATTTGACTCGAGAAATGGTGACATCACGTTTTGAGTTAGTTAGGTTATATCAAAATAAAATTTTACGATTATATCTAACGATCATAACGTAATGAATATCAATTGTTACAGGGATTTTGTGACCTTGTGAATTAGAGCATTAATAATCATTACTTTTTTTGATAAAGAAAACCAGAACAAAGTCTGTTTATATTTTTTTTAAGATTCAGCTCCGTTTATATTTAGTATTTCTCATTTATAATCATCAGTTTACCTGCGTTCTCTCTTCTAAATGGTATTTTTTGTTATTAACTGACAGTAAATGAAATTTATTCTATTATTTACTTTTTGAAAAATTTTTAGAGCAATTATTAAATATATATATATATATAGTGTTTTGGCCTAAGATCTAGAAATGTAGAATTTAAATAATACAACTGAATTTAATCGAGAATTGTCTATGCATTTCGTCGTGAATCACGACCTCATCAGGACTGAAAATACAGAGAAAGTAACATAAATTAACATCATAGCTATTCCATCTTAAAGACTTTATAAGATTAGGAAGCATACCGCATGTTGAACATTTCTCTTTTGTTTCAAAAGTTCTATAATGTTAAAAAGTTTTCGAATGTACAAAATTATACATGTGAAGAATTATCAGTCTGTCATAATAAGGTAGGATTTTAACAATATGAAAATTTATAAACTGACATTTTTTATGTATGCGGAAATGTAAGTATTATGAAAAACAGTAAGATCAGGTACTTACTCAGAGTCATAGTCGTAAAAAAAGGTTTTTTTAATGGACAAGAACAGAACATTTCAATCTTGAAATTATTGTATGGCTAATGCAGTTAAAAGGTATTATACCCATATTATTTTTTTCGATATTTTAATGATACATTATTATAATTGAAATGTTGTTAAGTTAAAAAATACAATAGATCGTGTCAAAAAAAAAAACATAAAAACGTATGCAGACCACATGATTGTGGTCTGCTCCAAGAATGGAGATTAGGAACTGAAATTTATTAACATTTTGAAATTTATGCAAGTACGAGTATACAGGTAAGTTTGAAATTGATGACAGTTTTTTTCTTACAATGTGAAATTAATGAAATTTTGCCAATGACTCTATGAAGTCAAGATGGCAAGTTGAAATTTATGAAAGTTTTATTTTGTAAAGTGATATTCCAAGAAAGTTTATAACAAATGATTCTACGACGTCATGATATATTATGTTTTTATTTCCAGTGTATCATCTAAAATTCACAGTACTTCCATTTTTGACAATATGATACATTTCTAATATGCTGCTACTGTGATAATTATTTTCTTCTTTAAATATTTTTACATATTTCTTGTTAAAATCGAATTTGTGATTAAAATCTGTTGAGTGTTTACATAAAGCTATCTTTCTGTGTTTTTTGTTTCGCGTAGTTCTATGTTCGATTCGAGTCTTCAAAGGTCTCTTTGTCTGCCCCACACATAAATTTCCACAATTTATACATTTTATACTATAGATGAGATTAGTTTTTTCAAACTTAGGAATTTCATTTTCAGTGGATTGTAACAAAGTGTACTGGAGTTTATTTTTTAATAGAAAAGACTATTGTAATATTTAATTATTTGCAAATTTTAAGTATAGGTAGGTAAAGATCGTCGTGATATGGTAAAACAATAATTCTAGAAAAATCTATTCTTTTTTCGTTAGTTAGTTTTGGTTGTAAATTTATGTTTTCTATGAGCTCAAATCTTTTTACAATATTATTTTTTATAAATTCATAAGGATAATTATTACCAATCAAGGTTTCGTAAATGAAACATATATTTTTCTTGTGAAATTCAGGTTCAGATTGCTCACTTGCTCAATTGATTCTTCAACTGCCCTGTCACCTAAGGAGAAAACAATACCCGTTTTGTGTGAAATGTGATGGTTGGAGAGGAAATTTAATGTGCGTCCTGATGCTGTTAGTTCTTGATACTAATCGGTTTCGATATATCCTTTGTTGAAGATTGAAGTTGTCTAAGAAATTGATTATTTGGTTGAGAGGTTGTTTTAGGGTGAATTGTAATGAACCATCTTTTTGTTTAACATTATCTAATACTTTAAAGAGATCATCTTTGTAGACACAAACAAGCGTGTCATCCACGAAATTGTAATAAAATAATATGCTCAAGGATTTTTTAAAATGATATCTTCTTCCATATCTTGCATAACCAATTCTGCCAATACTGATCATATTGGTGATCCCATTGGGGTAACAAATCGTAGTCAAATCGTAAGTAGGCATCGCCTATGCAAAATCTTATTGCTTAATCAAATTGTGCAAAAGTTAATTTAGTATATTGTTGGATTAAGTTCCATTTTTTATTTATTAAAGTAAAGACTAAGTTTGGGTCTATCTGAGGAAACCCAGAAACGGCAATGCCTACTTACAATTCGACTACATAACTTATAAACAAAAATTTGTTACCCCAATGGGATCAACAATATCATCAGTATTGGCAGTATTGGTTATGCAAGATATGGAAGAAGATAACATAAGAAAGAAATCTTTCAGAGTATTATTTTATCACCGTTTCGTGGACGACACGCTTATTTGTGTCTGCGAAGATGATCTCTTTAAAGTGTTAGATAATTTCAATCAAAAAGTGGTTCACTACAATTCACCCTAGAACGATCTCTCAACCAAAGTATCAGTTTCTTAGACACAACTTTAATCTTTAACAAAGATTATATCGAAACTGATTAGTATCAAGAACTGATAGCATCAGGACGCACATTAAATTTCCTCTTCAACCATCACATTTAACATAAAACGGGTATTGTTTTCTCCTTAGTTGATAGGGCAGTTGAACAATCAATTGAGCAAGTGAGCAATCTGAACCTGAATTTCACAAGAAAAATATAGGTTTCATTTGCGAAAGCTTGATTGGTAATAATTATCCTTATAAATTTATAAAAAATTATATTGAAAAAACACTTTAACTCATAGAAAACGTAAATTTAAAACCAGAACTAACTAACGAAAAAAGAATAGATTTTTCTAGAGTTATTGTTTTACCATATCACGACGATCTTTACCTACCTATACTTAGAATCTGCAAACAATTGAATGTTACAATTGTCTTTTTTATTCAAAATAAACTTCAGAACACTTTGTTACAATCCACTAAAGATAAAATTCCTAAGTTCAAAAAAACCAATCTCATCTACGGTATAAAATGTATAAATTGTGGAAATTCATATGTGGGGCAGATAAAGAGACCTTTAAAAACTAGAATCCCTGAACATAGAACTACGCAAAACAAAAAACAAAGAAAGACAGTTTTATGTAAAGACTCAACAGATTTTAATCACAAATTCTATTTTAACAACAAAAATGTAAAAATATTTAAATTAGAAAATAATGATCACAGAAGGAACATATTAGAAATGTATCATATTGTCAAAAATGAACGTACTGTGAATTTTAGATCAGACACTGGAAATTTAAACATAATATATAATGACGTCATAGAATTATTTGGTAAACTTTCTTAAAATATCACTTTACAAAATAAAACTTTCACAAATTTCAACTTGCCATCTTGACGTCATAGAGTTATTGGCAAAACTTCATTAATTTTACGTGGTAAGAAAAAACTGTCATAAATTTCAAACTTACCTGTATACTTGCATAAATTTCAAAATGCTCATAAATTTCAGTTCCTTACCTCCATTCTTGGAGCGGACCGCAATCATGTGGTCTGCATACGTTTTTATATATATTTTTTTCACACGATCTGTTGCATTTTTTAACTCATTAACATTTTAGTTATAATAATGGATCAGTAAAATATCGAAAAATAATAATATGGGTAAAATACCTTTCAAGTGCAATAGCCATACAATAATTTCAAAATTGAATGGTTCTGTTCTTATATATTAAAAAACCTTTTTTTACGACTATAACCTTGAATAATTACCTGATCTTACTATTTTTCCCAATCCTTACATTTCCGCATACATAAAAAATGTCAATTTATAAATTTGTATATTTTAAAAATCCTACCTTATTATGACAGATTGATAATTCTTCACATGTATAATTTTATACATTCGAAAACTTTTTAACATTATGGAACTTTTTAAACAAAAGAGAAATGTTCAACATGCGGTATGCTTCCTATTCTTATAAAGTTTTCAAAATAGAATGGCTGTGATGTTATTTTATGTTACTTTCTCTGTACTTTCAGTCCTAATGAGGCCGTGATTCACGACGAAACGCATAGAAAATTCTCGATTGAACTCAGTTGTTCTATTCAAATTCTACATTGCTAGACCTAAGGCCAAAACAGAGCCTATTTATTCTATTATATTATTCAAAGTAAATTTCTCCTTTATTAAAATTTTTTGGTTATGTTTCTAAGTCGCGCCATATATACTCGACAAGTGGACGTCTCTGAACCTAGCACCGCCATTTTGTAAAATGAAATTGGGAACTATCCTATAATTAAGGGCACATTTAGGGCTATTGCGGTTCGTAAGTCACAAATTTTGGGGTCTGCAATTTTTTGTAAGAAATGGCTTGCGCGTTGACTTCATAACTGTTCATTTTATTAGGCCCGAGTGTTTTCAGAAATTAAGGGCTAATTTAGGGCTTTCGGTCTATGCTAAGCCCAATCACGCAGTAATTTTAATTTTTTGAATAACTATGCGCACTCTGTTTTCTCATGCGAAGCTGGCACCGCCACACCTTTAATTCCGGAACCAGTGCTGCAATCAATCCCGGTTTTATACTAAAATTAAGGGCTGAAATGAACCTTGAGTCCCAAATTTCGGGTTCTGCGATTTCTTATAAAATGACTTGCATGCTAAATTCATCGAAGCTAGCACCACCACACCTGTAACTTCGAAACTGTTCCCTTGATCGATCCTGGATTTTCTTAGAATATAAGAGCTCATTGAGGGCTCTCGATTTATACTTGGCCCAATCAGGTAGTCCTTTGATTTTTTTAAAACCATGCACACTCTGGTTTCATATGAGAAGCTGGCACTGCCGCGCCACACCTATAATTCCGAAACCAGTACTGCAATCAATCCCGGTCTCATACTAAAATGAAGGGCTTATTTACAGGGTGTGCAGTGAAGATTAACGCAAAAATTGCCTCGTACATTTCCCGTAAAATTTCTTCAGGCATTTTGAAAATTGCCGTACAAATTTCATTCGAAAATTAAATTCTTATTGAAATGATTTTCGTGACAATTTATTTGTTCCTAAAAAATAGGGTTAATAGTGTAAAAAAATAGGTATGTGTATATTCAGGGTGGCCGTTCGAAACTAAACACAATTCCTGCTCATTTCTTGGTGTTTTCCTTAGTTTCAAAAAGTTTCTGGTGAATTAAATTTTCAGACTCAAACTTTCAAAACTAAACAATTTATAGTTTGAACCCTGTTGTATTTTTTGTGAAAGTCTATTTTCACCAGGAAAGCACTGAGAAAAATCTGCAACTTAACGTATCTAGTGCGAAACAATTATTCATAATTTATAGCATCAAAATTGAAAATTAAAACTTCAAAATGGATCAATTTCAAACGTTCAATATTGTACAAATTTTCAGCTTTCAAAATTATAGACAATCGTAAAATGCAAAGCATTCACCTAAAATTGTACGATTCCGGTACCCTCACAACGAGATAAACTAATTAGACAATATCAAAAATCAGAACTGTCGATTTAATTTGTTGTTAAATGTTTGAACAACTTTTTATTATTCAAATGTAATTTTTGGCTGGCATAAGTCAGAAAACGTAGTTTTTTGCAAATTTGTGAATAAACTTGACAGAACTCTGGTATGTCTGGTATTTTCACCACTTACCCATCACTGTTTGAACAATTTTTTTCGACGAAATATAAAAAATTTACACCTTCTCGAAATAACATAAACTAATTGGTTGAAATCAAAGCTCAACACGATCGATTCAATTTATTGTTCATTGTTTAAATATTGTTTCAATGTTGAATTGTAAATTTCGACTGGAATAAGACAGAAAAGTGTAGTTGTCGGAAAAATTGTTTAAACAAATGAAAATATTCTAAACAATGATGGGTAAGTAGTAAAATTACCAGACATACCAGAATTCTGTCGAGTTTACAGACAAATTTGCAGAAAAATACATTTTTTTGCCTTGTTCCAGTTGATAGTTACATGTGAATGATGACAGATTATACATGAAACTAATCTCTTCTGATTAGGATGAGAATGTAATGATTTAAATAATAAGTACAAATTTCAGTGTTTTATTTTTACGATAACCTTAGAAAGAATGATGGGAGTGGATTGTGCTAAAGCATACTTTTTCAGGGTCCAAATAGAAAGTTTAAGTTCGTTAACTAGCCTTCTTTGACCAGTGGTTGTGGTTTTATTCATCAAAAATTCGAAAGAAAAATCTAAAATGGAAATGTTTAGCCAAACCACGTGAAGTACGAAAAAAATGGTGAGGAACAAAATGGTTCATCTCAGAAAGATCAACAAATTTGTTTCAGACCAATTTGTGATAACACGGATGATTTTTGTTTGATTCGTAACAGATGTTATTGAAAAAAAAATTACGTAGTGGCTAGCCTGCCGGCGCCGGCAACATTGTTCGTTGCCGGCGCCGGCAAAATTGATTGCTGCATGCTGTTTTTTTCCTCCCAGGTGTGAAGTTCCGAAAAGCGTGTAGCAATGTATTTTTATGCACTGATTACGAATATGGCCATAAAAATTGCGAAAAAAAAAACAATTTTCAATGTCAAAAGTTTAAAATACCACGTTTTTAAAAATAAAAATGTTATGTTTACAACATTTTTTTAAGTCGTATACTGATACCTGAAAATATATTTTTTAATGTTAAAACTTGGAAAAATTACGTTTTATTGAAGTGAAACTTCTTTTGGGGCGGGAGTGAATTGAAAAAAACGGGCGACCGTTCGTCCGCACGACCGCACAGGGTCTGGATCGAGAAATCTCTCTGTCTCTCTCTTACTTTTCCCTTTTCCCCCATCCTTTCCCCTTTCCCTTTAAAAGGGGGAAAGGGGGAGAGGGAAAAGGGAAAGGGGAAAGTTTCACTTCTGCCGTGTGGCCTCACTGACATACACGGTTTTTTCGAAGTTTATACACTAACTGTACAGGTAAAAAGCATATTTCAAGCATACGGAAGGGACTGTCACATATTTCAGAGTAGGGCCATGTAATTTAAGACTTATTTTGTAAGTTTTTGGCTTTTGACGCTTTGAATGGAACGTTCTATGTATATATCACACTTTATCGTCGATTTGCGACTCAAGAATTACGATTAACGACCTGTGGGTGCGGGAAGGCACACCCCTGTGACTTGTCAGAAATAATGTTGGTCAAATCCCTACCACTTTCCAACGTCTCGTGTTGGCGGAAAGGCACTCCTGTGACTGGTCACAGAAATAATTCTAGTCAAACCCCTAACCCTTTCCAACACCTCTTGGGGCGGAAGGCATCCCTGTGACTTGTCATAGAAATAATTTTAGTCAAACCCAGCATCTCGTAGGGCAGGAAGACACCCCTGTGACTGACCACAGAAATAATATTGGTTATACTCCTACCCTTTTCCAACGTCTCGTGGGGGCGGGAAGGCAGCCGTGTAACTGGTTACAGAAATAATATTGGCTGAATCCGTACCCTTTTCCAACGCATCGTGGCGGGGCCAGAAGGCATTTCGTGACTAGTCACAAAAATAATTTTTTATATTTATTATACATAATTCTCGTAATTTAAACTAATAATCGATTATTCACCTAGACTCTC